>JALGAQ010000009.1:756228-787862 GCA_028829895.1 Sinotaia quadrata | reverse complement strand
ACTTATAACCCGTATCTGCTGCCACCCCTTTTTATTTAAACAGTAATTTATTTTTAAATAATGATTTTGATTTTGAGTAAGTGTTTTACTAGGTGTGACTGCCAGGGCGATGAATATGGAGAACCTGGGATGCCCCAAAACGCTAAGTTCCCCCCTCTCGGATTCACTGATGAAATCCAAAGGAAAGCATTGCAATACATTTGGCATCAGTTTGACTGCAGGAGTTGCCGAAATAAAGATAGGGCTTACCTTCCAGCCACCCAAGGGACTCCACTCCCAATTTTTGTCTGGATTTACTTCCATAGCCTTTACTTCTCACGAAGCAATCTGCAAGGCAGCAGAGCAGCATTTGAGCATTTTATTTCGGACTTGCTCTTGTCCTAGATAGACCTACCTGAAGAGGCTAACGGGCTCTATCTGACCGGGAAACGTTGCAAGCAATTCTCGATCTGTAACAGCTGCGAAGACGTAGGTGCTGGTAGCGACCATGAGCTCCCGCAGCATTATGTCGTATATCAAGCGTCACAGCATGATGGTCAGTGAGGAATAGGCAGTCCTCAGAAATGTTGAGATTCTCTGAAGTTCGGAGGAGCGGAGGAGCCATTCAGGGTTTTCAGCTCAGGCATTCGCGCGTCAGAGAGAGACTTATACTTTTTCACATACCAAAGCATTGTAACAGCCATATCTTTTCGACAATTTGTGCTGTGCTGCTCTGCATAGACTCAAAGCATAGACCAGATCGTTCTCTATACAACGAGCGTAATACGGAGCAGTTTTGCACCTGATTAAAATAATCAAACTTTTTAGTAGAATTATAGTTCTCCTTAGGTTTATAAGGCGCTACGATTGATACGCAATTTGTAACTAATCCTCAAGAAAGCCGAGTAATAAAATGACTAGAGGTTATAATTCTGAAAATGTGTTACAGCTTTTTAAACAAGACTAAATGCCATATTTTCAAGTTATTTGTCAACATCATTCTTAATAAAATAAATAGTTACTCGTTAACAAGACTAGGAAATAATTATTCTTAATTTGAGACCAAGAAAGAGCGCTATTTTCTAAACAATTACTTACTGAGTTAATAAAACAAATGAAACGTTCTAAATCAAGTTGTAATTGAAGGAAGAACAGAAACAAAAATGACCACAACAATGACGACAATACCAAACTTAGACAGCGGGTTTGAACACCCATGGACGGACATGAAATTAACTGATTTTCAGAATGCCTTTTCCGCGCAAATATGTTAGTTCTTAAATTATGCATGAGTCAAAATACAAATGCAGAGAAACTGACCGCTTTTACTAGCAATCGCCTTATATAGGTATTGAGAAGTTCGACTATACATGTTATGGTATGTCTTGCTTGTTTAGACAAACTATACTCCCATACAGAGAGAACAATAAGCGGAAAAACATAGATACGATCAAACACGAACTAGGGACGCAATCCATGCTCGGTTGTCTGCATTTTCGGTTGTTGAACTAGTGGCAATCCCGTTAGTTGCACCTTTTGGTCCATACGATTTTTGTCTACTCAGCATCCTTCAGATTGGATGGTCTAGATTTTTGACCTCATCTGTTTTACTGAAATGAGGAAAATGAACATTTGGTTTGAGGGTGGCTTTCTAGTGCAGCCTTAAGATATACAGATGACAATTCAGTAAAAAATGTTAAATCACAATAAAACCAATAAAATGATAGCAATCATAATTGAAATCGATAATGATAAATTATTAACAAAATAATAATTAAATAAAATAATACATGCATGCAACTAAATTTAAATCAGGTTACCATGTTTCCCATGTTTCCCCATGTTTCGATGCGCTTGAATCGGTACAGATCATTAAAGAAATGATTCAAAATACTAAGTGTGCGATCATAGGTACCTGTACGATTCAAACAGGTTACCAAATATTTATTGATTCTAGTAACCGAAAGCGGTCGAACTCAGATGACTAGTAATAAAACGCTAATTAGCACATCAATTAACTGAACTTGCCTATGAATATGTTAGTCCAATATGGATTGAGGTCGCTCGGCTGATGAAGTTTAGCGCATCTAAATTGCAGGCTTCCTACCATGCAAGTTATCAGCCCGAAATGTTCATATAACAGATGCGCAGATATTTGCAACTGATTCTCGAATATATAATGCTACTTGTGCATTGAAGTAAGCCTTCAATCAATTTACGATGACTCTATTTGAGCTTATAATCTTCTTCTGATGTATTCATAGCTTGCAGTTCTGACCCACGGCGATAAACAGATCAATTTTAATCAGTGCGATAAGTCGTTTTCACCAGAGAGTTTATAGGTAGTAGGCTAACACACTTATACAATATGGGCTACTTATTGACGAACAAAACCATCCACTCGAGCTTAAAGGAGTTCTAGATTTGCACGCTTTGTTTCACCGATAAGGTGTAAGGATGTGATTCGCTGAACTTCTTGCGGTAGCGAAAACTGAAAAAACTCTCTCTATAAGCAAAAAGAATTAACCTATATGAATCACGGTTGACAATGCTCATTATAATGACAAAAGGAGAAAAGAGTAAACTGTGAAAGAAAACGATTTTTGGACGAAAAATAAAATTGCTCTACATTATCCAGAAATTTTTTGATCAGATATGTTAATTTTTAAAATTTACAATAATACGGAGGTTAGTTTATATATCCCATTTATTTAAAAATTCAAGTTCGCACAGTGAATTCAGAAAATTCTTTGCAACTAATTTGGAAATGCTGTCTATATAATAACAATTGATCAATAAGGATTTGATGTACTCGCGTTCACACATGTAAAGTCATAACACTAAAAATCGGTGCAATTCTGTTTCATTGTTTACCACTTAACAAATTCAACTCATAACAATTCTACGTTTTAAGACGTACACTACCCACGATTTCTCAAGTTTTCGCCTGACCTATATGGAACTGTTAAATGAAAAATTGAGCAACAGATCATGGTTTCGTACTTATTCCATACCATTAGTATGGTTTAGTAATGCATGTTAACAAATTTAGACCTGCAACCTTTTGGGTGTGAGCTTAGTGCTTAGTTGACTGAACTACTTAACTCTGCGTTTACGGTTGTGATTGCTCCTCGAAGCGTGTACACCCTGTACACAGCTTTTTTGATCATTGTAACAATACGAATAGGTGAGTGGTGTCCGTATTCTTGGGGTACACGGAGATCCTTCAATATTTGACAAAGAGTCACTTAGCATCTCGAAATATCACGTTCAGAAAAAAATGTGTTTATATAGAAGTATCTCAAATTACATGCACAAGTGATAGCAAAAACCTCAGTGATAATGTAAGGGCTGAACAAATGTAGTTTCACCTATGGTTTCTTATTACTTTTCAAGATCAAATAATAATTTAGAGCGTAGGTAGAACGATTGAATGCTTACTCTAAAATAAGTACAATTTTCTTTCTCTGCTTACAGCCCACGTTTGCGGATGCGACTGTAAAACATTATAAAAAAAGAACATTTTTTCAAGAGTTTGAAATTTTGAACGTTCGTTTGTTTTTGAAGCCACATAGTAAGAAATGGAAACCTTGATACGTTTCAACGAAACTTGATGCTGACATTTGGTACCAGACAAAACATCTACTAATAGGTTTTGTATCCTGTTCTCTCAATCAAATAGAAAAGGTAAACTGCTAAACCACACCATTTCTGTTACAAAAAAACATGATACTGAAACACGATGGCCTTGTGATTAGTCAAATCTTCGAAAGTGACTGGCTAATAACCACTGCTAATTGAATTTATGGCGGTCAACGGCAAATATCCGGTTACAGAATTATGGAAAATAGATGGACGTGTGAAACAACTAACTAACTAAGCAAACATTTTGTTTTTAGCAAACGTAATTATGTTCTCTATGCACATTTGTATGGGGCATACTCTTGCTAACGAACGGCATTTAAGTAGCGTGTAACAACGGAATAATGGTGGTATAAAAATACATGGCGCCCTTAAATAAAATAGAATATCATCATCATTGAACTAGCAGTGGTAAACATGATTAGGTGTAAGCAAGTGAGAAAGATATGTTGTAATTAGTGGTAGTAATTATGATATATATTCCAATTTTCTAAGTCAAGTATTTATATTATGATTCAAATTAATGCCATCAGTGAAATATGATATTGCAATTACGTTCTATTTGTAAAACTTAGCCACCGTATATGTACCGTATGAGTAAGCGATCGAATATTCATTCTTACAGCGTATGCTGTTTTGCTGAAGAGAATGCCCTCATCTCTACAAACCGTTTAATGAGACTTTTCCTAGCGGCTAATGATATTTTTTCCAAGTATTAAAGCTAATTTCCTTTTGCAAATGGTGTTAAACCCATAATTTCTTTCTCTTGTAAAAAGTGAAATGCAAAAGAAAAATCCGTTTTTATTTGTGCTTTGAGTTTGATATAAGAGAGAATCAAATAAAATATATGGTGGAAAGAGAAAAATATTTGTACAGGTTGCAATCAGTCTATCAAAAGGAGCACTAAGAAATAGATGGATAGAAACTTATGAAAACAAAAACTAAAAAATATTCAATTTTAGAAGTTATTGCTCTACTGCGTGGTGCAACCGCAATAGAGCAAAGAAGTTCCATTGTTGAATAAAGCGAGCAGTTAGCCGTGGATGATGAGGTTATATAATTATCACAATGTTTCTGTATTCTTTGACCTATTGTCTGCGATAATTCCATGAATAAAATAAACAGCCTAAATTTCATCGCTGAGAAATCTGTGATGTCTTGAATCTGTTAAAGGCAAATTTAAAACGGTATACATTGGTAAAATATTTGGATCAGCGATTTAAATGTCCATATATTTTCTGCGTTTCTTTCACTTTTCCCAAAGTAAAACTCAGATTTGCATTCGTTCCCACAACTTGAATTGAAAATAAAAATAAATACATACCACCCCCTTGAATAATTAAATGTATTTAAAAATATCGTGCCTGAAGTTTCAACTGTTAGTGGACAGATAACTTTGATCATACGGTTCAGGTTGATTAATCATTGGCATGGGAACTAGATTGAAATTTGAAGCAGGATGTAATGAATGCTGAAATGCAAAAATAAAAGTTAAATATCCAGAACCTCTATGCTCCCTTATTTGTATTTAGTGATTGATTTGTTGCATGATCTTTCTTCAAGTCCGATATAGGTTGATAAATACAATTGATTTCGGATAAAGATGAAGGTCGTCTATGGTAGTTATCCGGGTATGATACTGTTTTGGGATTTTTCAACTAAAATAGATTACTAAATATCTCTTGTTGGAACAAGCATCACAAAACGAGATTTCATGATACTTCTCAACTTTATGCTAATACATTTGTGTAGGGGTAATTAGTGCCTCAGCAATTCATTAAGGAAGTCTTTTTACTTTTAATTATCATTAAGCCATATGATAATCTTATGCTAAGGTTTAATTAATATTAGTAATATCATTGTGTTAATTGTATATCATTTAGTGCAGCTACTGCATGTGATATGTATTTGATCTCTACATTCCGAATTTCGTTCTCGTGCTCTTTGATCACACAAATCCATTTGGTCTTGGTTGACTTCTGTAGACACCACCTCTATGGTGTTTGCAAAGTGTGGTGATCTGTCAAACGTTCTTTAGAGTACGCTGGACCAACACCCTCCTGATTTGAGATCACCGTTCATAGATTATCCTTGTAACGTCGAATTAGTCCTCCGATTCATTCGATAAAATTTGAATATAGCATGGCTTCCATAATGCTGTTTCGTCTATACATTTCAAACGATCGGATCACATTAGTCGCTTATATAGGCGACGGGAGCAAACGTACTGTGGAGCTTGGCTCGTTAACCGATGGAAATATAGTCTTGACATCGTACACTTCGGCGGAGATATTTCTTAAGTAAAATACGATGTGACTCCGTTACTGGTAAGCGTTCATTTTTAGCTACTAGATGGTGAGAGTGCTTAGTTGATGATATATGCATTTTTCTGCTTACTTCAGAATGCGACGGTTCCACACATGAATGTTTAGTTGCGATTTTATTTTCGTTGCTTTCACAGAACAATTTTTTATTTCAGACTTCAAATTAAACATAATAAAATACTGCACATTTTTATTACAATGGTTGATCATCCAGTTTCCAATCTACATCACGTCTCTGGATAGAAACACTCAGCCAGAAACTGAAGTCTGTTAAGTACGATGCAGCCAAACCCTTTGATTACGAAATTAAAGCGAGAGATGACAAAGTAGTTGACGTAAGAGTCGATGAGGTTCCGAGAGCACACAATTTGGTGCTCGAAGTATTGGATCTCATCAGTGTTACCATTTTAACCAATAGCTTTACTATTTCACATTTTCTTCTTTTGAAGAAAACCTTTTCGTTTCTTTGATGGATCTTGTGGAACTTTCAAACGATTCATTGATGGATTTCATAGCATTATTTCTTTCATCCTTTGGAAGTTTATGCATTTGAATTGAATGTGCCTCTTGGGTCTACGCGGGGTGGCCTGCGTAGTCGAGCTAGTTCGAGCTCTTAGCCTAATGTTCAGTATTATTGTTTGGGTAAGGATGAGCTTAGCTGTTATCAATGATGACTCCTATGGTGTTGCCAGGCGACGCGATGATGTGATTTCATCGTAAGGAATTTATTCCTTACACAAATATCATGACCATTTCCGTCATGAGCATGATATTTAATAAACCGAGACATCTCGACCAGAAATTGTAGTTTAATCCAATGTGCGCAAAAAATTTCAAAGTAAGTGAAGGTGAACGGGATGCCTCGAATCGAACTGTGTAGTTATTCGAAAATTAATCTTTTGGTTTTAGTGTTGGTGTGAGTTTGCATACATAGACACTTACTAAGTGGACCGTTACAATCGACGTGGCCAGTTGCAACTTAAAAGTCCTAGGTGTATTATCTACCGATATCTTGATGAAAGAATGGAGTGTTGTGCATTACAAATCAGTTGATAATAAAAATCGATAGTAATGATTTCATTTTCATTATTATTATATTATTATATATAATAGTAACTATAGTATTAATTATGATTTTAATAAATAATGAATAAATAAATAGCAAATGCATGAAAACAAGTTGAGAAATAATCATATAGCCCAAAAATAAAATAAGCTGAGTTGGGTAAGTTTCATTTTTGACTGAAGCTGTAGCAAATAATACTTCCTTTTTGCTTTCAAGGTAAAAAAACTGAATTGGAAAAATTGACAAAATCAATGAACACTTTCTTCCAATTTTCTTGAAAACTTTAATGGATACCATATATATGTATGGCACAAATTTCAAGGTGCACCGGCAGGCCCGCAACAAACGTTCGTCCACTTTTGCTAAAGTGGATTTTCTTCGTCCACTGATTGAATTCCGAAAGATACACTGAAATTATTTTGTTGTACTTTGCACCGAAATGTCTAAGTAGAGAGTTCATAAAATGCAATAACATTGGAACATTAGGTTTTACGGGTTAATAGAACATGGTGTGCGAACATTCCAGCTCTGAAAGATAGATATTGTTGGTTGATTGTTTTATTTTTGTTAGCGGGTGAGTTTGTTTAGCGTCCGTATTTCGGTGTTTCTCCTAGCTTCAACCACCCACTTGAAGCAGACAGACCTGGCGGGTCAGCATCTTATTGGCTGGGGGCTGCCCAGCTTGAGGCGGGCGATTGCTGACCAGTGGGGCGCGATGACACTTCCCACCGTTGGGGGCAGCCCATGGCGTCGAAAAATGCTTACGCCAATCAGCTTCCACTTATAACCCGTGCTTGCTTGCCGCCCTTTTTATTTAAACAGTAATTTATTTTTAAATAATGATTTTGACTTTGAGTAAGTGATTTAGCAGGGGTGACTTCCAGGGCGATGAATATGGATAACCTGGGATGCCCAAACACCAGGAACCCCCTCTCGGTCTCACTGATGAAATCCAAAGGAAAGCATTGAAATACATTTTGCATCAGCTTGACTGCAGAAGTTCCCGAAAGAAAGATAGAGTTTATCTTTTAGTCGCCTGAGGGACCCAACTCCCGATTTTCTGTCTGGATTTGCTTCCATAGCTTTTTCTTCTCTTGAAGCAAGACAGCGGGGCTGAAACCCATCAGCACGGGAGCATTTTATTTCGGTCTTGCTCATGTCCTATATAGACTTGTCTGAAGAGGCTAACGGACTCTATCCGTCTGGGGACAGTGTGTAAGCAAGAAGGAACTAAGACAAATGCGAGGACACGACAGCCATCATCGACAATGAGCTTTCGCGTCCGTTTGTCATATATCAGTAGCACAACAAGAGATTCACCGTATTGTTAATGTCCATAATGGGCGTAAAGTTTGGAATTAGGGTGCAAAAATATACAGAAAGTTGAATCAATGCATGCAGACGTCCTGAAAATCTGTTTTGTTAAACCGGAGCGTTCAAGTTCCAACCAAAAGGTTATAAATAAAAGACGCCGATAGCCACAGAGACGTGTAAGTGCTCAAATGGTAGGCTAAATGATGCCCTATGCAATGAGCGTACTCTCAGCACAATTATAATATTCAGGCTTTCAAACATGACTAAAATGCCATATTTTTAAGTTATCTGTCAGTATGATTCACAATCTAGTCCATAGTTTCTCCTTAGCAAGACTATGAAATAATTATTTTTAATTTGAGACCAAGAAAAAGTAATTTTTTCTAAAGAATAAATTACTAAAGTATTAAACAAATGAAACGTTCTTAATCAAGTTGTAATTGAAGCAAAAGCAGAAACAACAATGAAGCTCCCACAACATTCAAGTAATTTAAATGCGTAAGCCCTATTCTCTGTCTGACCGTATACAAATCATATGACTAGAATATTCTTAGAGCATGACTCAGTACCTAGGTTCAAGACGATTGATTAGCTGATTACCCAATACAATGTGCCTACATCAAATAATTGACCTTACAGGTAAGATGATCTACATGCGCTCCAAAGATAGACCAGATTCTCTATACAGCGAGTCTACTTAAGAGCCTGTACTTTTAAACCTTATTAAAATAATCAATCTTTTTAGTGGGATGATATTTCTCATCTTTATGCCTATATGGAGGCTAAGTTTGAGATGCAATTTATAATTTATCTCGAACCAAGCCGAGTAAGACAGTGAATAGACGTTGAAACAATCCAGTTCTCATATAATTAGGGAGTTGTGAGGATTTATACGTATGTCAATGATGCTAATCGCGTCTCTCGGTAGTAAGATTATCCGCCAGTATTTTTCCGCCAAAGCTCAGTGGTTAGAGCGCCGGCTGGCACGAACGTTCGTTGATCAATTAACTCTTAGTTGCCTGTTGTATAAAAGACTATTTATAAACTGTGTATTGTATTTCAGCTGACGGAGAAATACCGATTGCAATTGCACCTCAACTTTTTGTCCTAAATTCACATGGGAATAATTCAGCAATTCCATATTTATGTTAGGATAAAAGTACTACTGTATAACCAAGACTCTACTAGGGACACTACTAGGTGGATTATTCAACCCAGCAAGACTTCGTGCAAAAACCAAAAGCAGGAAAGTGTTCATGAGGAAGTTACTCTTTGCGGATGATGCGGCTTTGACGGCTGATTCTGAAGAAGGGCTGCAGCGACTAATAAGTTGCTTTGCCAATGTTTGTATGGAATTTGGCCTGACCATTAGCTTAAACAAAACCAAGGTCATGGACCAAGGGGTTAGAAGTGTGCCGGAAATTCAGATTGATGGCCACACACTAGAGGTATTAAATGAGTTCTCCTATCTGGGATCCACTATCTCTAGTAACCTCTCCTTAGATTCCGAAATAAGCAAGCGTATTGGCAAAGCAGCAACAATGATGTCACGTCTCAATACACGCGTCTGGACAAACCCGATGCTGACTACAAACACGAAGATGCAAGTCTACAGGTCTTGTGTGCTGAGAACCCTCCTCTACGGTAGTGAAACGTGGTCGCTGTATTCACACCAACAACGCAGACTCAACGCCTTCCATCTATGAAACCTTCGAAGAATATTACGCATAAATTGGCAAGATCAAATTTCAAACAACGCCGTCTTGCAACGAGCCGGACTCCAAAGTATGTTTATTCTCCTGGCTCACAGACGTCTGCGTTGGCTCGGCCACGTGAAACGAATGGACGAAAATCGCATACCAAAGGTTGTGCTGTTTGATGAGCTTGCAAACGAGATATGAAAACCGGAGGAATCGACCTGGCAAATGGGGAAGAACTTGCAGCGGACCGAAAGAACTGGAGGAACCTCATCAAGGCAGCAGCTGCAAATGTCGACCAAGACCACGTGAAGCCTCGGATCAAGAGAACAACCGGACAAAGCTCGTGTCTACGAAATCAAGCACCTGTTGCCTGTAGTAACTGTGGAAAACTCTGCCTGTCTAGCATAGGCCTCTAAGGCCACAGACGACGGTGCAGTAAATAAAATAAAAGCAATCATGAAAAACATGGTGTGAATATATGTGTGCAATTGCAGAAAGGAAGAAACTGGAAGTACAGACTAAGGTGAAAGATAATTAAAAAATCTGGGTTGACAAAGACCATAGTCATTCGAGACCTACGGTAGCCAATCATCACTAGGGTCTCAAGATATGAAAGGCCTTGATTTAATCGAAAATGAGATAAAAATATGAACAACAAATGACTTACGGTCATGTGACCTAAGGTCATATTAGGCAAAAGGATATCCATCATTATGCTGACCCTATAATTAAATTTCATAAGGTCATCTGAGCTCATATTTCGTAACCTGATGAGAAGTGTGTTGGAATATCATACAAAACATGAAAATTACTTATGAGTTGAAGGATGATTGAAACCGATTGTACGTTAATTATGAAAAGCATTTCAAATAAAGACGGTTGCAAGCTGCGTCACATAGTTGAAAAAGTTATGATCGTGAATAAGCAAATTGAAGGAACATAAACGGGATAAAATTGATCACAAAACCCTAGTGAGTAGTCAGTTTTTCTTTCATGCCACCACTCTCTTGCCCTCAGATTATTTATTAAATTACTTAGCTGTATCCATTTTGACTTTGGACGTGTGCATGATAGTCCATAATGAAACAAGAGATTAAAAAATGTTTTCGAGATCGCATAACTTTTCATCACCATTTTTTGTAAAATTTTTCCATGAAATTGTTTGTTTGAAAGTACTTCAATAAATGCAATTCAGATTTTAGGAATCTTGCCGTATCTGATATCATTTCATCGGGAAAAATTGTCAATATACAAACGTCATAAGGTATATACTTGGATTCTTAAATTTTAGTTTACAAGCAGCAATTACACGTATGAACTTTCATGCAAATGTACGCAAAACCTATTGATGTCAAAGATCTCTTATTTTTAAACTGCAAGTACCTCGGCATTCCCTGGACGGATCAGAAATCGAAAGATTATCTTAGTTTTCAAGTCCAGCAATATGCCCAATATCACGGACCAATTCTTGCTACCACTAAGAGACGATAACTACAATGGTTCGATCATACAACTCGCCACCATACCCTATCAAATACTATTCTTAAAGGAACAGTGAAGAGGGGTCGAAGACCAGGAAAACAAAAGAAAAGCTGGATGGATAACATAAAGGACTGGATAAACATGAGTATGTTCGATTTACTGCACACTGATGAATAGAGAGAAGTTTGAAGGAGCGTCATTACTTCCTCAAATTCTTTTTCCCCTCATTAGTCCTTTGGTTCAAGGGATTGGAAGATGACCTTTGTGCATAGTTTACCGTGAATTATATTACAAAAATTTTCGGTGTGTTACGGGCTTTTGATGAGAGACAAGCCTGGAATAGTGTCATGTCTTCCAGGAACTCTATTACTCCACGTCGGTGAGGTCAAAGAATATGAAGAGGAGGTAATGTGTTGCACAGTCTTTCTTATTTGATATTGCAGCAGTTCCATAAATATAGTGATCAATAAAAGCCACATGTGTTCACTTGTGGGTGAATGTTAGTGTTTAAACAGATTAGTAATTGGAACATAATTTTCCATAGCTATGTTCGTAAATATAAGATAAGATAAGATAAAAAAGTGCTTTATTTACCCCAAATGGGATGAATTTTCAGCCAGTTACATGCATTCCAATATTACAAAAAACAAAACGCTTGCCATAATTTGCAACTTGTCCTTGACTCAATACACGCGCGTTATTTTCCCATGGCAAATCTCCATCGTTTAATTCAGCAAAAACGTCTCCATTCCTCCTTTTATCCGTATTGGAAATACATGCAACTGAAATGGTGTTTTGACGTGTAGCCGAATTGAAGGGCGCGCCAATGCAGACCCGACTAATATATACAAGTGAGTAACGTTTTTTAAGCGGACATTAACTCATGAAGTTAGATTTAGCAACGTAGTTCTACTTTTATTATGGAAAGCTTGTATGCGATCGGTTATATTTTTTATGTTGCAACGTTTCGGTCCAGCACTCTTGGACCTTTATCAAGCAATGATGAAGCTTGTACGAAATCCGCTATGAAATAGCCTTTTATTGGTCCTAATCTTGCCATCTTGCGCATCTGATTGGACGTGTGAGGTTGTCCTCATTGGGGGTTAGGGTCATAATATGTTCCTCTCGCTGAACCCCAGGCGTGTCCGTCATATAACTCTGTTTTCTTAATTGGGGCGCATCCGTTCACACCTTCACCTTAGAGTTTACCGTCGATGTCCCCTACTTTTGGTTGAAGAGGTGCTAAGTGGATTAATTTTGGCCGTTGATTGTCTATGTGGTGTGAACGGTTTTTGGTTCCCCCCTTTTATAATTGTTAACTTGTCCTCACTGTTCATGTAACCGATTGTGCAACCTCATGTCCTGACCTAACCGCTCCAACTTCCTGTTGACCTAGGCGTTTTTGGGGTCAAATCCCGATGTTACCTCTGCCTCGTTTTATGAGTGGACTATCAAGGTGGTTGGGTTGCCCCATTGTTCAACCGAGGCATTCTAGTCCTGACTCGGTTGATCCTTCTCGTTGGTGGTTGTTTATTATTCTTCTTATTAAACATAGAATCAGGTTCTATGTTTGCATGGTTGCAGTAGAGGCCTCTCTATCTGCGTCATAAGTAAACCGTGTAAACTTGTAGCTAACTTCTGGTGTGTCGTTCTTCTCATTTTTTTAATAAAAACTAGATCCAGATGGAAGCATTAGTATATGTATCATGTGGATAAGACACAATTCGACTTACCACTGACTCCTATGTTTCGTCCTCTACTGAGTTGCCGATCCTTCCTTGTGTGAGTCCATCCGAAAAACAGTTGTTCCTCGCCATCCTTCGCCGTTCCCCGGTAGGTCGTTCCTTCGTCGCTGGTCATCTTATATTTTCTAGTTACTTAATGTACCACGAGTTGCCTTGTAGTATTCCGATCTATGGTGTGCTACCTTTGTTGCGGTCCAATTATTTTATAAATCTCATGACGCCTCCAGTGATATAGGCCGGTTATTTATTCCTTTGGTGGTAGAAGGTTCTTCCACGCTTCCGGTTGTTCGAAGCCGTCTGCTCTGTTGATCGCCGTGCTGGATTTTGCTATTTCGAATGTTTCTGCCCACCGTCTTTCTTTCGCTGTGCGGAACCCCCGTCTTAATATATGCACGTTGTCAAAGTCTGTCTGGTGTCCGGTGTCTAGAGCGTGACCAGCGATGGCTGAGTCATGTATTTGGTTTTGGTATTCGATTTCATTTCTAGGTCTCTTATTCGCCTTCCGTTTGTGTTCTGTTATCCTAGTTCGCAGCTCTCTGGCCGTTTAGCCTATATAGGTCATGCTACAGCCCCCGCAGGGAATCTGGTATACACAGTTTGGAGTGCGCTCTGGGGGTATGTTGTCCTTTACGTGAACGAGTCTATTCCGCAATGATGAACCCTTTTTGAAGGCAACCCTCCTGTTGGCCCTGTTCAATATTCTCCTGATTGCTTCCGACATTTCCGGCTTATATGGAATGATAACTGTACTAGTCCATTCCCGTGTTGGTTTTTCTCGTTGCTGCTGAGCTACGTGGTACATTCCTCTAAGAAACTGTTTAGGATACCTGTTTCTTATGAACCTACTAGGTTCCCGTCGGGCCTTTTTTGTCCTCCTCCTGACTGCACAGTAGATTTATTCTTCGGTATGAGGCTATCACTAGGCTGCTGAACACATCCCAGGAATGTGCTGAGTCGTAGCTAAGTACTCTGTCGCTCTCCGTAGGTTTCTTATATATGGTAGTTTTAAGCTTACCGCCGTCAGTTCTGTGAATTAAACAGTCTAAGAACGGCAGGGCTCCTTCATCGGATTCCGTTTCCATTGTGAACTTTAAACTATTGTAGAATGCTATTCAGGTATTGTAAGAATTGGTTAGCCGTATCCTTTTTAATTATGGCGGAGGTATCGTCCACATACCTCCACCAGACCCTCAGAGGTGCGTGAAAACTTTGCAGTACATGTTCTTCGAAATTCCCCATATATATGTCTGATAGATAATGGTGAACCCATTGCTAGTCCTTCCTGTTGTAAATATGTCTCCGATCCAAATGTGAATAAGCTTGCATTGAGACATATTTCAATGCCTTCCATTATCTCGTCAATTGTTAGTTTGGTTCTGGTGGTCAGTTCCGAGTCCGTACATAGTAATCTGGTTATTCTCAGTGTCGCTTCCCCGGGAACATTGGTATATAGTGACACTATTTCGAAACTGACTAGCATTTCTTGTTGGCTGATTCTTAGATCCATGACCCCTTGGACGAATTCATACGCGTTTTTTATGATAGATCTGTTTCTATTCGTAAGCGGACGAAGTATTGTTGCTAAGTATCTCGCTAGATTGTGCGTAGGTGAGTTCGTGCCATCGATACTAGGTCTTAAGGGCACATCCGGCTTGTGGATCATTGGTAATCCATAGAATCGGGGTGCTATTGTAGTTTTGGAATCAAGGCGTACCTCACGTTTTCATCAATGTGGTTTTTATCCTTTGTAAGAATCTTAATACTTCGTCGTTTTGTTTATTCATCCGTGCCTCTGTCGTAGTGTATTCGACCTGCGTGAAAGGCCCTTCGTGTAGATGTTGCTTCGCTATTTTTATGTAATCAGATCTGTTAAGGACTACTGTCACATTTCCTTTGTCCGCCTTGGTTATACATATAGAGTCATCCGATTCAAGTCTCCTCAGAGATTTCCTTTCCTCAGCATCTAAGTTGGGGCAGCCTTCTCTTTGAGTTAGCAATATCCCGGCAATCTGATATCTTGTTCGTTGGGCTACATCGTTTGGCTAGTGCCGGTTCTATGCACGGTGCAACATCCGCAATCGTCATTTTCCGTTTCACCAAATTGAAGTTCAGCCCTCGCTCTAGAACGTTGTATTCACTGGTACTTAGTTTCCTATTTGATAAATAACAACACATTTGACCTGGGTATTTTCCCTCTCTAACCTGTGGTTTCTAGTAGCATTCTTAGCGGATTCAAACAACGCATTTAACTTACCCTGTTGTCTCCTCCGTACCTTCTGTTTCGTGATCCTCTTTGATGTCACTGCATAGTTCAGTAGACGCTGCCAAGTGTCGGGTGATAGGATGGTTCGTAGGCGTTGTTTCAGCTTTCTCACACAAGTTCGGATCTAGGCCAGTCTTTTGCAAGTCAGGTATATGCGCTGTTGGAGAAAAATCTTTGATGCCGTCCTTGCTGCCTTCTTAGAGCGTTCCGTGTTGTTTATTACCTATGAAATTTACATCCAGATTTGCTTCCCCTACTGTTGCCAATTTGCCAATTTGCCAATTTGATGATTTACCTCTTGTAAACACTAACACTTAATAGAACTATTCAATATGTCAAAGCTGTATAGCTCTTGACTTCGCTGGAGAAATTCGTTGGATTTTTTATGACTCAGCCCAACTAATACAGCTTAGACAATCAAATGATGTTGTTCGCTTTTGTTTTCGGCTTTCATAGAAAAAAGTATCATAAGGCTGAACATTATTCATTTAATGAATACACGTATTATTTCTTCTACAGATGATAATAGACTGGAAGCACTTTTCTTGGTAATGATGATTTCGCTTGTCATACGTCAGCCTCGAAGAACATGAATGGTTACCACCCTGATCGGTCAAATGTTTTTAATACTTTATAATCCATGACTATGGAGACCTAACTAATGGAGTTTCAGGAACGGTTGTGGTTCACCTATGTTCTATCTTATTTTGAAAAAAAATGATACTTCATGATTTAAGGTCGTACGGGCACTTGTCACTGTGAAGAAGTGACATTCCGACTGCAAGGAATCAATAATAAGTTGATCATATGAAGTGGCTTCTGCGTGGCTGTCTTAATGCATTAGTTCCACGTCATAGCGCTACAGCAGATGTAGATGGGAGGAGAGGACGAAAATATTATGGAGTCTAGCATGATGTACTAATGCTTAGATTGATACCTGGTCTTCACATTGAATGAACAGGATCCATCAGTGGTTCTCTGACGGAAGTACATTGAATCTCTATCGCTTGTGTTAATACATAACATACTATGTTACATGAAAGTTTTCGAATCTGTAACAGGCAAAAATTGAATCTAGATTAAGGGACATTAGTGCAAAAGTAGAGATACCTCGCATAACAAAATCGATTAAAGACAAGACGAACAAATCATGCCCAATGAGAAGCAAAGTCGTGTATGATTAGGAAGAAAATGCATGGGTGGCTTGCGCTGTCATACACAAACCTACATTCAGTTTTATCAATAAATAATTTTCACAATCAAAAGAAAGTTTGTTACAAAAAATGTAAAATCTTTTGTATTCGATCGTTTAATTCCATATGGATTTCCAATGATATCATTTTTATATTTTCAACATGTTTTCATTTCAACAATGACTTTGAAAACTCATCCGAACCAGTTTTAAGTAATTATTTCGAAAGTGACGAGCAATTGCAGTTTAAAGAAAATGGAATCGATCCAACTCAAACAATTAATGAACTTTTCTATCTCGTTAAATTTAATTAGATTTTCTCATCTTTTCATGCCCTCACATTTAAAATCTAAGAAAGATGACTCCCTTAGGCAACTAAACAAAGTGATTTCGAAAATTGCAAACGAACGATCAAGTTTCAAGTTACAAATTCATGATTATTCCTCTAATCAACTTATTCTGTTCTTAAATCATAATAAGTTCAGAAAATTGCTTATTTACCATAAATGTTCACATTTTGTCAGCTATGAATAATTAAAAGGCGTGCAATGTTTCCTTTATCGTTTATTATAGATTTACTATACCAAACGTTATCCCATCCTATTCGAATACATACTTTAATAGCCTGAACAAAATTAACAACTTCTTGTTGTTTCAGTTTATAATATTGTCAAACATAGAGGTGTTTTTGCACTGCTAGCTAACTTCAAACAATAAATAATACATAAACGCGATTCCATTTTCAGATGAAAATCAAATAATTTCTTTTATATATATTTTCTTTTGATGTGCTATACGATATATGGACGATGACTCTCACAAAATGGCGATCGTCCTATTCGAGTGAATAGAGTGAACATGTTGGCAGCTTTCAGAATAGAAGAACGATTCAATTGCAAATCATTTGTAATTGATTTGTACAGATGCCTATCAAGATAGACTAGCTGTTTTGATGATCTGCACCCAAAAATGCAATGAGCTATGGGTAAATAATCATTCATCTAAAGGTTTGTGATTCAACCAGAAGCAGCCGTGAATCAACATATTGATACTACGGAATTCGGAGGAATTTTGGTCCCATTCAGACAGAGCAAAACATCCGTTTCTGGGTAACCAACTGTCCTCACTTGTGCCCTTTTGGTTCGGTACAGGTTGTGCATAATGATTCAACATAACCACTATTTAAAATGGAAAATTTTACCATAAACTTCCTGTGCTTTTTCTTCTTTGAAGGACTATTATATATTATTATTATATATTTTTATTATTATATATTATATATATATTTATATTATCTCATTATTATTTTACTAATATCCTGAAGCGAATGACTGTCGGTTGGAAATAGTATTTGAAGTGGTGATAAGAATTTTCCAAGCTTCTCTCTCCTAAGCAGTCAATAACACATCGAACATTTTCATACGTATCTGGTATTTATGTTATTCATTAAGCATTTCGATTGTATCCCTCTTTTCTATCAGTCTCGATTTGTCCTTGAAGAATAGTTTTCGATGTGGTATCTTGATGATGACCAAACCATTGTCGATTTTGCCCCACTTACAGCAGCAAGAATTGGTTGGTGATGGTGCATACACTGCTGGACTTGAGAAAGGATGTATTCAGTTATGATCCCTCGACAAAATACTAAGGATTTTTTATCAGGCTTTAATTTTCGAAAGCCTGGGGCTTCTTCATTGCTTCGGACAACAGCTTCGAAGCCTCACAGAAGAACTGAGAGAAATGGTGATTTGAGAAGTCTGTACTTTGTTTCGAAGCCGTTCCAGCCCGGCTATCCCTGATTTTAATTAGGTTATTCAAATAAAATTTGTGTTAGTACTCGTACCGTTCTTTGCAAGTGTCGCTCCGAGTTATTGAAGATGATTTACCTGTTGCAATATTTTGCCGTAGATTGTGGTATTAACATTCATAATTCATAATTCATAATTTAATGGTATAAAAAGTGAATAACTTTACAAGAACCATTGGGTGCGTGTATACAAGATAATCAGTATCGAGCAATAAAGTAATAGCATGCATGCGATGTTCACAATAAGTCTATTATGCATCAATATGTAGGTTCGAGATTTGGTGTATTTTTCATGCATGTATGTAAGTGCTGTTTGAATGCATGTTCATTTGGAGCACAAACACATGATACTACTACCACTACTACTACTTATCAGTACATTTAACGCATTGGCAGTTACGTAAATTTTGTATGCGGTCGCACTGTTGTTCATGTAATAAGTAAGATTTTGCGTGTCGTCATGCTCACTCCCAACAAACGGATGATTTCTGTAGACCAAAGGTTGTACATAGACATTCGACCGATACAAACAGATATATGGCGCCCTTCAAGAGATAATTACATTATTCACTCTAGAAATAATTTGAAAAGTATAGGCAAGAAGAGGCAACATAACAAAAATCGTGCAATGGAATTCATCCACATGATTATTTCGGAAGATGGCACCACTCGCACCTGAGTTACTCTCACACAGCAGTTTAATATGAAATTCATAGTTGTTGCCCATGTTCCACACTCAACCAAAAGCCTTTATAAATTCTTCGAAATAGGATCTAGCTCCCGTTCGGGTTGGAAGAACTTGTCATTTATTATTTTTCACTTGAATATTTGCTCAACACTACTTCTTCGAGGCCAAAAACCAGTTTGTTTATTGGATAGAAAGTACCTCTTACTTGGATTTTGAGTGGATCAACTGAAGTGCAACATTACTATGGTTTGATGTTACTCACACTTTCTCAATTTCACTTTTTCGAAATTGGAATAAAAAACTGATTTTGTCTATTCTTCTGCTTGATAATGATTATGCTCTAGCATAATAATGTAAGTGCTCTAATGGCTTCCTGGCATCCGGCTTCCGGATAGTAAGTTGGAGCATTTTCTATTCCTCGTGATTCCCCAGGCTTCAAACTTCTGCAGAGCTTCTTACACCACTTCTTCCAAAAGTTTTCGAATTTCTTCATCATTGGAAGTGAGCTTGTTCTGGATAATGCGTGATTCTGTTTTGAGTGATCAAATGTTTAGACCTTTGTAATAATCGGTCCATATTTTGAGGTTGACATCATCGCTGCGGCCTTCAATTCGGCTACACTTCAAAAAACTATCTCAGTTACATGTAGTACCGATACCGATAATCAAGACGCAGGAGCTGTGTTTAACCGGAGTATTTGGATGGCTGAAGTAAACAACTCATTTGTGAAATGTCAAGGGCACTGGTTACCAACATGATGGATAAACACTTTAATTTTGTTATCATTGGAATTCATGTAACTTGCTGAAAATTCCTCCCATTTGGGATCAATAAAGCATTATTATTATTATTATTATTATTATTATTATTATTATTATTATTATTATTATTATTATTATTATTATTATTATTATTATTATTATTATTATTATTATTATTATTATTATTATTATTATTATTATTATTATTATTATTATTATTATTATTATTATTATTATTATTATTATTATTATTATTATTATTATTATTATTATTATTATTATTATTATTATTATTATTATTATTATTATTATTATTATTATTATTATTATTATTATTATTATTATTATTATTATTATTATTATTATTATTATTATTATTATTATTATTATTATTATTATTATTTAGAATATGTATTTCTTTGACCACGATGATGGAATCGTTCACTTTACTTGATATTGTACGTGTCTTAAGCAGAGAATATGCTTTGTTATTCCCCACTTTTATATAGCTGTCGAGTTCTTTACGTTAACGTTCAATTCATTCCTCTTCACTGTTTGAATTTTCTTTCTAATTGTTATCTGAGCCAGGCCGTCTCCTATTCCACTTGCTTGAATGTTTCTGATTTTTCAGTTGAAATCTCTTGTCATGCAGGCCAAGAATTTCTTCCAGAACGAACGTTTGATTTTTATGCGCTCTTTGCCAAGCCGCTCTTTCGTTGCTGGATTATGTGCCTTTCTTGTATTGTTGACAACTTTGTCAACATGCAGATCATGGAAGCTTAAAGCTGCAACTCCTCCATCGATCTTGGCTTCCAGTATTTAACCATTTCTTGTATCTGAGAGTCTCAATGTCCAACAGAATATGTGGTCGTTTCTAACAGTAACTGCTGCTAACTTTTCGCTTTAATGTTCATAGAATAATATCGTGATTGCTACTGGGGAAGGCTGTTGCCTAGTGTGAGAAGGCGACGACGAACTGAAGTAGACTGAACCCACGATCATTTGTTTCTCTAAGACCGTCCTGGCCAAGTCCCGTGTCTTACTTTTTCGCTTAAATTTCCTTTGACATTCAGATGTTTTTTTTAAACTTGTCATATTTATTTCTCTAGTTGATCGTAAAATTCCTCCACTACCCTGTCATCATGGTCAGTTGTTGGTGCAAAGACCTGCATTACAGTCAGATTGTGATGTTTCGCGGCAACACGGATGGATAAAAATCTGATGGAAATTAGATGATAATTATTATGTCCTTCAGTGTCTCCTTTCATGTAATAAGGTGAACTCTATTCTGGTGCTTCCTTTATCTCCAGAAAACTGTTTGAAAACTGTTTGTCGGAGTTTCATCAAAATTTTAAATAATATCTCCAGTCCAATGATATCCCATCGATATTTTGATCAGATAATGGTTAAAAAGTAAAGTTAACAAAAAAATCACGTCAAATTAAAATACTGATCACAGAGGAATAATAACATGGGGAATGTACACTTTTCGTAGCATAGCAGAGCATCATATAAAATTTTCGACCTCTATTAATCTTAGTCTTTGGGAAAGTTGCAATAAAATTGACATGAATATCCTAAGTCACTGTATGTCAACTTTCTTAACAGCGCGTCCTTCAATTCGGTCACACGTCAAAACGCCAACTCAGCTGCATATAATCCCGATGCAGATAAAAAGAGGAATGGAGAATTTTCGCTAAATTAGACGGTGGACATTTCCTATGGGAAGATTGTGTGCATATTTTTAGTGAAGGACAAGATAAATATGACGGCAAACACTTTATTTTTTAATATTGGAATGCATATAACTAGCTGAAAATTCATCCCATTTGGATAAATAAAGCACTATTCTTAACTTACGTTATTTGAATATTCTGCCGACGGGATTCTCTATTTTTTGAAGATAATTTTCTACATCCAAAGCTAGTAAACAATATAATGGCATTGCATGGAGGCTATTAATTCCCGGAATCCCATTGGCGCTCCGTTAGGAACATGCTAAAATAATGATACTTCTCAGTGCTGCTTAAGAACTTTTTCCGGCTGTTTATCCCCTCATTTCCAGAAGAGTACGAGTGCTGAAGAAACAGGAAATTATTAATTTACCTGGCCTTTCAACATAAACGGAAATATATTCAATCATATCAGATTTTCGACCTATCTGCCTAATTTTTCTTAGTATGCATACAGAACTGTTGTCCATCATTACCTTACATGGTTTTCCTCAGACGTTGCTATCAATCAAAGTGCTTCGACAGATTTAATAACCCTATGTCATTCATTCTGCTTACTAACAATCCTTCAGAGCGAACCTTTCAAATTCATACTCATTCACTTTCTGATAACAGTCTTCAACCTATTCCATATGTGAGTCATTTTTTCATTTTCCATGGAAAGGATAATTTTGGAACGTTGAACGTATGCATGACATATCTAGACGCTATTAACAATTGTACTGAAATCACACTATGTGCTCTGTATATCATTATGTAGCGTGCGTCCCTCAATTGCTTATTGATAACAATGTGCCTTGGGGTATGTAGACGATTTGCAATATACTAAACGTGAAAATGGTTCATGATGAAGATACCCATATTCTATCAGTACAATAGCAAATGAACTCCAAGGCCTTCGGTAAAATTTTTATTTTTTAGCTGTTTATCTCAATCGTGATGATAACTAAGGTCATGATGGGCGCAAAATTCCAGAAGGCGTTGCCCGTTTTCATTTAGATTGCCGACGCCAAACGAGCCGAGGCATCTTGGCCAGATTGGTTGTCTGATCCTACTCGTGCATTAAAATCTCCAAGTAGATAAAGATGGTCTGAAGCTGGGATTCGCTGAATCAAACTGTCCAATTCTTCGTAGAAATGATCTTTTTCTTCCACTGTCGCCGAGAGTGTTGGTGCATAAACACTTATTAGGTGAACGGGTCCGGCGGATGCGTTGAGCTTCAACGTGAAAATTCGAGGTGTATATTCTCCACATATTTCGACGGATGATAGAAGTGAGTTTCTCACTGCGAAGCCTACACCATGTTGACGAGGCTCGTTGAGTTCCTTTCCTTGCCAGTAGAATGTATAGTTCCTTTCGGGGAGGATGCCATATTCTGGTAACCTGGTCTCTTGCAGCGCAGCGATATCAACATTCAGTCGCGTGAGCTCAAGGTCAACTACAGCAGTTTTCCTCACAGTGTCCAGACCACAGTCGCTCACCGGATTGAGAGGACCTAATGTGCGAACATTCCAGCTCGCAAACGATAGATTTTGTTGTTTATTGGTTTTATTTGTGTTAGCGGGTGAGTTCGTTTAGCGTCTGCTTTTCGGTGTTTCTCCTAGCTCCAAGCACCCCCTTGAAGCAGACAGACCTGGCGGGTCAGCATCTTATTGGCTGGGGGCTGCCCAGCTTGAGGCGGGCGATAGCTGACCAGTAGAGCGCAATGGCCCTTCCCACCGTTAGTGGCAGCCCGTGGCGTCGAAAATGCTTACGCCAATCAGCTTCGACTTATAACCCGTATCTGCTTGCCACCCTTTGTACATAAAAGTAATTTATTTTTAGGAGGTTTGAGTTTGTATGTGTGATGTTTACAAAGTGACTGCCTACCTTTGTGTGACAAACACCTTCTTCTCGACGAAACCACATCACCGCGTCTCTTGGCAACACCCGAGAAGCCACCATTGGCACCAACTTGATCTCATCATCACTCGCAGAAGACTACTGAACACGGTGTTGAAAACCCGCAGCTACCACAGTGCAGATTGCGACACAGACCATTCTCTCGTTGGAAACAAAGTGCGCCTGCAACCTAAACGTATCAACTACCAAAGGATGAAAGGACATCCCCGCATTAACAGCAGTAGGGTAGCCGTCCAAGAATTACGTGATCGCTTTGCAGCTGCCATTGATAATAAATTAAACACCTGCTCTGCAAATGACGTCGAAAGCAGATGGCAACAAATAAGCGATGCAATACGAAGCACTGCTTTCACTGTCTTCGGCAAACAGGACCGACGAAACTTGGATTGGCTCACAGACAGCATCGCGGAACTGGAGCCAATATTTGCAGCAAAACGCACTGCACTCATTGAATACAAAAATAACCCCTCTACAACAACCCTTGAAGACCTTCGAAAATCCAGACGAGAGGCCCAGCGGACTTCACGACGATGTGCAAACAACGACTGGCTAGATATTTGCCAAGATATTCAGCTTGCCGCCGATTTCGGCAACATCCGCGGCATGTATGAGGGCATAAATAAAGCCCTCGGCCCACGAATTATCAAAACGGCTCCACTGAAATCAGCAAATGGCATCATCATTACAGACCGACAAAAGAAGATGGAGAGGTGTGCGGAATACTATAAAGGACTGTACTCCAATCCAACTACAGTATCAGATTCTGCGATGGACGTCATCCCAAACCTGCCGGAAATGACTACACTGGATAATCAACCGACGCTTGCAGAACTGGAAGATGCTCTGAAGAAAATGAAAAATGGGAAAGCCCCTGGTCAAGATGGTATCACAGCTGAGATCCTGAAAGCTGGCCTTCGAACTTCTCTACTTTTGCAACTGCATCAAATATTACTTCAATGCTGGGAGGAAGGAACTGTTCCACAAGAAATGCGTGACGCCAAAATAATTACATTGTACAAGAACAAAGGAGACCGAAGCGACTGCTCAAACTACCGAGGAATCTCCCTTCTCAGCGTCGTCGGCAAAGTCTTCGCTCGTGTCGTTCTCAAACGACTGCAAATTCTAGCTGAACGAGTCTATCCAGAAACTCAATGTGGATTCCGCGCTGGAAGATCAACCATCGATATGATATTTTCCCTCCGTCAACTGCAAGAAAAATGTCGTGAACAAAACAAGCCACTTTATGTAGCCTTTGTTGACCTCACAAAGGCATTCGACACGGTCAGCCGAACTGGATTATATAGACTCCTGAAGAAGATCGGCTGCCCACCAAAATTGCTGCAAATGATTGTCGCCTTCCACGAAGATATGCAAGGCACTGTGCAATGCGATAGCTCAACTTCAAGCGCATTCCCGATCAAGAATGGAGTAAAGCAATGTTGTGTGCTTGCACCGACATTGTTCGGCATTTTCTTTTCAATGCTGCTCGCATACGCCTACAGAGATTCAAATGATGGGATATTCCTTCACACCAGGAGCGACGGCGGATTATTCAACCCTGCGCGACTTCGGGCCAAAACTAAAAATTCGAAAAGTATTTCTGAGGAAGCTGCTGTTTGCGGATGATGCAGCCTTGACAGCCCATTCTGAGGAAGGATTACAGCGACTAATAAGCTGTTTCGCCAGTGCTTGCAAGGAATTCGGCCTAACAATCAGTTTAAACGAAACCAAAGTCATTGGCCAAGGGGTTAATAGTGCGCCGGAAATTTCGATTGAAGGCCGCACACTAGAGGTAGTAAATGAATTCCCCTATCTGGGATCCACTATCTCCAGTAACCTCTCTTTAGATTCCGAAATAAGCAAGCGTATTGGTAAAGCAGCAACAATAATGTCGCGACTGCAGAAACGCGTCTGGAGAAACCCGAAGCTGACCATCAATACAAAAATGCAGATTTACCGGTCTTGCGTGTTGAACACTCTGCTCTACGGCAGCGAAACATGGACGCTACATTCTCAGCAGCAACGCAAACTAAATGTGTTCCACTTACGCAATCTTCGGAAAATACTACAAATACGATGGCAAGATCACATCTCAAACAACGTCGTCCTTCAACGAGCCGGACTCCAAAATATGTTCGCAGTCCTGGCTCATAGACGTCTACGTTGGGTTGGACATGTAACACGAATGGATGAAAGCCGTATCCCAAAGGCCATGCTCTACGGTGAACTTGCCGCTGGTTCCAGATCAGTCGGAAGACCGAACCTACGCTACAAGGACATAGTCAAGCGTGACATCAAATGCGGAGAAATCGACCTGGTGAACTGGGAAAAACGCGCAGCGGATCGCAGCAGCTGGCGGAGCGTCATAAGGGCAGCAGCTCAAAGAATAGGCCAAGACCACAAGAATTCACGGGATAAGAAAAAAATCGAAAATAAGATGCGTTCTGAATGCAGAACGCCCGTTGATTGTGGCTGTGGAAAAATGTGCTTGTCTAGTATAGGCCTCTACAGTCACAGACGACGTTGTGTTAAAATAACATAAAGTTAGACAAAATACTAAATGTAAAAAAAAAATCGTAAATGAAATAAAAAATTTCAGATGACAACAGTAGTAGTAATAAAGGAATAACAATAATGAGAAAAAGTACTGATCAAATTAATGTTAACGATATTAAAGATAAAAACACAAATAACAAAAAATAAATGAATCGATAAGCACAACTATTATTACCCACAATATCATATAAAAGAAACTAAATTTAAAATTAGCAGAAACAGCGATAAACTAAGTTAGAAATTAAGACATTATTATACAAAATGAAAAAAAAAGCTTTGAAAACATCAATTTTGATATAATAATGATATTTAAATTAAAATTTTAATCAATAATCCACAAATAAAATTAAAAGATAAGTGCATGAAAACAGCTCAAACAAAATAAAATTAATCCGGGTGACGAATCGCTCGAGATTGAAATTGCTGCATCGGTTTTCTCATATTCGGTCTCAAATTCATTTAACGTATTTATTTTTGTCTTAAAGCTTTGCTATTTTACGTAATTCCGCGAGGATACCGTTGAATCACAAACGGACAGATTCAACAAGGAACTAATTCGGAAATGCTAACAGCAGAAATCCTATTCTTTTCTGGCAATCGCTTGTGCCTATTTTTGAAATGCGCTTTACAATTTATGAGCAGCTGTAATAACGCCTTCATGATAAAATCATGGTGCACATAAATCAAAGTCCAAATCATCAATGTAGGAGAAGTTCATGGAAATCGAATTACGAAAAAGGTCCTCATCATATGTATATGTGCATGTATCGATGTAACCCAAGACCCAGCCGGTCAGCTGGTGTCGAGGTAGCAACATTCTGACCAACTAAAGGCTCCTGTCCCCAAACTTGTCGGACTATTTATCGGCCTACTTTTTGGTACATACCTTCACATCAAGTGAGTGATGTAACATATTGGATTGTGACAAATATAAATAGCGAGTTATAATGTTTTGGTAGCTCCCCTTTGCAGATAGCATTAATCGCTTGTCCTTTTCTGCCCATTTACCAATATGATCCTTGCGATTGCAAGCTGATGAATCAAGTAAACGGCCATTAGTAGGCAGTGTGTTTCGAATTTGTGACTGTTGATTAAACTCGTCTGTAGAAAAGTTAATTTTCTAGTGATATAGAAATTATTGAGAACAGCAATAATGGTTGGACGATTGAGGATAACCATTGGACAGAAGCCTGTGAATGGTGAACGAAACGTGCGTGTGTATGGACCTGTAAATAAGGGAAATTAGATAATATAGGTTGATTTGAAATAAGGAGCCAAATGTTATAGAATAGCAATTTATATGTCTTCCATATCTCTGAATTGTCCATAACGAATGAATTTAATTTCAAGGTTCAGTGAACTACGAGACTATACTGACTGACGGCCTTCAGGAACGAGACTTGATCGCGAATTTCGCTGAAATACGATCAAAGGTTTCATAAAAGTGTGCTTCGTACAGAGAATAACAAATTTTGCACGCCGTTCAATTAAGAAAATAAATTCATGGTTAGAGGAGATTCATTGATCCCGAAGGGACATTTCTGATTGCTGGAGTAGACATGGAACATTTGTTATAATGTTCAAACTTTGAATTAAATTTAAATGATTTCATAAACAGTGTTGGCAACAGCTTAGTGACCTTCATGTCTATCAGTTGAGCAGAAACGGTATCAAAATCACATCTCTGATCTTTTACGAAACCGATGATTGAAGCCAAGAGGAACCTCTGATTACGAATTACAATATCGCTTAGGTGGGAAATTAGAAAGAATAGAAAAAGTTCATACCGTGCTTATGACACCCAGAAGTAAGAAACCTATCAAAGCGCTAATGTTATTGTGCAAGAGCATACGGAGTACATAGAAATAACCAGACTGATAGTCAAAGTCAATGATAATCTGGCTCACGAAGAGAGGACATTTTAGGCTTTAACAATTGTAGATCTGTTAACATTCATAACCATTTGAGCAAAGTAATACTTCGCGTCGTTTTGAACTACTTAAGATCCAATGCATGTTTCTGACATTTTTCTGAAGAACAGGCTGGTCCCAGAAAGTACTCTTAAGCAGAGTTTGAATTTGTGAATAATAGTTGAATATTCTCTACAACTCTAAAGTAACCTGCAACGCAGTTTCATAGTCCTAACGGTCACTTTTAATCCAGTGATGGCTGATGGGCTATGATTGTGAAAGGGATATAGGATCTTTCCGAAAGATCAATTGGTGCCTTCCACCTAATTAATCATGTGTTGAGTTCTTTCGCACAAACATTTCATTTAACAAGACAGCCCATTATTACGTATACCGTTTAACATATTACTAGAGAGAATAAAGAATCTCTAGATTGACACTATATATCTGCTTTCATCTTTGGTAGAGATATATGCAATCCAGGTATCGCAGACTTGTTATGAGTAAGTAGGGACGACACTGAATGTCTGAGCGTCATAACGACAGAGCTATTGCATGTGTAGTGCAGACAAGTCAAAGATTACGACGAAGAGCAGAAGCAACATGAATGCCAATATCACACTTCACGGTCAAAATTTGCAGCTGGTAGACCACGTTAAAAACCCCATGACACTCATGAAGAACAGGGCACATAGTGATATAATTTTTATTCTAATAACCCAACAGAGAGTGTGAAATAAATGTGAAATGCCAGGATTCACTTCAAAAAGCAGTACAAGATTTTCAAATCGTCTTAGCTCTTTTTATGTTTATGAGACTTGAATTCCCTTGTCAGTCCGAGAAAAATTATCGGGATTAAGCGAGGAAAAATTGATTGAATATGTCTCTTCGTGAGTCCAGCGACATCAGGTATTTGCAAGCCAATTCTCGTTACCTTTAAAATGGGGTAGCTACAATGTTTGGCCATAAAATTCACCACGCCACCCTATTGTAAACTAAATGTGAGGGCAAAGTGGAGGGGTTGGCGATGAGAAAAATATAGGAAAAGCTGAATGGATAACACATGTGACTGCACACAAATGAAAAATTTCAAAATGCTGTGAACAGTCGATGACGGATATGCCAGCTGAAGTTTCATTAACTGGTTAAATTTGTTTTTATATACGAGTTACGATGCCCATAGACAAGAAGAAGAAGGAAAGAAAAAAAGAGACTTACAAAGACCAAGACATATCACTCAAAATTTCGCATTAGGATAATAATCTCTTCGGGATTTTAACCCACTGTCAGCTGAAAAAGGAGCTACTGATCATGGTTTTCATCTGATTATATCCTATCAGTCTGGCTTACCAGTGTCTAGTCAAAGATTTGAACCTGAAACCTCTTGGATGCTTAGCCCACTGGGCTAGTAAGTCAGGGTTTTCGGGTCAGTTAGCAGTCACTCAAACACAACCATCCATTTGATAATTTGTGATCTCATTTTTTCGAGAATGACTGAAACCAGCATATACGTTTGCAGTCAGTTTTGTTTCTTAAAAATGATAGATCATCTTGTAGTATGCTCGCTTCAATTGGTATTCCTGTAGAGATTAGCAAACTTGATTGTTTTAAGCTTAAGCACGGATGACAACAGAAATAGTGTAGAATGATTTACGACAGTGTAAAATAAGTCTACTTCAAGAACAAACCTACGGTTTCGTTGTTCAACTGCTTCGGTTGAAATTACAAACTACTTGACTGAAAACACCAAGATTCACTTATCAAAATACCCTTATAATTCTCAGTGATCATCAAAGATAAAATACTTAACAATATGATGTTTTTATCAATTTTAGTCGGAATAGAAAAGTGCGCGAAAATTCTTTGGAAAATGTCGATAGTATTAGATGGAATACTGATACTTAGAACAGGGAATTGCTGCAATTAATCATATGAGCGCCACATGTACACAGTTAGCAGATGTTCCTAGTTCATGTAAATTGCTATTACAACATACATGTGATATCAATAAACTGATAAAAAGGAGAACAACCACCCAGCTGCTCTTTCGCTGATGGATGAATGTACTACCTTTGGGAAAATGTCCGCTGTTGCAAATTTTCGATTCACAGGCTTGCATATGCAATTGATTTTGAAGAGAAAAAAGATTGTTAAAATAGCAATTACTCAGTTTGTGAATGTAATTTCGAAGCAATTTCAAAATGACAGACACCTAAAATTTAAGCTTTGATGGAAAACTCAATTTAATTGAAATTATTTCATATTCGATATAATTTTATGTTTATCTTGACTTTGCAATTTGTCGTGTATGTGATCAGTTAATTGGAAATCTGGTTTAATTTTCTGAATAATAAAGCTTTATTCATCGAATGACAAATTTACTGCGGTGCATTCCCCTATCGATTATATTACTCAACTGCTCCTTATTTCTGACCGTAGATAAACCGCTTTAAACATTCTGTTTCTTTAAAAGACTCGTTATAATTCAAAGTATCATTTAGCCGATTAATTTGTCATCGGCTTCGTATGTATTGATTAGCAAAGACTATACTTGAAAACTTGTTTAGATTACGACTGCACTGCATTCAGTATACTGACATAATAAGCTCGAAATTTAATAAAAAAAATGATCATTTGCATTTCCTTTCAAAGATAAAAATCTGATTATGTCGCTGTGAAACATCATACGATGTATATAATAATAATAATAATAATAATAATAATAATAATAATAATAATAATAATAATAATAATAATAATAATAATAATAATAATAATAATAATAATAATAATAATAATAATAATAATGCTTTATTGATCCCAAATGGGAGGAATTTTCAGCAAGTTACAAAAACTCCGTAAAACTCAAACGTACGTTGAAAAATTCTCTTCTACCTCCCTTGAAAATCTTAAACAACGTACAAACACTCTCCTGGGTCAGAAACGAGGTGAATTTTTTTTAAAAAAATTAAAAAAATTACGAGAACATTTTCTCATCTATCCGATGGAATGTTTCTTGAGCTCAAATTAGCAGTGGACGGAATTACATCGACATCTGGCTGGCGCTTAGAACGAAAGTTGCTTTCGTCCATGAAGAAATGCCGTCGTATTTGCTCTTTTCCTGAGAACCCAGAAAAGTTTGTCTTCGATTTGGTAGATTGAAGTTAACGTAGACTCAACTAGAAGTATTATCCCTCGGTCGAAAGTTTTGTGTCGCTTCTAAGCATTCTAACCAGCTAGAAGAAGAGGTAGCAATGGAAGCTTTCTTATATCAATTAGATCCTGCTGAAATATTGTTACCAGATAGACGTGGTGCACTGAGATCAGACTTAGTCAGTGCATTCAAACAACATGAAAACGCTGTTCCTGAAGACTTTTTAAATACACGAAAGCATTTTGCAGCTCTGAATAACTTAAAAATGAGCCTGATATACTGCTACAAAGACCAGTCAAGGGCTCCGGTATTGTTGTGTTACCTGGGAGAGAGTATAATGCTCAATTGCGGACAAGTCTATCTGATGTTGCCAAGTTCAAGAAGCTAGAGTTCTTGTTCCCAAATCTTAGCACAAC
>JALGAQ010000009.1:728272-756128 GCA_028829895.1 Sinotaia quadrata | reverse complement strand
AATAATAATAATAATAATAATAATAATAATAATAATAATAATAATAATAATAATAATAATAATAATAATAATAATAATAATAATAATAATAATAATAATAATAATAATAATAACAATAATAATAATAATAATAACAATAATAACAATAATAATAATAATAATAATAATAATAATAATAATACAATAGCTTTTTCTGTTGGAGAACAAACTTTCAGCGGTAAGCACAAGTTTGAAGACACTTCACTGCAATCAGTGAACGATCCTTTGGAGGATTCGCATCCGATGATCGTTATTGTTGTGATCATTTGGTGGCTAACAATATAATTCGCACGCTTACAAGTTAATACATAAACAGACAAGTCAACTTCAGAGTAGACTACTGACCGTGTATTATCGGACCAGTATCAGATCACTTCAATTTACGTAAGAAACAAGAAGGGTTGTGGTTGCTAACCGAGTGATAACTTGAGCTGAACAATGTCAAAGTGATCGGAAAGCCGATCCACCGCATGATCGCGATTCCTAAACTGATGTTCAGACAGTTACTGCGGATGTAAATACTACTAGATTATATTCAATTAATACCATGTAAAAACAGGTCTGATGGCAATCAATGTACAGAAGCAGGTATTGCGAAAATGGATAGATATAAATCAGTGTTGGAAAAAACGAGTGGAAAAGCATTTTGTTCAATATTTCGTTCATTTTATCTTCTTTTCGGCACGTTGTTTTGGTGGTGGGACAGTTACAACACTTTAGACTGCAAGCATGCCACAGGTTTCTGTGTGTTCAATAATTGGAGGCAGAATCGGCTTCCGAGGTCGGCTTCATTCGATGATAGGTAACCAACTTTGACATTCAGATCTGCTACAAGTATTGCAATACTCGAGTTCTGAGTTTTCCACGGAAGACCACGAAGTTGTTGATAGACGTCTTTGATTGCATCGGACTGCGTTTAGTATTGGCGGCAATGACGAACAGTGCGAGGGTATTAGTGTTCGGTGGGTGAGTTATGAAAATAACCCCATGGTCCACTGCGCACATTAGAACCAGTCTAACAAGGAGGCTTCAGATCCTACATTCAGTGCTACACTAACACCTGCTTGACCAGATGATGATGCTTTGGGATCTCTGGAAAGGTGTGAATGAAGTCTCATTATAGGATTTGTAGCCGATGTTAATTGGCTAATTCGGGAAAAGTCCTTGAATTGTGCATATTTCGATGACAAAGTTTCCAGTGTTCGGGTCAAGCCTGGTTTTTGACCGGCGTGCACCAATATTTAAACATTATAAGCCACCAGCTCAAGAAGGCAAGAAGAAAGAAAGTGACTTGTTTCTCTTACAGGAGGTACATTATAGTGGGAGAGACCTCATTTGATCAAAGGTCTTCGCGAGACCGTCCATCAGTGACAATAGAGGGATCGAGGTTGTTCTTGACAGATGCGGAGGAAACACCTCACTGTTCGGCTACCCTACTGAGTCTGGATGTTTGCTAGAAGGTCCTAACACCGAATTTTTGTTTAATGTGAATTGCGGATTTTAATATCCCATGTGATCGATGACCAATGAACGCTATTCATGTGGTATTGAACTGTCTAAGATTCCGATTCATCCTCTTGATGTTGGAAGCCGCTAATTAAGAAGATTGGTTCACACGACCTTCGAAGAGGTTTGATTCACCAAAATGTCCAACACACCTCTAACATAACTGAATCCATGTAGCATCGTACCCCAATTGGCTATCCATCATAGATCACCCGCTAGTGGCTCACCACACTAGTTAAAGACTCGGACATCGGCTTTGACCCGTGCCTTTTGTGAAAATACTCAGTCAACGTGAAGACAGCAGATAAGACTTCCTCTACTAATAGGATCGCAGTATTTCCAAAGACGTCAAGAAGGTCTTTTTGAGTATCTCACAATCTCCGGAAAAAAAAAATATTCTATATATTCTCTAGGCGACCAAACACGGTGTCCGAACCAAGTAATCAAATGAAAGTTTTGAAAGATTCCCATTATATCTCAATGGAAAAGAACGCAATTAAAAGCACACAAATGTATTCAGCTACTCTTCCTCAGTTCTATACATGGTCGTGAAGGAGCTAAATCGTTAGTTATGTTTGTAGAATTAGAAGTGATGATGGAATTCCTCGAAACATATATAGAACTGAGAAAGAGTAGGTGAATACACTTGTGTACTTCGTTGTTCCTAAATGAAAGTGATAAACGGAAGTTATAGTTCGGATGATGTATTCTATCGACCGGCTAAAACGCATAGCACCAACTGTCAGGTATCAGACATCCAGACACCCGCGTGTCAAGTCTGGGCAACCACTCAGACCTTACTCATTCCGATTATGACATACGGTATAGTGGTAAAAGCGATACAGAGTGGTCGAGGAGGAGAGAATTTGGAGCTACATAATCTTGAAAATAGTTTTAGAAAGTCTTGTTCACATTTGGTTTACAGTATCATCAACTAGCTTGGCTGAAGTGATGCAGGAAATTCAATAGTTTTTGATTGCATTAGTAATGTTTAGACTGAATGATTCACATGATCTGAGCAACCAAAGTTCGAGGATTCCGACACCGGTTCACCGAGAATGCGGTGATAGACTCCGTAGCTCACAATCAATGTGTGGACGTGATTCCCAATCACCACCTGATTAAAAGTCTTTAAGAAAAAATGAACCTTAAAGTTAACGAAATGGTTTAAGCATTGAGATATCCCTTTAGGAAACATGTTTGAAGAAGGTGGATGTATTGAGATTTATTTATCAAAGGTTACATTCAGACTTACCCGAATCATAAAAAACACTCAGAATAACATGCATTACCAGATTTCACCGCGGATACCTAATTGCTCCTCATGCACGGCTGAACTTTCCGTGTCAGTGTTTCTCTATTCTTATTGTTCAAATTCAGTCGCTCACCTCTCACAATAAACGAGCTTTAACCCCGCCACTCTCTCTTTCTCTCTTAATTCGTTTATTTCTTATCGCATCCCCTGTGGTATTGATATATTGATTAGTTTGCGAACAACTTCTGTCCTTGTCCGGCTATTTACCAGTTCGCTAATATCTAATTTAGCCTCAGGGACCGAGACTACGACATCACCACTTGAATTGACAGGTGACTAGATGTCATTGGCTTCCAATCTTTTTCGTGCAACAAAACTCGAAAGTGCTGCTCATATGTTCTCGCACCGCTAACGCATGGTGATAGTTTAGTTTAGCTCATGTTCAGGAACAGAATTGGGGGTCGTTGTAAAAAAATGTCTCTTGATAACAATCAGTAAAATACGCAACGAGGTGTCCAGGATTGTCTCAATTTGGAAGAACTTGAAACACTTATATGCTTTACCCCTGGCCTGATAACCTATCATTTTAGCTTGAGACCTTAATAACCAATAAGCCAACAACGCATTCTTTTACGGCGACTTTTCGATCAGTTCTAAGCTTATTCCAAAGTATTAACTGTGACCTTTTCAACTTATGACGATTTTATTTCGATATTCAACACTTTTCTGTAGTTTCGCTAACCCTCAATTATCAATATGTTTAAAAATGCTTGTGACCGATTGAGATTTCATTGTAAAAAACAAAGTCTATTGATAACAATCGGTGTATTTTTATTCAACCAACGTTTCGGTCTGCCACTGCAAGACCTTTGTCAAGGTAAGAAAGGTGTACAGATTATAGTATGACTAACATTATATATAGCAAGCTGGAAGTAGGATCGAAGTCTTCATTTTTCGGTCTATCCAAGGACTGTCTTGTCGTTGTTCCATGTCCGTTGTCATCACGCCGTACGATAGAATTGGTACCCCCCCCTCACCTACGAACCATAGGATGACCTAGATCCCGTGTTGAGGCCTATTTACCCTGTTACGTATATCCCAGTGTCGTGCGAGCGATAATCTGTGAACACGACAATCCTACCCCGGCTAAACTATGTCCGCCCCACGCCGGCCTCGATGTGAACACTAATCTAGTCTTCCACCTACGAATCATTCGATGACCTACATCCGGTGTCGAGGCCTATTCACACCATGACCTTAAGCACAGTGTCCTGTGAGCGATAATCCGTACCCCTATCCCGGCTCGATCATGTCCACCTTAATGTAAACACAAATCTAGTCCTCATATGCACTTTTAGCGCCTATTTGACCCAGGATTGTTTGGGGTTATGGCGTGGAAAACCAATTTAATTGAATTAAAATAGGACACAGCTTAACCTATTTTTGTTAAATAGTTCCATTAATTGTTTAGACCACGAGTAACCCGAACATCTGAGAAATGCTGTAGAGATACCACCAACGATCATTTTGCCCTTGGACAGACCGAAAAATTAAGACTTCGATCCTACTTCCAGCTTACTATATATAATGTTCGTCACACTATAATCTGTGCACCTTTTTTACCTTGACAAAGGTCTTGCAATGGCAGACCGAAACGTTGGTTGAATAAAAATACGCCGATTGTTATCAATAGACTTTGTTTTTTACAATGAAATCCCAATCAGTCACAAGCATTTTTAAACATATTGATAATTGAGGGTTAGCGAAACTACAGAAAAGTGTTGAATATCGAAATAAAATCGTCATAAGTTGAAAAGGTCACAGTTAATACTTTGGAATAAGCTTAGAACTGATCGAAAAGTCGCCGTAAAAGAATGCGTTGGCTTAATGGTTATTAAGGTCTCAAGCTAAAATGATAGGTTATCAGGCCAGGGGTAAAGCATATAAGTGTTTCAAGTTATTCCAAATTGAGACAATCCTGGACACCTCGTTGCGTATTTGACTGATCAACCTTGGCTCAATCACCCAGACGACGGAAGCAAATGCCCACGCTTCCCTCGATTTTGGGATAATTTTTTTATTTCTGGGTTAACTCAGACAATTTCAATATTTTTGGAGTCTCAAGAGGAAGATATATCGAAATCTACTATTCACCAACCTCTAAGCATCGTGCTTTGAATTAAGTTTTCCGATTGCACTTGCGGAATATGATCCATGCGAGCGAAATTCCGCACGCTCAACAACATCTACAGTCAAACACCATCGTCAGTCGTATGTTTCTGCATCTTTTGATCCTGACGCGATGAGTAAAAACCATCTCAGAGAAGGTCAATTAAGTATAAATTCGTTCGAAGGACCTTGATTATCCACGCAACAACTAAAAACTCGATGATGACCCGTTTATGCAAAGTGAACACAACTACCCAATAAGGCACACTTGAAACATCGAACAAGACTCACACGCATAACACCGGCAAATCATGTGACCTAATTTTGTCATCCTACGGTTTTAGTGAAGCTCACATTTTTGTCACAATAAAACTTTGCAACTTTTTACCTTGACAAAGGTCTTGCAGTAGCAGACCGAAACGTTGGTAGAATAAAAACACGCCGATTGTTATCAAGAGACTTTGTTTTTACAAAACTTTGCAACCTTTGAATTCGCTTCCTCAGCCCAGTTCAGTCAGTTGCAGCTATGCCCCCGGTTATACGTTGATTTGCCCGACGAAGTCCAATTTTTTGTTTAGCGGCCAATGATATCTTGTCACATTGATGAGAGGATTACTCCCTGTTGGCTGGCCTCAATTTGATCGGATTCACACCTTCCCTAGGAAAATGAACACATATGTGAAAACTTCGATGAATTAAGCTATCCAGGTTTGGTCTCCTTGGTTGAAGAACGATGTTGAGCTTCTTGACAAAATCAATAATCCAGCTACCAAGAGGCATCTACCTTACGAAACACGAATGAAGACAGTGGATATATTGGACTTCAACCGTCATAGGACAATCGCAGACTTCACTTACCGTATCCCAGCCGATCCTCAACACCCACTCACGTCATTCTTCTCACGCAGAGGAACACAAACTACCAGATGTCAATCCAAATCCTTCGTTGTACCTCATGCACGTTGAACTGCAGGCGGCACTTTTTCTCCGTTCGTGTTTGTTTTGTTTGGAACAATCTACCGGAATATTTTGTGTGCTTCAAATAAACATGAATTCAAACAGCACTTACACACATACATACAAGAAAAGTACACTAAGTCTCGAACCTACATACTGATGCATAATAGATTGTATTGTGAACCTCGCATACGTGCTGTTGATTTATTACTCAATACTGACTATCTTATATACACACACCCAATGGTTCTTGTAAAGTTAATTGCTTTTACATCATTAAATTATGAATTATGATTATCTCATACGCTGTCGTTCTGTCGATAATGTCCGTACTAACCCCATTACTGGCTCTTGATTGGTCATCATTTGACCTTGTTACAATGCAAGGTTGTGTTTCAGCAGTTGCTGCCGTATCCGGTCGCATAAGATCTTTCCACTTTCTATCCTATTAAAAGATGTTTTGAAGTTGGCAATTTCAAAGGCCTCTATCACCATTTTGCTGGAGTTTGGAAGTCCTCGTCGATTAATTTTCGCCTCTTCTCTGGCTTGGCATGCACCACAAGAAGCCACGCAGCCGCACTAATCATAAAACATTCGCGTCTAGACTGTCGCCGGTATTTTTATGCTGTTCGTGTTTGCTTTCTCTGGAACTCTCTACCAGAAAATATTGTAAGTGCTTCTTGTGAAACTACATTCAAGCAGAGATTAGATGTCTATATGTTGACAAATGTTTTAATTGCCTCCACCTATTGAACAAGTAATTAAATGTACAATAAATAATTCATTTCAGTGTGACTACATATTTGTCATCTTATAGTTTTTGTAAAGCTAATGCTTTTTTCACCATAAAACTTTGAATCCTTTGAATCCTTTGCTGTCATTGCCTAATATGCTTAGTGTTCCTCTCTTTAGAATGTTACATGACTCTCATACAAATTCCTTAACAGGTCCGTCTAGTGGATCCAGTATAGGCAGTTTACCGTTTCTTCCATAGCGTTGTGTGTTGGTACTTTCATGATAAGGAAAGGAGGGACCATAGTCGAAGACCCCTTGTAATAACGGAAAATTGTGTATGTTCATGTTTGATTGAAGAGTAAGAAACTGGTAAACCGAGGATTGGAGTGGCTATAAAACCATTCATGGTAAATCAAACTAACATGTGTGTTATTAGGAAAAGGTTGTTCGCGATCGGTTAGGTTTTTTAACGTTTGCACGTTTCGGTCCAGCATTCATGGACCTTTATCAAGCAATGATGATGCTTGTACGGCATCTGCCAAGAAATAACCTTGTTGAATCCTGTTGTGCATCTGATTGGGCGTGTGGGGTGTCCTTGCAATGAGCAGCGGCCATGGGTTCTGGAATGAAGCTTCAGAATCTGAATACATTTATTCTTACCATTACCTTAAGGTCAAGTTTTCCATGTCTACCCCTCTCTTTGTTCATTAGCCTCAGTACTCACCGAGTCCCCTTGTTGCTTCACATGCCTAATTGTAAACATCCGCAATCAGTTTTTACCTGACTTCCTTGGCTATTCAGTTGACCTCGCATTGTAATGCTCGGACCCGATCCAGTACACACCGAGACCCCTCGTTGCCTCATGTGCCTAATCCTAAACATCCGCCCTCAGTTTGACCCGACTGCCTTGGCTATTCAGTTGTATCGCATTGTTATGCTCGCACCTGAACCCGTTCGGCACGTGATAAAAAGGTTCAAACTTCCGTACTTCCTCATTCCCCTAGTTGGATTAGCTTGACTTCCTTGGCCATCCGGTTGAGGTTGCGTTTTTATCCCATCACTTGAACTTATCGGGTCAAAGAGCGTTACTGCATGTTCTTAATCCTCCACACACGCCTATTATTATTTTGATAACTTCAAGCAGAAGTCTGCTGGTAAGCTCCGTTCCTATCTTGTAATCGTTGTTCTTATGCGAGTCTTCCGTTTTTCTCTTCTCTTTTCTTTTCTTTCTCCATGTTTGTATGAGCTCGGTGTTAATCATCGTACATGAGGTATAAACAGACCTAAGTCTATTTTAAATTATTTGTGAATGTTTTGGTCGTACTCATACAAGGGAGAATCTCTAACCACCAGCAAAGACGACATAATGCGCCGAGAGCTTGGTCACTTTCAGTTTTTTTTCTACATAATATACATCGCTGTCAATCCACATGAATGCCTTATATAGAATGAGGTTTTCTGAATACGTTATAGGAATACTAGCTATAGGTTCTCCGCTCTTTCAGAAAGACTTCTTTATATCTAACTTAAAACGAGAAGCAGAGTACACTTGTAGAATCATTTACAATAGTCTACGGTCTGTTTATAACTCATGTACGATGCTTACCACTGAACTCTGCAAGACGTAGAGAAAAAACAGAAGACTCGCATAAGAACAACTATTACAAGATAGGAACGGAGATTGCCAGCAGAATTCTGCTTGAAATAAAAGTGGAATGACTAAGAACCTACCAAAAACTCAAAACGCTGAAGTTACGGATAATAAAAATTATGAACTTAGGAATAGAGCTCCTGGCGTGTGTGGAGGATTAGCGACATGCAGTAACGCTCTTTGACCCGATAAGTTCAAGTGATGGGATAAAAACGCAACCTCAACCGGATGGCCAAGGAAGTCAAGCTAATCCAACTAGAGGAATGAGGAAGTACGGAAGTTTGAACCTTTTTATCACGTGCCGAACGGGTTCAGGTGCGAGCATAACAATGCGATACAACTGAATAGCCAAGGCAGTCGGGTCAAACTGAGGGCGGATGTTTAGGATTAGGCACATGAGGCAACGAGGGGTCTCGGTGTGTACTGGATCGGGTCCGAGCATTACAATGCGAGGTCAACTGAATAGCCAAGGAAGTCGGGTAAAAACTGATTGCGGATGTTTACAATTAGGCATGTGAAGCAACAAGGGGACTCGGTGAGTACTGAGGCTAATGAACAAAGAGAGGGGGTAGACATGGAAAACTTGACCTTAAGGTAATGGTAAGAATAAATGTATTCAGATTCTGAAGCTTCATTCCAGAACCCATGGCCGCTGCTCATTGCAAGGACACCCCACACGCCCAATCAGATGCACAACAGGATTCAACAAGGTTATTTCTTGGCAGATGCCGTACAAGCATCATCATTGCTTGATAAAGGTCCATGAATGCTGGACCGAAACGTGCAAACGTTAAAAAACCTAACCGATCGCGAACAACCTTTTCTTAATGAACGTAACATCGGTTTCAAGCGCCTATCAACTCATCATATATGTGTAATTAAATTTGTAATGTGTTAAAAGATGCCTGAAACCGATTTTACGTTTTTTATCAAAAGCTTGTTCGCCATCGGTTAGTTAGTTTAACGTTTGCAACGTTTCGGTCCAGCACTCATGGACCATTACCAAGCAGCGACGAAATCTGCCAATAAATTTCCTTGGTTGAATCCTTACTATGTTCCAGATGTGAATCTGATTGGGAGTGCAAGGCGCCCCTGTAGTGAACAGTGATCACTGGTTCTGGTAGACTAACCCCTTGCTGAGCTGTTAGGCGTGTGTATGTACTGACCCGCTGGAATAAAGCTTAATAACTGGAATACATTCTCAACATAATCTTAATGTCATGAGTTCTATACCTACGCTTGATGTTCACCTATTCTGTGTTTAAATGGGTGGTAAGTGGACCCTTTGGTCACACTTTGTTCATTAGACCCTACTGAAATGGATAAATCGGGTCACGCCCTGATACCTCTCGTGTCTAATCATAAGCCTCCACGGTCGGTTTGATATGAATCCCTTGGCCATTATAGTGGAAATCGATATAAATATTTCGTCGTTGAATATAACGTAGGTCAAGTGAGTAAGCGAAATAATAATAAGGATGACTCACTAAATGCTAAGCGTGTTCCGAAATAATTCCGATGTTCGATACAAATCCACTATAAGTTATTAACTACGTTGAACAGAATTCTACGCTGATCAGTAATGACTATAAGTCAAAACATAAGGTAATTCACGCATAACAACGTTTGTGCAAACCCAACGTAAATGCAAAAGCAGAACGCAGAAGCAAGTGGAATTCAATTTAATCGCCAAAAGGAACGTGAAGGAAAATCGAAAATCAATAATATTTATACCTTAGAAATGACCTTGGGAAAATGAACAATGTCAGGTTCACTACACTATTTAGTCGACTTCGCATTGCAATCCCCACACCTGACCTTATTTGGCACCTGATGAAACGGGCGCTTCTTCATGTCCACAGACGGGTTAACCTGACTGCATTGGCAATCCGGTTGAAGTTCCATTATGACCCTCACACCTGACCTTATTTGACACCGGATGAGTCGGGTCAAAGTCCGATATTGAGTGACCCTAATGCTCTACACGCGCTGTGAAGTCTATTGCTATTTACTTATTTTGATTGTCTGTACCTATTATCCTATTTTCAAGCATTAGGTTATAAGTCGATCCTTTCAGTGCTTTCCGTTTTTCGTACGTTCTTGCTCATTCCGTTTTTATTTCGCACAGAAGCCTGCTGGCAGATTCGGCTTCATGTTGCTACCTTATACTCGTGGTTTTTATGTTGGTCCTCCGTTTTGTTCTTCTATGTTTGGTTCGAATTCAGTGGTAAGCGCCACATATGAGCTGTGCTTCTAGTTCTACGCAAGATCTAAATGTCACTTTTTGAGAGAACGGAGAGCCTATAGCAGGTATTCGTATGACAAATTCAAGGAAAATAGTTTTATGAGACATTTATATCGATTAAAAATTATGTATATTATGGAGAAAAGCAACTTAGACCAACCAAACTCTGGTTCCAATATCTTGATCTACTTGTGGTTGGAGTTTCTTCCGTGTGCGAATACGTCATGTCATAATAATGAGGATACATTAGATATATTTAACGGTACACAATCTACGACTTTACTTGGGCCCTCTTCACAGCTATATCACGTTCGCAGCAGGCAGTTATACGCTGCATACCGGTGTTTCACACTTACTAGGGATCGTCAACAGCGCATATCTATTTACTGGGAACATACTATATGTGTAAAAAGTACCCGATTGTGCAAGTCGATTATGGACTATGAAAAATAATTTCGGTCCAAACAGTTAAAGTGAAAGACTTCAAAAAATCAAACCTACTTTAAGCTCTGTAATAAGCTCGCTTATTGTGTTCAATAGGTACTCGTTTTTTATGGAATCCCCTTCGTATGACCCTCGCCGCACAAACTCCAATCAGATAGGGCTATTTACCGCAGACTTATAAAGAAGAGTTGAAAAGGACCTAGTGATGGAACTTTGGAATAATTTGTTTCATGTAAATAAACGGTTATTAAAATATTTTGATTTTTGAGTAAACAATGCAAGTGATGAAACAGTCGACCATGTTTCAACACTAACGAATACACATCGCCAGTCAACTGAGCAAGTGATTGGTAAACCCGGTCAAGCAAGGGAGCGGCAAATGCTTGCTTGATGCGGGAGTTATGGACAGGCAACCAAACCTAAAAGAAGGTCGGATGTTTTCAACAGTTTCGCAATTTGCTAAGTTGGAACAATCAGTGTACATTTTAGCTTGAAAAAAGATACAGGTTGTTGAGTGTTACTTTAAACATCCTACGGGAAGATTCTGCGACGGCAGATGAAGCCAATTTCTGGTGTGGGACTCAGGCAACCATTTTCATTCATCCGAACGGCCAGCATTGGAATGATAACATAGAGTAAACAACTGAGAAGACCCCGAATTAAGTAACTAGTGATCATTAGCATATTCACGGATTATGAGTAACAGCGTCCCAGATTAGATGCGCATCGGCAGTAATATTATTTCCATTGGGCAAGATGATCCTTTGCGTGTCAACTGGCTTGATCAAACACTCCGAATGAAGTCCCATAAGGCAACCACCTACAGGCTGCAAACGGCACACTGCGGTCCGGTTATTCATACTTGTAACACGATTCATTTACTGCTCGGAGCCAGACTTATTTTTCAGACGCGTGTGCAACATAGACACAGTCGTACACAGTAAATCAAAATGTACTTTAATGTGCACCATAAGTGACACTGAATCAGGAATGCAATTTAAGTTGTGCTGTTTCGTGGCAATCAGATCAACAACAAAATGAGGAATGCGTGCCTTGCTTTGAGCCACACCAAGTAACAATTATTCAATACAGAATTGCTTTCTGGCCAGTTCATTGGCTACAGCTACATGGTCTATATGGATAAGCATATAGCTCACAAACTAGATTTTACGGATATGTGCTTCCTGTTTTGGTCAGTTGAGTATAGGTCCGATCGTTGAGCTGATAGCGCGTAGCCTGGGTTGCTTATGCTGCGAGTGTAGTGCCTACGAAAAGAACAAACATATTGCTTGACTATTATTATGGAAAGCTTGTATGCGATCGGTTATGTTTTTTTTATGTTTGCAACGTTTCGGTCCAGCACTCTTGGCCCTTTATCAAGCAATGATGAAGCTTGTACGAAATCCGCTAGGAAATAGCCTTTTATTGGTCCTAATCTTGTCCACCTTGTGCATCGGGATTTGACCCCCAAGACGCTTAGGTCAACAGTAAGTTGGAGCGGTTAGGTCAGGACATGAGGTTGCACAATCGGTTACACGAACAGTGAGGACAAGTGAACAATTATAAAAGGGGGAACCAAAAACCGTTCACACCACATAGACAATCAGCGGCCAAAATTAATCCACCTAGCACCTCTTCAACTACAAGTAGGGGACATCGATGGTAAACTTTAAGGTGAAGGTGTGAACAAATGTGCTCCAATTAAGAAAACAGAGTTACATGACGGACACGCCTGAGGCTCAGCGAGAGGAACATATTATGACCCTAACCCCAAGTGAGGACAACCTCACACGTCCAATCAGATGCACAAGGTGGTAAGATTAGGACCAATAAAAGGCTATTTCCTAGCGGCTTTCGTACAAGCTTCATCATTGCTTGAGTGCTGGACCGAAACGTTGCAAACATAAAAAAACATAACCGATCGCATACAAGCTTTCCATAATGAACGTGTCATTGGTTTCAAGCATCTTTCAGCTCATCATATTGCTCGACTAATGTTTCGGAGACAGATATAACAAAACGGCAGCTAGCAAATCAAACAATGGGTAGTATCTCACCTTAAAGCAAATCTTGGACCAATACATTTGCACGAGCAATCAACATTCTATGCTCAGCTCTTATACATGCATCTTAAGTTTCCTAGTACCAAAACTACTCGTCTTATTTGTCCTCTTCGAGTCCCCTGACCTCATCGAGGATGGTGGAATAGATTGCAAGGAGCAAAAACGACACTTTTCCAGTCTTTTCTGTCGTCGGATGTCCAAAACTTATCGAACACGTCTCTAAGCTTTTTTCGTCTACGAACCTCACTGTTTTCAGAAGGGTAACCTGGCGAGTTATTTGAGCGAACAATCGTTGGTTCCACCTTCTAATGGTGGTAAGAATTGGTACGTGATGGCATAATAATAATGCTTTATCCCAAATGGGATGAATTTTCCAATAGTACAAAAAGGAAGCGTCCATCCAGCATGTTCTTTTTCACTGTTGTTACATTTCATAAATCCGCTGTTTTCAAGGCCATTGTTTTTTCTCCAGTTGAACACATTACCTGCGTCTTTATCACTCGTATGGGAATCACATGTAACTGAGTGGTGGTTTTTGACGTGTCGCCGAATCGAAGGCCGTGCCAACTGCAAAAAGACATAATCATAACCCCTCTGAGAAATACTGAGGAGTTCCCTCTGCCGTTTATTTTCCAAAGCATTGACCTTCATCGCTGCTCCAAACAGCAGAGTCCAAGTCACGCAACCTTAAAGAAAAGCCGAAACAACGACTTGAAAAGCTTGTACTGCGTTTTGAAATGGATGTTGACAGTTCACAATCTTTCGAGCTTATCCAGCACTGAAGTTGTTTGGACTACTGGAATAGAATTTTGATCAGTACTTGCAGTGTCCTTGGTGAGCGTCGCTCCAAGGCATTTAAGGCGATCTAGCTGATGTCGTGTTTGACGATTGAGTAAGATATTGGCATTTATGATGCTCCTATTGTTCTCCAATACTTTAGACTTATTTCCATTCCGTATGAAGTAGTCGACGCTATGTAAGATCGTAAAGGTCATTCCTGCTCGCCTGCAACGAGTCGATGTCGTGTGTAAAGGGAAGTTGCATACTGGCCTTCCGCCGATGGAAACAGGTGCAGTATTCTGTCTAGAAATAACGTGAACAGGATAGGCAATAAAGCCCAGCCTTGTCTAAGACCAACAGTGGTGCGAAAGAACCCGTCGACATTATTGTTTAGAAAGAAGATCCTACTTGCTCTCTCATAGAGCGATTTTATTAAATTCACAATAGAAGAGTCGATCTATCATGTGACCCTCGATCAAAAACCCTAGTTTTTGAAGTTGTGGTAGAATCTTTCTGGGTTTGTAGAAACTTGTCAATCGTTATTTTACAGTTGAATAGTTGTTCAACGGCACCTCGTTGAAGCCTAGAGACAGTTTACTCTTCAGACAAAAGTGCCCCAGGCTTGGATTTTTTGGATATTCAAAATGACATGAATCATTACGTTGCTGGGCTGGCTTATAAGGCTCACGTGCCGATAATTGTCACAATTCAAGTTCCCTTGTTTCCGAAATCGAATAATAGACGACTGCTTGATTTTCCATGTTCTGACAATATCACCAGCGCTTTAACACTTCTATCTCCGGATTTCAAAAGCTCAACAGAAACATTGTCTTTTCCTGATTTCCCAGGCTTTAGACACCATATAGTTTCTTCCACCTATTGGTGGGCTCATTATCGGAGGTGAGGTTGCTCTGTATAATGGCTTTCTAGTTTGCTTTATTCAGTATACAGTCTATATTTTCAGGATATCGTTGTAATCTGTTAAAACATTACCATCTATGTTTTCAAAAACGGAAGCTTTCGTGTCTACAGAGTTCGTTGTTCTCAACTTTCATATAACTATCAATGCGCCGCAATTACTTAAAACTCACTGCTTTCATATTCTTTATGATTGTTATATGAGCCAGGCTATGTTGGCTGCAATTCCATTCGCTTGCATGTCTATGGGTTTTTAATTAACGGCTTTTTACATAAATGAAGAACTTCGGTAATAACCTACGGTTTTTTTTTTCTGCGCTTCTTGCCGAGCAGCTCTTCAGCTGTTGAATTACGCACCTCATTTACATTGTTGGCAGGGGAATCAATATCCCGATCAATGAGACTTAGAGCTGCAAATCCTCCACCGATCTTAGCTTCGAACATTTTACAGATTGTTTGATCTTTAAGTTTTACAATGTCGAACGAATACTTGGAAACTTCTAACAGTGTCTGTTGTTAAGTTAGCCTGGGTGTCTGGATCTTCGTCTGTACGCATATTTGTTCATTGCTGTTATCATTTTCGGGGAGACTTGCGTCGTGTTTTATACAGATATTTAGATACACACATTTTATGCACAAGTTAACCTTACTAAATCCGAAACACGGTTGTGAGTATGGAACTAATCGGGATAAACAGACGGCCTCTACACAGAAAATGGCTTCTGAAAGAAATAGCTTCAACCTGCTCCCATCGTAAAATTCATCTTGAGCGATTCATACGATTACCTAATCACCAGAACCCTATATCGGTGAGGTTTCATTTAAAACAACACTGGTTACTAGGTAACCGACCCTGAAACAATAAAAACAACGCAAAAAATGTGAAAAATGTCATGTAAAGCATAAGATATCCACAAGATACGTTACAAAGATTGAGTTAACAGCATAATAAGGTGAGCTGTACATAAAAATGGGGTGGGATGGAGGCATAGATGCATGAGATGGCTCCTATCTCTAGATAGACGCAGGTTATCGAAATGAATCAGCAGTGATTACACACAGGATTGTGAAACTGTACATCATGTCTTGGGAAGGGGACCGCCAAAGTCAAGAAGTAAAAGGACAAATGATTAGACAAGTAGAAAACGCACACGCGCACAGTACGCTGGAGCCGATAGTTATTATCACAAGGTCAAATGAAAGAGAGTACAAGTGAAATAACCCCCACCCAGATCAGACTCTGAAGTGAGGTGGCAAAGTTTCGGCCAGACTAAAAAAGACAAATATGTAAAGAGACAAACACGATTTGAGATCTTGAAAGAGTAGAAGTAAAACCAGGTATGAAAAGACAAAAATCTCAGAATTAAGCAGCTCTTGTCCAAAATAACGTGTGGGGAAATAAATTTGGGGTGAGAAGGAAGTTACAGCGCCTGGGATTAAAAATAAAACTTCGCTGCTGCCCTATATCACGAAACAGTCTGAGTGAAGAGATTGGCCGGGTGCAAAATGCAGGAATCTGGAGCCTTACTTATCAGTGAAGGATGTGCGATCTGGGAGGTATAGAAGAATTGAGGAAAATCATATAGATTCATATTACGCCAACTTGAAGGCAAGTCTGAAGAAAACATGTCCCAAGATATACAGAATAATGTTTACTTACCCAAATAGAAAATTGTACTGATGAACTCCACCTAGTCGGGGTACTTAACCCACGATGTATCAGACTACTCTGTGCAAGCACTGTTCAACTACGAGCAAATAAAGTATTCCTCTCCAAAGAGAACCAAAAATCGATTGTGAGCAAATAGGCGTTCTACCATTGTTCTGTGTAATGCAATTTGAAGTAAATTGGAACAGTACAGGGCAGCGTTCAGAAAAGTCTTCTACATACCGCAATAACACCACTATCGGTATACCCGTATGGATTCTAAGCAAACAAGTTCTTAGAAAGAGTTTAAACCAAATTAACTTAGTCAATATATATAATAATCATGTAATATATATTACACCTAATTGAAAACAGGTCCGAACCATGGGACAAACATAAATTGCACAAATAGCACGAAAGTAATCGAAATACCCAAGCTGAAGTATATCATCAGACCTACTTCCAGGTTGATATGAAAAGTATGACAGAACCCTTACTGGAAGGGAGATCATTCAAGTGAATTCAAAACTGCATTGTGTTCTTTCGGAATGATAAGTAGACTTACATCACCAACCATTGCATTGCGGTTCGTTCAAAGGACCACCAGAATTATGGTTATACGATTTGCCAGGAGTATAAAATTGACGATATTGTAGTTGGGCTTGCTCCAAATAAGAACTAGTTGGGAAGGGATGAGGTCGTGGAACATCACGATTGGGGAAGCTGGGAGTAAACCCGAGTGGATTGTCAAAGCTCCTAAACATCGGCTCTGGATTCACCGATGTGGATGGATCGCGGTACGAATGTGAATCTGTCGATTTCTGGTTATCCCAACCCCATTGCTTCGGGTACATTTTATCAGTATACTGTTCTGTGTGGTTGCCAATCATGAACGGTTGGTTAGATCGGTCAGACCAGCCGGGATGTTGGTTGGGACGCTGCTGAATGTTGTTAAACTCATTCGATGTAGCATTGTTTGCGGCAAGACTTCCAAATAGCGAAGAGGCCCACTGATCGTAATAAGCTTTGACTTGTTGGTGAGCGGCCATCATGGGATCGAGTTGTGCATAAGCCGCGGCAGCCGCATATGCTCTGGCCGCAGCCAATGCTTGTTGTTGCGTTGAATTGGGAGGGGACGTGGCTGCTCGATTACCAGTGGGTTCACATAGGAGCTGGTTAGATGCAGCAAGAGTAGTCTGAATATCTGTCGGAAAAAGAGGTTGGTTGTGATCGACTGGTTGAGAAGAATTGAGAACAGTTGACGTCGGTGTGTGACTGTAAGATCCAAACGAACTCCGGTACTTCTGAAAATATAATTATGAAATAAAGTCTTATAGTGCCAGTTCACATATATTACAAATTAAGTATCATTTTAATAGTGATTGAAGTTAAGATTACTTCTTATCAGATGACACAAAGTCTCAGTGAACAGTTGAGATGGATGTGCATAGTCATGAAAGATAAATAAATAATACGTGCTTTGTTACCGTGTTGGTTACTGTAATGTGCATCGTTATAACAAGTTTGTGTTATATATATATATATATATATATATATATATATATATATATATATATGTGCGCTAGTGGCCGACTACCAATTAAGAACTGGTGGCAGAATCGCTGCAGCTAAACATCATTTTTGATTGGGTGGTAACAAACCTCTCTAATGGACTCATAAGGTATCAAGTAGGCGTACAAACATTAATGCACCTAAACGAGACGGGTAATAGCTATAGCTCATCAGTCATGCGCTTCCTCTTGATTTAAAGGCATTTGAGCTCAAATGTTCGTAGCACTGAAGAAGAAATACTTTATCAACTTGATAGACCCCTTGAAGTTTTTGTTCCGCTTTTATAGATGTGTGCATCAATAAACAAGTCTAGATGCCATTGTGTGAACTGTTCGTAGGCATGATATTACTAAAATTGCTCAGGCCGAAGTAGGAAGTAGACTGAGACCTTCGTACACATTCCCCAGAAGCAGTACATAATAGAATAACTCAGCGGTAATAGCACAATCGTTTTTAATACGAATAGATGTCCTCGTGGTGAGTAAACTCATTGTGAGAACATTGAAATACTTGTAAGCAATTGGTACACAAGTCGTTATTGAATTATTACGTCCGGATCATAATGATCCACGGTACCAATCCCCGTCTAGTCACTGCTTACAGTTCGGTAAGGCCCAAAGGTAGATTAGAACGGGTAAGTGAGTAAGTATCTGTCGGGACTCGTAAGTGAAAGAATATCCCGATAACGGTCTCACCATAAGTAAACAACATTAAGTTTAATAAAAGCTCACCTCATGTGGTGATACTGCATTGGCATAGCAACTAGGTGGCAACGAATGTCTTTTCTCAAACAAGGAATCATGTGCATAGACAGAAGGGCACTGTGGCGGAGGGGGTGTGAACTGAGGATTGTTACTTTCCGGCAGCCCATAGTCTGGATGACTAGGAGGCCCCGGACTACCTGTACTGGGTAAGCCAGCCACAGAAACAATGCTGCTGGTACTACTACTGCTGCGACCCTCACAACCGACACTACCAACGCCAGCAGGGTTATGACATGCAGATGTAGTCACAGACATGGGTGGTAAACCACGTTGAGGAGGATTCCAAGTGCTATTTTCCACAGGATCAAATGGTAGAGATCGGTTGTTTGAATCACGATTGGCCATAGCAGGAGACTGAGAGTGTTGGCGGCGAGCGTTGAAAAGGTGTTCGAGTGAATCCAAAGATCGATCGCGTTGTACAGGAGTAAATGAGGGCGTAACTGGTTTTTGTCTATTGAAAACAAAGAAAGACCATTTGTAACAAGGAGGAGAAGATATGGAGATGTTTTTGGATGCCAGAACAGTTGATCAGTGCTTAGCATCTGTACAAACCTAACAATTAAGCCAACAATCTGACTCTACTATACTGTCCTAAGGCGAATGCTAATGATGAAGGACGCACGAATAGCTGAATGTATCAGACTATAACCTTTGCTTTACTAACAAAGGAAAGCGATGCGGTTAGGAATGTTGCTGGAGAGACAATTAGGGGGCTGTTTACAAAGACGAAACTCATATATCCTCGTACTATGGTGGATGACTGGGAAATTGTGCGAAGACCACTTGGATCCGAAATAGGTTTTATACCCCCTGAGCAACCGGGCTAGATGTTGAAATAAAGTAGCTTGAACTGAAATTTGTTGGAGAATTAGGTGTAGGAAGGCCGAGAAAAATGTGTTCGTTAACCTGGTGACAGACCAAGCGCCAAGCACATCTGAGTTATTCGTGAACGTGATACTACCCGGTTGCCCAAGCCGAATCAGAGGCCTCAGTCGTCTCGGAAGGCTGAGAGTAACTGCAGAAGATCAAATTAACTAATCGCTCCCACAAAATGTAGCCACAAGTATACATAATTAAACTCACTTAGCTTGACCTGTCCCGCATGAAAGTGCTGTAAAATTATCATCGTCCGAGGTAACCAAACACCTTTCTGCAGCATCGAAATTTTGAGTAAGCAGCTGCCGTTTGTTAGGAGGCGAAGAAACCGTGGGCATAACATCTTGTTGCGTCGATCTAAATTCATCTAAAGGTTGCTGAACTGAAGAGTTTTGAGTCGGCACACGTGCAAAGACCGTATCCGTACCTTGCGTTGGTTTATCAAAATTATCAAATTGATTTGATGATTTATTGCTGTTCAACGCGGTCTCCAATGGTACGCTAGTCGAAGTTGAACTGGTTTGTGATTTGCCAGTGAGATCAGACAGAGATGCACGTTTCCGTTTCATGTTGCTGCGCGAACCTTTGCGCGTGGACTGTGTTTTCTGTTTTGCGGTATCAGCTGGTTCATCGAACAACGAGGCAGCGGACGCACAGCCAACATGGGAACTAGTCAACGGGAGGCTGGGATTGCACGACATAGCCGAATAACAGAAAGGTCTATCGTTAAGGTGTGGCTGTAGTGAGTATGCGGTTGGATCCAAGAGCTGGCCATCATGGATTGGCCCGTGGCCATCTTCATCATCATTTGGTGACGGCAGAAAACACGTGGTAATACCCGCTTTCATAGCCACGGTCCGGTTTATAACCCGATGGATTTGTACCTGATTTGGATCTAAATAAGTCTCGGGTTCAGTAGCGACAGCAAATTGAAAACCCGAGATATCAACTCCAATATGTTCGGCTTCATTGTCTTTATAGTGTGTTTTACCGTCCGATGATTCCCTTGAATACTCAGAGGGTTTAACGACGGTAAGTGGAGAAACCGTCCTAATGGGTTGCGACGGGGGTACACTCTTGCCCAGGCGTATGACTAAACGAATGGACGGGGAGTTGTCGAGAGGTATAATGCTTTTACGCTCTGTAGAAGATACTCCGCCCCCAACAGCATTGCGTGTGTGACTTGGGGGACGTCCACGTCGACCAGTTCCACGAATGACTTCGTTCGAAGTATGAATGGGTTCAATCGTTCCACCAAGCCTAGACGGTTGAGTTCGAGATCCTCCACGTTTCCTGGGTGAACCATGAAAACCAGCGCGCCATGGTCTAGACTGAAAACAAAAACACAATGATGCATGAAATTAAGAAACATTGATGCTCTTACTAGATGCAGTATATATATAGTTACCCCACCTGAAAAGTAAGTCTGGCCCCAAGTATAAAAACGGAACAGGGATCATGTGTAGAGGTAGCGCAGTAAATAATGTAAGTTCACTCTGAGCTAACTGATACGAGCTCGAATCCCGCTAAGGCACCTACTTCGGAATTAGCAACCGCATAGTACCACGCTCACGAACTGCTGATGTAGTAGGTGCTAGACCTGTTACGCGGTTGGCGAAAGCTGCTCAAACGGCTCGTAAATTGTTCCTCTTCAATAACGTGAGTACAGATACAGCTCGTACGGCATGGATAACAGCAGTGTGAGACATAATTGACACCGACTTATCCTTAAACAGGAGATAATTGAAGTAAAAGTGATTACTTAGTTAACCAGGTCAAATGGACCAGACCGGGATGCGAACCCGAGTAGAAATGTTCGAAGATGCATGTGTATTAAGTACTGCTGATAGGGCAGAAAGTGGGAACGACAAGGAGATCTCGGCTCGCATTAGTAAGATCAGGTTAGCTAATCTGAATCACTTTTAGCGCAGATGTGATATCACTCTATCGCTCAAAGAGCATGTATACAACGCCGCTGTGCAATCCTTACTTATGTTTTGTTGTGAAGCATAGCTTCTTCAAGTTAAGGACATCCATCATTTGTCTATTTGCGCAGTATTTCTCACGTGCGGTGGGACCAACGCATAAATAATGTCATTATCAGACAGCATGCCATTGGGGTCATATGCTTTGACGGATAGAATCAAACTGCGCCAGGTTCGACAGCTCGGACATGTCTTATACATGCCGGGTTGATTACCCAGACGTGCACTATGTTCACGGACCATACTTGAATGCCAATCTACGAAGTGGCGTCGCGGAATGAAAAGTTTGACAGCTACTCTGGGTTGTGTAGGTTAGTCTCAGTTTATGGACTGGGGTTATTAGTATTGTGATGGCTTAACCTGAGATTCTGAAACTGGCTAGAAACTCTTTGCAAAAATTTTGCAAAATTGAAATCAGTGACGCTTTTGTTATAGTTCTTCAACCCCACCCCAACTTAGAACACAGTTTGTACATTTTTCTGTGTATTCGTTGGGTACACAAGTTTGTGAAATATATATATATATATATATACTACTGACGGATATCATGAAAACATATCCAGAGAGCGAAAAATGTTATCCATAAAGGTATAATTGATGGATCGAGATAAAATACATTGAAAAGATTACACCGAGCTGAAAAAAGTAAGAATATACTCATCGAATCAGACAAATTTATAACAGCCACATAAACGTACCATTTGAGCACAACTACTTCGTCGCTCTTGCTTCGCAGTGGAGAAAATCTTCTTTGAAAAAGCAGAAGAAAAACGAGATCCCAAGGAACTAGAACGGTTTAGGGATGCTGAAATGCTGCGGTGGTTCTTTGCGGATTCTCGAACTGCAATCACAGGGACTGCGATCGATAAGGTGGCTGCAGGATCGGCGGCATCTGTAACCGCGTTAACTTGATTTATACGATTATTTGTTGATGAATTTGTAGCTATGTTACTCTTTTTGCTTTTGTGTTTACGACGCGCAAAAGATACCACTTTATCTACAGTGTTCCGATCTTTCAAGCGAATACTAAGTGAAGTTGGGGTGGATGCCGATATGACTGGAACCGGAGAAATGTCTCTAGTTGAATTCAATAAACCCGCTTTCGGCTTTTGCTTCTTCTTTTTCTTCTTTAATATCTTCTTATTTAAATCGGACAACTTCAAGTTTAATTTCAAACGTATTGGTGGACAGGAGTTGGACGCAGCTGGGGGACTAGTATTTGGTTGCTCATTCGTGGTTAGTCGGCTAGTGTCATTTGCTGGTACGGTCATGGAATGGCCTACTTCATCGTTGGGTGCAACTTGAGACGCATCGCTAGCTTCCAACTGATTTCCCGTCCTTTGCGAGGAAGTGGAAGATGCACTATTATCATATGTCTCGTTACCAACGGGAACAGCAGAATGTATTGTCGAACGTGTGGGCGAAGCACTTGAAGTAGATATTTCCATGGTACTGTCTCTTTTTGGCGACTTGGAGGGAAAAGACTGTTCATATGAAGGTGAAAACCGTTCCATGCCACATGAATCAGTGATGTCAACGATTTCAAATGGTGGTGGTTGTTCCCAATTCCCATCTTTCGAGATGATATCTGGTCGCACATTGACAGGATTTTCGGTGAATTCAGATGCTGGAGGATTGGAAGGGGATGTAACATGATGATCAGGCACATCTTGTCCTATCAGGTGAGTGTCAGCGGGAGAAGACAATATGACCTGTGCAGATGGGGATGAGCAAGATTTGATGGAATTTGATGGATGGGCTGCAGGAGAGGAGACATCCTTTGGGCTTGCGGCAACACAAGACAATTTGGTGTTACCCGTCATGATATCGTCAGAGAGTGGATTCACACAAGTGGGAAAAGGGATCTCATTTTGTTTCTTACGTTTCGGTTTGGAGTGAATATTTTTGATTGTTTTGAAGCGTGAACGACAACGACGACGCCATGGTTTGGTAACTTGCTTACCATATTTACGCATAGTTTGCTTGCTGGTGTGTGTAAGGTCTTCCTTATCGTCTTCCACAAGAGCTTGGGGCGAGCTGGCCGTGCCGTCTGGCTGAACCAGACTGATTTTATCCTTAGATATATTTGCTAAAATGTGCTCACATACAGTAGTTGAACAGTGATTCGAATCAGGTTGTTCCGACTTCAATGTGTCTCCGTCAGGTGCAGAAGAGTCGCTTTTTTGCATTTCTATACCAACAGACTGGAATAAACGAACAGGTTGTGACGTAGTTGTTGGTACCTGATCATTTTTGTTGTAGGACCAAGAAGTTCTACCAGTTTCTGTCTCGACTGATGCTACCTTTGCCAAATCGGAGAAGGAAGGTCTCTCTATCCAAAAAGCGGACGACATGCGGCTGTTAGGAACAGCTGGTTTATCCGCTTTTGCTGCTAATGCGCTGAAACTGGTCGCACGAAACGCAGCTGCTCCTGCAAAACTTCCAAATGCCATACCAGGAATCTTGGTCGTAGGAACGGATAGAAGTGTTGATGTGGGAACATGTGGATTCAATGGGTTCGGATCATTGGAAAAAGGAGCCGGTGGCCACATAATGTTGTTCACGGATGAATTGAACCGTTCGCCTGGTTGCTTATTCCATAGACTTGTAGACGCGGTAAACGATGCATCACTGCGTGATGGACTGAAATGGCAAGTAAGGACTGGTGAAGGCGTGTGTAGCCCGCTATTGTTGGATGAATGAGATTTTATACTTGAGAAGGGGGGACCACTGAACACCGAATAGGATCCATTGGTCAAGGGAGTCGATAGGGGTGTAGAGTTGGTGCTCCTAACCACATGATCTTCGGATAGAGACGTGTTCCTCTGATTGATCAAAGTTTCCGCTTTACCACCATCCATACTCGAAAGCTGATCCGAGATGCTAAACTCCGAATGCTTTTCACTCAAACCCGAGGTAGCAGAACGTGGGGAGTGCAATACGGAATTCTCATTATCGTTATTCACGTTTGAATAACTTCCAAACAAAACTGCACCGCAAGGAGATTGGGTCCAGCACGGTTGCTGTTGAGTTTTGGAGGCGGATTGCTTTTGTTGCATGGACTGCACTGTGGTGAAACTAGGCAGATCGGACAAGTTTGCAAAGCGGGCAAATGGTGCGTCATCACAGGAAGGAACAGCCAGATGTATTGGCGTGATACGCACGGAACTATTGGTCAAGTTGAGACTGGTTTCACTTGCACTGTCACGTTTCTGTGAAGAAACTCGACTGGATTTTGATTTACGACGCGTGCTTCGTTTACGAGACAAGCGTTTCTTAGTCGCTTCAATCTCAGGAACGTTGGGTATCATTAGTTGCTCGTCAATCGATAAAGAACCATCGCGTTTTGTATAAGGTGGTGTCGTCTTAACTGAAACATACTCGGGAGAGGATGATACCAAAGTGGGAAATAAAGGCCCAGAAACTTTCAAACTCAAACGCGGAAGATGTTTAACAAAGTCTGATTCATCGGTAGGGTTTGGTATAGACGACAATGTAGGAATGAGCTCCGTTGGCAAACTAAAAAGGGAGGAAAAAAGAGTTTATGTACCTTTTAAGCGAACAATTTGATTCACTAAGTGACAAAACATTCAAAAATTATGTATATATACGAATATATGTGCAATCAAAAATAAACTGACCACAGAGACGCTTAATGAGAGTGAATCAAGGCACATTTGGAACAATAGGTGCTCGCTAACCTGGTGACAGGCAGCGTCAAACAACTCTGACTTGTTCATGGGCGTGATGCTAACTGGTTGCACAAGCCGAGGCTATTTCTTCGCGAAAATCGTACAATACTCATCACTAGTGGACAAAAGTTCAAGGGTGCTAGACTGAAACGATACAAACCTATAAATCTAACCATTCGCGTGAAACCCTTGATAATGAAGTTCACGAGGTCTGTTCAAAAAGTAAAGCAAATTTTGATTTTGCTTTCAAAAATGATTTATGTATTCATATCTATTTCGTACCCTTCAAAGTACTCCACACCAGATATTATACACTTGTATGTTTTTTAATCCCCGAAGAACTACAAAAAATCCTTTTTTGTGATTTTGTTCTGCTTCATCTTCGATGTCATCTTTATTTCCTCTATCGGGAACAAGACAAAGTCGCAGAGGCAGATCTAGGGAATACGATGGCTGGGGGTGCACTGTTTTTGGCCAAAACTTCGCGCACAAGCAGTGATGTGCGAGCACGGGTGTTATCAATTTTTCTTCTTTTACAAATGTAGGTGTTTCAGGTGGATTGGTTCGTGCAACATGTGCACAACTTGCTGTTAATATTCCTTATTAACTGGTCAAGAACTCATGATGCACCACACCCCTGAAATCGAAGAAAACTGTAATCAAAATCTTCACTTTCGAGCGAACTTGGCGAAATTTTTTCCGTCTTGACTCGTGCGGTAGCTTCCATTGGAATCGTTGAGCTCTCGTTTATGCCATAATTATAAGCACATGTTTGGTCATCGGTAAAAATCAGAACACACAAGTCAATCGATATGTTTAAATCCTCATCAACTTCTCTAACGGATTTGACAATGGGCGAATACTATTTTCTTCATTTCATCAAAGTTTTCGCCTGTTGTTGACGTGCTTGGGTGTCTGGCACGCTCTTTGTCGTTCATATCTCGTGAGAACATTGTTTACCAGCGATAAACGTTGATTCGGTTCAAGGTAGCTGCATTATATGCCACAGTTAACATTAAGCATACGTCGGCGCACTTAAATTTGTTTTTCACACAAAATTTGATATGGATTTTTTATTTATTTTTTGAATAGGCGAAAAAATCAACCATGAACCAAATCACGTGCAAGAAAAGCAGCTGTCAAAAATTAACTGAACCTTCACAACGACCAAAACTGTCAGCATAAATGATATATGAGTAATAAAATGACGCCACAAAATAATCGTAAATTAAATACACGTAACCCGCGGATTTTCAAGAGCTGCGATACTTTTTGAACAGACCTCGTAAATCGGTTTCGAGCATTCATTAGCCTAAAAATATATTTTAAATTCTGACTTTTCATGCACGTATAGCGATGGTTTCGTCCATCTTTGTGTCCAAAGAAAACCGAAACTAAAGAATTTAAAACACAATGAGTGTTAGAGGACTGATAAGTAATGTCAGCACAGAACAAATTCACGGCACTTAAATAACGACCTTTAGAAAAAAAATCTGGTCTAACCTGCGTAAAATATATTTAGCGTTTTAATTTCCTTTAGAAGCAACTTATCTAAACCGAACAAAGTTAACTGCCCAAAGCATAAGGGGGAGTTCAAATCAGAGGACTTTGGTGTGCAACGGTAGCTCTATTCCTGATAATAGGGACACTTCGACTTACTGCAGTGTAAACGCTTCTCGATTGTTAAATGCCCATAGTATGAAAATAACACAAGAATAAACGATTCACCTTTTTATTGGGCGCACAAATACTTCAGGGCAGAAAGCATGTGAGCGTACGATGACTCAGACAGTGTGGAAAGTGAAAATAAATGTGGCTGACCTTGCAGCGGAAGATGAGCCGATTAGGTACGCTTTAAGAAATCAGTTGCAAGCGATCAAGGCGAAGGCTTGCGAACGCCCTACAGAATAGAACAGATTGAAAGAGTTGACAGGTTGAGTTGGTAGGCAGCTTTCGCTGCCGCCCAGGGAAGCACAACCAACCAACCTATGGGAGCTTTATGTGGTTCGCCAATCCAAGCCTCTGAGTTGAGTTGCCGGCCTCTTAGTCTTCAGTCGAACGTAGCCATTCATAATTCTCCATTTGTGTATTTGGTATTGTGTTTGTTGAGTTTTTTACAAGGGGTCTTAGACCATGGACCCTCCTTCCCTTGCAAACAAATAAATTTTGCAATAAAAATCTAACGCTATTCATAAGGAACGATCGGTGTACATAATTCCTGTATGGAATGTAAGGTTCGAGGAAAATCGAGTATTTGAACAGAACCATTACGTACAATTGCAAAATATACTATTTTTGATTCTAAACCAAAACTACTGATCCATGATCAACCCATTTAGATTAAAAACCTTGTCCGAACAGTCAGTTTTCATTATGCTCAACCCAAGACCAATTTGAAATGTGAACGATACATGTATATGCGAATAGGCCCGGGTTTTTTTACCTGATAATCACAAAACATGAAGAGGTTAGTTCCCACTAGATCTGAGTTAATACGCTCTTGTTACGCTGCTTGTTATTTAACGCAACCGGACAGTCGCAACTAATGCACATTTCT
>JALGAQ010000009.1:700303-728172 GCA_028829895.1 Sinotaia quadrata | reverse complement strand
CAAAGCATTAAGAGATTGCTTCGCGGGCTTGCCCTATGCACTGATTCATCATATAAATCAGCCTTAGACCGTTGTTTGATAATCTCTGCTCAAACAAATTTTGGAACTGCTGCACAAACTTCCAATAATACTTGGGGTTTCCATCAAACTTCGGAAGATCTAGTCGAGGCGCTTCACCTCTGTATTGGCTACAGAAATGAGCGTTTTAGGGTGCCGTATGTGATGGATCACGTACCGTTGTACGTGTCTCATTTGTTCTCTGTGTTTGACTTCAGGCAGATTAAAAATTTGGAGAACGAACAAGCGCCTTGTGCTTTTTCTTTGGCCTCAATCCGCTTATTTCTCTTCAGCTGCAGTTGTTGGAGGCGTGCTAACACATCTTCTTCTCTTTCACTCAAATCGTCATGGAATGGCTCCGCGACGATCTGCTGCCGTTCATTCGCTTGTTTCGTCGTCTGGTCAGGTAATCATGATAGGTTTTATGAACATGGTTATCATTGTCACTCAACGTTTAATTGTTAACAAAACAATAAGATGATTTAGCGACCCTAACCACAAAAAATCTTTATCTGAATTAGAACCTTAGAACCAGAGGAGAAAAAAACCAAGACTTGCTGGGTCTTCTCACAATTTGGGCGCTCATCAGAACCAGCATCTCTGTTGTTCAAAGACATTTTATTGTTTGTTAGTTGCGTGCCAGAAGTTTGTGTCCAAAACAAGTATTGGATACCACGATTTCTGAACCACACGGAGTTCGTTACCTTCGCGTATTGATCCAAATCTTATCTTTGAGAATTGGAACTGCTGAGAGAATTGTACCTCATATCCGTTGATAACAGCCTCAGAATTCCAATGAACCTGAAGTGATGCGCAAGCCCCGGTCAACAGCAATACGTTCGTTTGGTCGGAACTATTTATACGATTCTAAATATTAAACAATGATACTAGGTTTGTACCTTACCACGAACGTTCACACATAGAAGCACAAAACACTTGCCACAACAAGAAATGTCCTCAACGAGCAGATATTCTAAAAGTGAATTGGTAATAGAAAAAATAACTTAGGGATATTTACCTTAAAATTGGGCGCTCTTAACACCGATCATCTAAGCAAGATCATTTGTAATAGCCACTATAAATTACAAGAAAGAAGAAACGTCAAAACAATATTCGGTGTGATCACCGGGTTCGGGGCAGTTATAGGTCCAACAGGAATGAATTATTATTCTTCTACAGGGTGATCATGAGGTTTGAGAGCAATTGGTGGCCGAATGGACAATGGGTAATTATTCTTCTACAAAGGTTTAAATTATAGTTTGAAGAACGTTCCCGGTCCTATGAAATATTAGGTCACTAACATTGTTTTATGGTAAAGGACAACCACAAAACGGTCGACCATGCAAACAAAGCAATGACTACGGGGTTAAGGTCACTTTAGATGTTTTGACGTGCTTTTATTTCTTGGTCTCCGAGGATATTAAAAATATTACTCTCCAAGACACAGGATGTAATACAGTTCTCCTACATATCACTCCGCTACGAAAAAGGAGATCGCTTTTATGGAGTATGTCCAGATATTGGAAATGAGGATGATTCTTAAATCTGAATTTCTACCGTATGTAGAGCGATGCTAAGGATTGAACTAATTCACGTTGTTGAGTCGAAGAACAAGGGGATACCTTATCCTGCTGTTGAAGCTCGTAGTTCTTCAGAAGTTCTAGCTTTTACAAGAAATAGCTAACGAAGTTATGGAGGACCAATCTAAGGGGTTCCAAAAAAGCTGCGATAAGAACGTCTGATAAATTTTAACCATCCGTTTTGCTTAGCAGTTGAAAAATCGGATCGTCAATGCTCACTCCGTACCTCGTTTAAGCAGGCGCTCGACGAGTAATTAATTCACCATGAAGCAGTAAGCCACTCCTTCGTTTAGACTTCGAGCTGTCCACCATCAGATGAAGCCCGTTAACCACTGTACTGGCCCCGAGGGTGCGAAAATAGGAGTAATTATTGTACATTTTACGTTTGAAATCTGAAATCTCAATCCACCTATCGGAACATTATCCAACTGTAACAAAAGAGCGACAGATATCCGCAATTTACTTTCCTTCATCGGTAGTGAACACACATTCCGACGGCTGCTCAATGATCTATTTATTAAACCTCGATGGATCAATCAAGAAGGAGACGACTGGTCTCGGTCAACAGCGCTGTAACCAACTACTCAAACCCCGTTATCCAGGAAGTCATCAGAACTGCCACAAAGGTAGCATACATCGATATAATGTTCTCGCTGTTGTTGCAGGTAGGTTCAAACCTGGAGATGTGCGCTCTAGTAAATATCGAACAATAACCAACATTCTCAAAAGACACTTATTTACGTGCGACTGTGAATCAAATATACATTAACTGGGTGTATCACAAACCTCAAACGTTAAAATATACGCACCGAACAAACCTTACACAATGGTTCACTAATATAACAAACACAACTGAAAAGAGCGAACACATGCACATGTTTCCAAGGTCATAGAATAGGATGAATGTAATAAGCAATATCAAGTCACTATGTGGCTTTAGGGGTGCCGGGAAGTGAAATTGAGGGATTCGTTGTGAGGATTCGCTTACACTACCCACCAAATCGGCCTCGATATTAACTGGCTGTGAACTGGTAAACGTTCCCACCACTCCATGACTAACGTCGTGGTTGTCGCCACAGCCACCGACCGACGGCTGTGTCTTGCACCGCCTCACACTAAATAGTATAAATACAACTGTTGCTACAACAGCGAGAACTAGCCCATTAGAGACACTTACAACGACAACCGTCGCGCTTGTCGCCATCTAAATCAACAACATCAGTGCTCGGAAATTGTTTCCTGCGATAACTTGGTGAAATATTTATGCGTAGGAACGCCTAGCTGAGTCCAACATAAAGAGGTAGCGCAGACAGATTCACATCGGCACCTGAAACTACGAAGATGCGATAAATATAGTCGTCTTATAGCGCGAATTTATTGAAGATTCTGCGAAGGCCACAGCCTCAACATTATGTATAGCAAGTAAATCTGAGTTGTGACCTGTATCAGAGCTGCATTCTGGGGAAAACTGTTCCAAATGTTCGGAATTAAGTCTCGAGGAACCGGTTAACTCAACACAATGAGAGCCGAACGACCTAAAAATATTACCTAATCGCGACAGAGTCACCAAAAATGAGATTCTTCCTGTAACACAAATTTAGTAATCACATCCTTCGAAGAACCAACAACATCCTCAGGCAACATAGCTGCTTTAAGATGCAGAAACCAAGGCAGTTTAGATCCTGCGGATGGCGCCACTGGAAAGAAAGCAATGAAATTAGAAGAGAAGTAACCCTCATACTGGGACTCAGGAAAAAACAAATAATACAATAAGAGTGGCACCTGAGGCAAAACAGCATGGTCACCCTCTTCAAGCATCCAATAAAAACCAGTCTCAAGCTCCAACTAAACCTCAGCCTCAACCACGTCATCTGCAGCCTCAGCAAGCGTGATTTCAGGCTTATCTAACAATTCGAGTTCCGGGTTCACTTTACTCCAAAACTTCAAATTCGCAGGATCATGACGACTCAGTGCCTGCACCATCTGCCTCTTCGAATTCCGCCTCAAAGAGTAATTTTCGGATGCTCTTGAATGGAGCAGTCGGACGGAATGGCACTCAGTGGTGCTAGCAAACTTCCAAACCAACGTTGTACGAATGGCATAAGGCTCCTTCGGTTTGCCCGTACGGCACTCCAAGTATCTGCGTTTGTGCGAGACATTTGATCCCATTAGTATATGGATGTCAATTTCTGCAAGCTTCTGGAGATCGATGTTGTTTAGATATTTCCAGCTGATGGCGTAATCGTCCATCTTTCCGGAGCGGCTTCACTGGTGCAATGTGATACAGCAGTTTCGCATCCGGATCGCATAGCATGCTAGCTGTTAATCATACTTTTGGGACCTCTTTGAACTACTCAGCAGGGCTTCGATAATCGCGTTAACCACGAACTGTACAAATTCTTCAACAGCTCACATGCTAAAACCTTGCTCCGCACTCTGGCCCTCTATTTTTGTTATAGCCTCTCCGGCCTGACCGATGCAATAGTGCTCTAAGTATCACAAAAATGTGTCATCATCGTTCACCCACTATTCGAGGAAGTAACGAAAGTGGTTGACGAACTTTCAATAGCGTTTTGGTTCTTCATCAAATGGCTCTATCAACTCCACACTGGGTAGTCCGATTGTGGGCGCGGTGATGTCAGCCGAATAAGAGAGAGCCTGTGGTGAATTTATTGTGCACCTTTTCACTTTTGCTGAGCCCACTATCACCTGAACCATTTCTTGGTTCCCAATCGCATAGCTCCGCTCAGTAACTTTTGAGCGAATCTGCTCCTGTCTACTAGATTCGTTTTGCTTTATGCACTCCAGTCTCACTAACGCGCGGCGCTATTCTTCCTTTTCGTTTCAGCAGTTGCGTGTTGTTTGTCATTCTGCTGTTCAGTGGGATTCTCATAAATAAAATTACCACCATGCGCTTTAAATCTAATAGGCGGGATATCGATAGTATGATCCTTTATAATAAACCGATTATAAAGTGAGCTAGTAATGAAATCGTGGGGAGTACGCTATCATTTTCATGAATGCAATTAATGTCAACGATTTGAGTATGTTTATCTGCCGGTTTATACACAGGAGGGTGTAAATACGGGACTTGCCGCTTCTTCTATCCATTGGTCCAGTCTTCATTGGGATCCATGTAAACTGTCGTGCTTTGTGCACGTTCAGCACAAATATCCTTTCCTAAATCAGGTTTTTGGGAAGGCGTTTTTGATAATTTTGAGACAGTTATCCCTTAAAGTATTCTCTGCCGTTGCACATAGGTTCCAACCAAATAAATACCAAGCAAGAACTGAATTTCTCAAAGGAAACTTATATACATGCGACTGTATATCAAACAAACATTAACCGGGTATATCAAAAACCTCAAAAGTTAAAATATACGCTTCGAATAACCCTTACACAATGCTTCACTGATACAACGAACACAACGGAAAAGAGCTAGTAAAGTTATTTGACAAGGACGGAACACTTGGGAGATACACCAGCACAATCATGCTGTCATCAAACGGGCGAGGTAGATTTACTCGTGGTAAATTTTCTGGTGGTGAAGCGCGATGCCTTCAGACAGCGGCCATTCACGATAATACCGGCCTCTATTCTCACTTACCAACTGTGATTGGTTTGACGAACGTCAGGAGTATCCTGCCGAAAATGGATAAGTTGCAGTCCTGGCTACATCGTCATAAGCCGAGTTTCTTGGGATTCACAGAGACAAGGCTCAACGAAGAAATCTCTGAAGTCGAAATTCGCGATCTTGGCTACATTCACTTCTGCTGCGACAGTCCTTCTTCTCTCATTGCCGGGTACTCTTGTACGTAGCTAGCCATCTTCGTGTGAGTACAATCTTCAGCAACGCTTCCTTCGACTCCCTAGCCGAACAGGTATGGGTTTCCATAACCTACCCATCCGGCTCCCGCACCATTGTCGGACTAATCTACAGAAGTCCGTCAAACAGCAGCACGGATTTATTGAACACTCTGATCAAGTACGGGAAACAACCGTGGTTGTGTCTAATGGGGAACTTAAACTTCCTACACATTGACTGGCCTAACTACGATGCCTCACCCTTAGCAACTGTTCTGGAAAAGCAGTTCTTTGATCTGTCCACCGATCCTGCACTCATCCATATGTTTGTAGATCTACCAGACGGGGATTCAATTGCTCTCCATCCTGCTTCGATCTCATCCTAACTAATGACGAGAACTTAGTTAGATTAGTGTAGACGAACCGCTAGTTTCCAGCGACCACGGAGTGATCCGGGCTACTCTTCAAATGCAAGCTGAGAAGTGGATCACATCTAAGCCTATCTACAATATGGGGAAATCGTATGTGGAGGCCTCACTATGTCAAGCGCTAAGCTTGAAGTGGACTATGGACGATCTTGGCATTGTGGAATATATATACACTCTTTTTAATGGCAACCTCGACAAACTCATTGCGGATTTCATCCCCTCAAGATCACAGGACACCGGTGCGCTGCCTTCTATATAATCGGAAGCGAGCCTGGGATAAGCAGAAGCTGACTGGTTCCGTCCACGAATTCAAAGCCTATAAAGCCGTCAGAAACATTTGCGAAACCAAAATTCTCAAAGACAATCAGGCTTACGATGAAAAGTGATGTGTCGACGTGGGCAGGCAACCTAGAAAGCTCCAAGCTTACATCAATCGCGGAATTCATCGAAGGCGCGGCATCCCGGGCCTGCAGGACAACGATGGGAATCTAGCCTACTCCGAAGAAGCAAAGGCCAAAGCATTAGCCGATGTCTACAAGTAAGTGTACTCCGCGTTCGATGAGAGCCACGTACCACCGTCATCCTCAGCACCCTACTCTCCTCTTTCTTCGCTGGACGACATCAAGATATTTATTGTTGCCATTGAGAACTTGCCAGGCACCGTAATCCCAGAAAATCACCTGGCCCTGACGGAATCGATCCCTTCCGACTAAAGACAGTCGCTCCTGTAAGTGCTCTGTTAGTTGCTGAAATATGCCGATGCTCATTGGATGCAGGTTTGCTGCCATCGGACTGGAAGGTAGGGATTGTCAAGCGTATGTTCAAGGAGGGTACAAGAGTAGTCGAGGAAAATGCAGGCCGGTATGCATGACTGCCGCTTTGGTCAAGCTTATGGATAAGATTCTCCGCTTCGAAATCTACCAGCATCTCGAAAGACACAGTCTCTTTTCCATGAGCAACACGGCTTTGTCATAGGGAAATCCTGCACTACCAACCTAATGTTTGCTAGGGAGAAATAGTGTACATCAAGGGAAACGAAGTTACCGGTGTATGTCATAATGATCGACTTTAGTAAAGAGTTCGATAGGGACCATCAAGACATTCTCCTAGGGAAGCTCTCAACACTGGACATATGTTGCAAGGGCTTGAGATGGATCGGAGTGTATCTCAAAGGAAGAACTTTGCGCGTCGTTGTCGGTGATACCCTATCGAACGAAGGAATTATGCATTTGGGGGTCCCTGAAGGTGCAGTACTAGGTGCTCGGCTATTTTCAAGCCTGCGTTCAAAGTGTCTGCTATTCGCCGACGACCTGAAAGTGTGGAGGGAAATTAGGAGATTGGAAGACGAACAACTACAGCAAGACGACCTAAAACATCTTAACCGGTGGTCTAGGTTAAACAATATCCCCATTAATTCCGAGAAATCCGAACTATTGGCATTAGGGGGGCTTAGATCTAGATGAAACTTATAGCTTGAAGGAAGAAACCATTCCCATGGAATCCACATTAAGAGATCTGGGTGCAAACGGTCGACCACACAAATTAGGTAAGAACTGCAGGAATGAGAGCGTTTTGGATGTAACGACGAACTCTAGCTTCATGGTTCCGAGGATCTTTCTAGTTATTCTCCCGAAGTACACCCGGATGATTTTGGAATGCGGGCTCTCCGCTAGCCATCCAGCTACGAAAAGCGAAGTCCCTCGTTTGGATAATGAGCAAAGATTAGCAACGAGGATGACCCCCTATTTCAAATTTCTGTCATTTAAAGAATGATGCGAAAGACTGAACTTATTTAGATTGAATCATAGGAGGGCTAGAGATGACCTCATCTTTCTGCTAAAACTCGTCGTTCGACGATTTGCAAGATATAGTCACCCGGGCCTCGGTCGATCAAACCTTAGTGGACATATCACAAGAAAGAATACAGAAATATCAGTACAATACAGACTCAAGAATGTTCAGTGTACGGTTTAAAGTTACACAAGAATACGTGACGTCAGTGGTCTGTGTTAATTGAAATTCCACTGCAATGTATCGCCTACCGCTGATGTTGCTAGCGTGGATGACTGAAATTGGCCACGTTTACCGAAAGCGCAGGGGTGTCACTAATGGTTAATTATTCTCATTTCGCTAAGTAAATTATGCACTACATGCTACACGCGTTATTCGAATCTAAGTGAGAAAATGACGGCCTTTCATTGCAACAGCATTATATAAATGTTTAAAAACGAACTTAAGGTTTCCTCCTCCTGAGCAACGTTGGTTAATAGCGAACCAAGTGCTAGGTTCGTGTGGTTCTTATATGCAACTGCAAAAGTCGGGCAACTACTTCAATGGTGTTGTGTCTCGGTGTAATAAATGCAATACCAGCAGTTCTATTAGAAAGGGACATTCGGTGAACGCTCAAAGTTGAAGCTGGATTTAATACTTGGATTAACTTTATACATCGATATGGACTTACGAGTGACCTTGGTGGCTGTGGACCTGACAATAAATAAAAAACCGCTATTCAGTTGTATTCTAACTGTCGAAACATTTGCTCCTGGAAAATATCGCAAACTTATATGCCAGTTGGAGACCGACTTGTTGTTGCAGAAGTGGATGAAAGCTTACTGCCCCGGAATAAATACGATCGGGGACGATCGGGAACTCAATTTTGGTTGTTCGGAATGTACGACACAAGAAGAAAATTAGGTGTTTGTGAACACGTTCAAGATCGGAATGCAGAAACGCTTATACCGATTATTTCACTATCAATGCTCCCTGGGAGCGTTATGTATTCTGGCGAGTGGAAATCTTATCTACGGATTCCAGTATCAGGCTACGAAAATCGCACCGTTTCCATAAAAAGTTTTTTAAGGATCATAGGACGGGTATCCACACCAACCATATTGAATCCTTCTGGAGTAAGATCCGCCGTGGTATGAACAAGGTTAACGAATCATCTCGAACGGGTAGATGGGCTTCTCCGAATGATGTACTGTTTCGCATGTCGTACCGAGTTCATACCGGTAAGTTTCATCAGAAATGCTTTAAAAATTTGAATTATATTGCAGACAGATTTCCTGCTTGATTTTTAATACATCTGTACAACTTAAGTTTTCATAAAATTTCCGCATATTTTAATTCGTCTTCTGATTTACATTGCCAGCTGTTAGTATTACTGCGTTATTTTTTCTTAATTCTTAACTTGCTTATAAGTACAACAACAACGATTTGCGTTTTCTCGCGCATCCGTTATGACTAACTTCAAGGTAACCTTGAAGGTCAAAACTATTATTGGCACCTCTGGGCTATCGGCAAACGCCGCCCTGAAAATAAATGACGGAGAGATAGTTCGTTCCTTTCCAACCCAAAACTCTGCAACGATCAGCACCAGTAACGATCAGATTTTAGTGCGAGTTAAGGCGTAGCCACTTGTGTATTTAAAACCGGAAACAGGAAATGTCGATTTATATAAAGTGAAGTGAGCAAAAATCAACTCAACTTATGTATACCGTTAGAACACAACAGAAAAGAAGGCACATCCACAAGCTACTGATCCAACGATCCGACGGTCTCAAACCCGTTTACAGCTTGTCGCGTAGAACAGTATCGTCGTGGAACTCCCAACATATTCGCTCCTGAACACCACCTTAGTGTCGACCAGAAAGGCGGCGGTGAACGAGTATTACAGAAAACAAGCCAAAGGAAACTGTTAGCCGACTCGCCTAGCATCTCCTCCGTCCACATCGTAGGGGATCACCAACAGTCAGAGTACACCCCGACGGAGCAAAGATACTAGTTTTTCTCCTTCTGCTATCTACTTTTGGCAATGGGATGCTTACTTCAGGGGAAAACTTATACCCTGGAGGGAGAAACCATTCCCATGGACACCGCAGTAAGTAATCTCGGTGTCATCGTTAGGAGTGACCTTAAAACTGTGGGCCACATCAACAAGATTAGGACGCAGCATTGAGGGCTCTTTGGATGTACCGACGGGCAGTATCTTCATGGTCCCCTAGGGTCTTCAAAGCGATTTTCCCGAAGTACATCCGGATGATTCTGGAATATGCGTCGGCTGCCTATTACCCAGCCACGAAAAGCGAAGTCGCTCGTTTGGAATATGTGCAAAGCTTAGCAACGATGATGATTTCCGAATTCAAATCTCTATCATATAAAGAACGATGTAAATGACTGAACTTGTTCAAACTGGAGCACAGGAGATTCAGAGGGGACCTCATCTTTCTGTTCAAACTCGTCGTACTCAAAAAGTTCAATGATTTGCAGGATACAGTCTCCAGAGCCCCGGTCGATCGAACTAGAGGGCACAACCACAAGCTACTGATCAAGCGACCCGACGGTCTCAAACACGTTTACCGCCAATCGTGTAGAGCAGTATCTTCGTGGAACTCCCTACCATTTTCGGTCGTGAACGCCACCTCAGTGCCGACCTGTAAGGCGGCGGTGAACGAGTATTTCAGAAAACAAGCCAAAGGAAACCGTTAGCTGACCAATTTCGTCCACCATCCATCGGGGTCACTAGAAAATAAACTATGCTCCGAGGTAGCAAATATAGGAGATTCCTTCACCTTATGCTTTCTACAAATGAAAAATAAAATGAAAAAAATGAAAACTGAACGTTGCAATGGTCATAAAAAGGGCATGGATTTTATAAGAAAAATGAAGTCAATATGTGAAATTAGGGTTGCGGGGAAGATCAGGTTGGAGGGAATCGTAGTTGGGAATTGTTTACGCACATACCCTCCTGCATAACGTGTGTAAGTAAGCGTCTGTCGTGCGTTATAACGCGCGGCAGTAGAGCGCACAGTACGTGAACAATGCGATGCAGGAGCGTGCTTAGGAATTTCATATATTCAAAAATAGACCCTTCTATTTATTTTTTACGGCTTTGCTTTTCCATTTAACATCTGCTGAGGTATCCAAGCACTATGTAGATGATGAATTTGCGGAATTCGAGAACCCGGTTGATAGTATGTGTAATCATGAAAAACATTGTGTGAATATATATTTGCAAATGCAAAAAGGAATAAACTGAAAGTACAGACTAATGTAAAAGATAATTAAAAAATACCTGGGGTGACAAAGACCAAAGTCATTCGAGACTGACGGTAGCCAATTAATCATCATCGTTCAATAACCTGCTTCGTGATTGTTCAAAATCTATTCATCTTGAAAATAACTAATATAGATTCTGTTTTTATGTCGGTACTCCATAACACTGCAATTTATGTATGAGTACAACATTTTATTCATGTTAGCTATGTAGATCACTTTGATGCGGAGAGTTTATTATTGGTGATTAAATTTTTCCTCATATATTCCTATAGACCGCTCTTTGTGTATTCAACAGTTATATGTCATTTGAATCAGAAAAATTCTCATATCCTTCCTTCAAAAATCCAGCTTTGTTGTTAAAGTTACGCCAGGTTTTGAGCCTAGTTTGTATATCAGTAAATTAACTATACACAATCAGTAGAGTAGTCGGTATAAACCTTTTCTACTCAGCTTCTATAACTACGTAAGCGTTTATTGTCATTCTCATTTTCTAACATCATCTATCATGGGCAGCATCGAACATCACCGCCGTTAAGTCGATACTCACCTATATTCAGGTTTGCTTTATTGAGTGTGTTTTCATCGTGCATCATAATTTATGTTCGCAGTTTATAGAGCATTAGATCGAATTCTATGAGCAATAACATTCGCGTACTTCATTATTCTATCGCCTGCCTTTCTCGATATATTCTATTCTATTACAAACTAATAGTTGAAATTTTAGTTAGTCACCAATCTTGTATCCGTAATTTGGTTCATTCAAGATAATTGTACCATCACTTACTAAGTGATTATATGATTGCTCGTCGATTTTTCAGAGCTGTGATATAGTATTGAAGCGCAGAACTGTAGGAATGGTCAAACGAAAAGTTTCACATTTCAGCGGAGCTTCAGACTTATCAGAGCACTGAGGATCTCATATTCTTCCTTTAGAAATATCCACGGGGAATACTATCACAGTCTTCAATAAATCCGCCTTCAGTATTTAAAACAATTACTCAATTTCGCAGAGTTACATGACTTAGTATTCTCCGTGTGCACAAGATCAAGTGGCACAGTCGGCGTTTCACCCCAATATACACGGGTTAGAGGTTTTGAATAGCTTCTTCACTTCAATGTCACAAATGCCAGAAAGATTAAAATAACTTCTCTATGAAATAAAAACAGATGAGAATTAGCCTGAAGTATACGGTAAAAGCGAATTTCGCGAGGGAAAATCAGTGTTTCGTATCAAACAATGAACCAGAACGGGTTGCAGACCGTTTTGTGTTATTTAAATTCCGTAAACTAATAAAAGATAGGTCGGTATGATTCATGTCAGATCCCACTAAAATGAAAGAATCATCAAATTAATTAGAAATATTTTCCATGAAATTATCTCCGAAGCACCTGAAAATTAGAGAATGCTACATAAATTAGCAACAATAACACTGACGAAACTACGCAGAAATATAGGTTTGCAATGCAACATTTCAAATTGTTTTCATTCTCATCGATACGAGGGGAACTGTTAATTGGCAATGATATCACGTGACAAAAAACAAAGATTCTCCATTTACCTCACCAGATATCACATGATTTAGCGCAAAAATACTGAACAAAAAAGGAGTGACCCTAAAAGGGCCTAGAATTCTGGCCCACGTTCAAAGCTGAATGTAAAATGTAACAACACACTCTGCCTTTCATATACAATGTATATTTGTCATTAGAGCTGATTTTATTGGGAATGGATCATCGGTTGAATTCAGCCAACTATTAAGGAAGCCAGCATAATGCATGGTTCAGAGGTTCGTCACAGCTTGTCACGCTATTTTGCAGTTTGTAAGTTGGCGTCTGGGTCACCAAAACTTTCTTGCTTCTGTTCGATCTTGCCAGGCAATTTGCATGATATTTCGAGCAAGCAAACTTCATCGTTGAATGCACGTGTCCAAATAGCTCTTCCGTGACTATGGTTCCAGCAGGGGATCCACAATGATTATTTGAATGGACGAGCTTTGCATTAATAAGTAATTTGTTTATTGTAACGAGGATGAATACATTACTGAAATTGTTCAGTATCAAGATAACGTAAAAAACATCAACATGGTTAATGAGGTTTCTCTAGACTGATAATTGATGTACTTCATTCGTAGACTTTATTCATAGGCTTTGAAAGGGAAAACTGAATTGTATGATCGTTGAAAGAGACACCGCCGTGTTTGTGTTTAAATTAGTGGAATTTTCACAATATATAAACCACACAGAAGTAGAATTAAATCAGCAAGTACACCGTGAACAACGGAGTAGAATGAAATTCCAAGCTATTTGCATCATTGGTGTCCTGCTCATTGGTTTCATTGAACAAAGTATGCAAGACCTCGTAAATTTTTAATGGGTCAAATATTTTGCGTTTTATTTTAAAATATATTCGATTTTTATTGCTGTTCCTATAAATGAGAAAATATTGCACAACAAACAGAAAATATAATGATTATTTCAAGGTGCAAATATGGATCCGGATATTTTGTGCTGTGGTTAAGAACTAATTCACATTTTTCTGTCATTTTACTTCCAAACATCGAACACAAGTTTGTCATAATGGTGATTTGTTTTGTTGGAGTTGTCTTCATTAGCTAGCAAGTCCAATTTTTAGAGTTGCTATGGCACCCTAATGTTTCCAAGATATAATAGTCGACACTGCACAGCAACGTTTGTTCCCCGATATGAGTGGCGTTTATGTATGATGTAACGCTTCGGTGTGAACTTGCGTTGCCTTATCATCTTTGTAACCAATCTTTAAAATAGAATTCACATTTTAACTTTGATTACTCGTCTACAGACTGTTGTCTGACAAGCGTGAACTTGCCAATAAACATCTATTCGTCCCGCACAGCGTTCTGAATTTAGCCGTAGTCAGGTCGGATCCGCTTCAACATAATGGAGGTGGATATCTTAATCTTTTAATCCCAGCAATCAACTACAGTTTCCTTGTTTTACTTACGAACAATTCATCATATTTTATTTAAGGGTGAAGTATCGAAGACTGTTGTACACGTAATAAAAATTTCAATTGCGATTGTTAACCAGTGCTGATATAAGCCTGTTTTAAAGAATTTCATTAAAATCATATCTATTCCTACTACAGAAGTTATCGTTACCGGGACCGGAACAATCAAGACAATAGACGGCGCGGATCTACATCAAGTGCTACATTAAAAGAACTCAAGGGTGATGTAATGAATGAAGTAAGTTTATTGTAATAAAAATTTCAGTAATGACCTGATTAAATACACATTCTGACTAACTATTATTATGTTTATAATATTTGATGATTTACGTTTCCCTAACATAAACGAACAAAATAGATGTGAGGTTGATGCAGAACTATCTTTGTTTTTGATGGGGAGCGTTTCTGAATCTTAAATATATGTTTCATTAAAATTGAGTATCGTAAAACATTAACATTCTTCACCTCATAACCCCTTTGTAAGCGTGCAATAAATTACTATCTTGGTTTCCTCAAAATCAACGCACATTCTTGGCAATCATATGCGAGATTTGCGTATTTACTGATCGAAAATCATCATCACATATTCATTCATCATTGAGCTAGAGCAAACCACATGGAAAAAATAAGCATGCTTTTCAGGATCCATTGAAAGAGAGAACAAACTCAGAGTTTAAATTTATTACTGGAGTGTATCTGGTGTAGAAGTAATGAACACGTAAACCATTGATAGTTCACTGTATCAAGTAATTTAAAGTTTGGTTTCGTGTTGCCAGAAGCAGTAAACTGAAATATCTATCTACTTTAACGATATGTCCCGTCATATATCATCCGCACGCTGCTCAATTTCTTGTGAGGTTGATTATTATTATTAAATTTAGGTTAAGCATTTTATTACAACATTTATTTTTATATTATTAGTTTTATATTGGTTTCATATTAAGGTTCAGCACTCATGTTATAGTGGGCATCAAATAATGGTTGTTTTTAGGGTAGGAAATTTTTTACTTTTTATTTGAAGAATATATATGGCATCCTGCTAAGATCATCCGCACGATAGACATTCAATATAGGACAATAAAAATCTGTCAAGGTAAACATAATCAAAGTTGCACTGATTGGTGATCTCTTTGTCATGTCATAGATAATGCTGAATTTTGAAAACACTGGTCACACGATAAAAATATAAAGGATAACCAAAACGTCCATGTCCTTTTTATTTATCGCTCTGGTTTGCTTTCACTGAAGATGTTACCGTCGATCAATTGGTGTTGAAACGGGATGGAAAATTCACATACAATGTATCTCCGGAAATTCTTGAGGTGAATGAACGTCAACAGACGAGTGATTTCGAAGATATATAGGAAAAAAACTGTCGAGGACGTTTATGATGTTTCAACAACTATCGGTAAGTTTCTGTTTTTGGTGTCTGACGAATAGCTTCCTCAAAAGCAAAAATTCATAAACCGTTGCATTATACGATAAACTATATTCAAGCTTTGCAATACTTATAGCCCTGCAAATGAAAATTATATGAATTCATGAGATTAGCACAAAAGTTCGATTCCTGGTATCAATTACCCTATTGTGGCAATATGAATGACTCCTAGATATTTAGTGTGTGCAAATCAAATTTGTGATTGCCTAATTACGTTTAAATTTCGTGCGATAAACTACAACAATATCATTCGTTTCATGGCAATCTGATTAGAACTGTGTTGAAAAAGGCAGCTTGTATCCAGTGAATGGCAAATTTATTGCCGAAAGAAAACTAAGTTATTTAGGTTACGAATATAGTACGGCTCGATTTCAATTGCTCACCACAACAACGGTATATGGACGTCTGCAAGCGGGATAGGAAAACCGTAGACATCGACCTTGCAAATTGGGAAAAACATGCAGCGGAACGAGAGAGCTGGTGAGGCCTCATCAACGCACCAGCTTTATATGTCGACCAAGACCACATGAAGCTACGGATGAAGAAAACAGCCGGACAGACCTCGTGTCTCCGAAATCAGGCACTCGTTGCCTGTGTTAACGGTCTAAAATTCTGCCTGCCTAGCATAGGCCTCTACAGCCATAGACGATGGTGCAATGAATAAAATTAACGTAATGATGAAAGACATAGTGAGAATATAAGCACAAATGCAAAAAATAAGAAATTGGAAGTACATGCTATAGAAAAAATATATAAATTATCTAGGGTGACAAAGACCATATTCATTCGAGACTGACGGTAGTAAGTCATCCATCATAGTCCACTAAATAAAATTGCAATGCCAATTTTCAATGGAAAGATAATTCATTAGTGCATGAAATAAGAAGCCCATTGGCCTTCACTGTTTATATACCAAGATAACACAGATGTATCCGATTGAATAGTTCATGTTTGTTTGGCTCATCTTTGTCGGCCGAATATTGATTTCTGACTAAAAATTATTGAAATTTCTATTTTCTTAGATGCAAACATTCAAGGAGAAAAAGTGAGTGACTTTCGATATATGTATCTATATATAAAACAAGCATGGGTATGTTTGTTGACATCTATGGAGCCACGCACAAGTATTAGTCGCTGCTTAAAAGAACGATTATCAAGCATATCGAAATTAACCACCTCGTTGATAAGGGAAGAATGGTGAAATGATTGAATAGCAGTCAATTTTAGTGACAACGCAGTGTCACTAAACTAGACTAATTCTGAATCATGATAGAAAGTTCATCTCCGGTTGTCATTTGAACACCAAAGCTGTGTGAAACTTTAAAGCAGGTTAATTTACTTTTATTGAGCTAGTTTTTGGGCCACGCTTCTGTGTTTAGAAAGACAATCATAAAACCGTTTCCGACAGTGCTTTGAATGACAGCGCAAACATCAGTCAGATTTAGTCTGAGTTTGATTCTTGTTCTACGGTTCTATAGAAACAGTTCTCTCGCTAATCTACTCAAAGTTATGGATGAAGCTTCGTCATCAATTCCCAAACTCTTCTGACTATAATGTAATAAATACAGTTTGGGTGAGTGATAGTAAGTTCATTCTATGTCCAAGTGGCACAAGCGGAAATCTAAGTAGAAAAAAATATTGATCCGCAGTAGTGATTGCACCGATAGAGAGTCGGATATGTAGCTTCCTTAACTACAGTGAATATAAGAGCCATACGTGAAAACAAATGTGTATGTGTTACAGCTTTGTGATATGGCACGAAATTGTTATTCCATAATGAATAACAGTCAAATTATGACCGGGTCAAAACAACAAAGTGCATAAAAGTAGCGGTCACAATTGCGATGCATAGCTCATCGTATGCATAGCGGTGAGTGGGGGCTTAGTGCGGTGATAGATAAACATACGATGAATTGCAAGCTAATTGCTACAGTGTTGAGTAGACGCAGTCGACCAACTGGGCTATATGGGGCAAAGAACGCTGGACGTCATCAGCAGTGTGATACTTACCTTGGTTTTTATTTGCCAATAGATAAGGAAAGCAAATCACATAAATTTTTATATTTCAAATTTCAAATTTTAAGCAGATCTGCTCAGCTGATGAATTTTTGTCTCAAATAAAATAGTAAACAACCATATGATGTACTTTCAATATCGTAGATCAAATGAATTCGAAAGAAAGCAGTAAGTTCATATAAAAATTGGTCATATATTGATTTATTTCAACCGCTGCATATTCATTGGTTATATGTTTCAAGCCCTGGCAGGTCTTGTTGAGCAATAATTATCATAACTTGTAAGCTCAGGGTTATCAAGGTTCAAATATCGAGCACCGAGGTATTATTGTTCTAATACGTCGATTCACTTTTTCATTGCTCCCAACAGTGTGTTCTCCACAGCATGCGGTAAATAATGTTTCCTGATCCAATGCTCACCAAATATTGATCTGACTTCCAGATCAGCACTCTTATTTCGTTCAGTCAATCTAATTACACTAGAAATTCCGTGGCTTGTTGTCAATTGAAGCAAGTGCATTAACAATTACGAATCGGAGGTCAGCCATTACAATCTTGGGATAACGATTTTATATCGATGTTACAATTACAATAGAACCAACTAGTAATTAGTATTTTTATTCACAATATAAAACAATAATATCGCTATTCAAAAAACGCATGTGGGGTAACCGTATGCTGTCTGTAAACAAAAGATGCAAGTTTATCTATCTTTCGTGCTAAGTGCCTCTGTACAACTGCAACTCTGGAAATCTGTGCTCACGATGTGCAACGGGGAATTCGTCGACAATTCTAGCATATGAAATGGCAAGATCATTTTTCGATAAACGTCATTCTTTACCGATCCGCGACCCAGAGCATGTTGCATATGAATGCTTATAGACATCTGAATCGTACATGCAAGGCGGATGTATTAAAATCACATTCTCAATGCCTTGATATATAGTATGATTGACAATGATTTCAAATCGTTCGGAAGATAACATCTGAAAATGGAACGTTAAAAGTTGAAATCGATCTATCGAACTGGAAATAAAGTGCAGTGGATTAGTACAGCTGGTAGATCATCATGATCGAAATGTCTCGTCCATTATAGAAGTTTTGGTAAAAGCTGCAATTTATCATACATTCTGATGACTGTGTTAAATCTGGCCAAGTGGCAGAAGCAACATGCATACGTGAGTAAGGAATAACCGTCTTATTCACAGTAATATTGAACGAAAATGTGTTCGCGATGTAGCGTATGTATTATGATAAAATTTAATAAATTTTGACTCATCTAAAACAGCTTTTTGTCTTTTCCATTTTCTTAGGTCAATCTTGCTCGCAAGACTTCAGTTACACGAAGATATACCTTTTAATAGCTCTCTATTTTCTGACTATTTTTTAAGGTAAAATGTGCGTTTCTTAGTAAATGAATATAGTTTCAGAATTCAACATTACTGAATCGGGAATAAAAACCGAACTTCACGGTAATATATTCAAAATTACTCATCAAAGCATTTAGTACACTAGTTGATAACATCAAATCCAGTAGACATTATAAATTATCCGTAATAATTATTCAGAACAACTGAATGCTTGGAACAGACACAAGAAGCTCATCGAACATTGAGCAATTTCTGTCCATTGATAAAACCAAAAATTAGAAACATAGTTTGAGGACACACGTAATTAACTCGAAGTAACATTAAAATTCACATTTACATTGTATTGTGTAGGTTTTTTTTTCGGTGTTCGGGCCGAAGTTCTCAAAACTTAATGCATTTTTACATGTACAAATTGAGCACAATTCTTTTGTTTTAATTTTGCGATACAGAATTCATATAGGAGTATAACTTCTAGAGCTCGCTGTATTTATAAAATTGGATTACAAAATAAAACACTTGTGCATTGAAAAACTGCGAACAAATGATATAAACTTATGCATTTTGATCCATATTTTTCCGGTATTCTTAATTGTGCTGGAAATAACATTGAAGATTGATCAACAGCATTTATTGTTTTGTATCGTCATTCTATGTAATAGGGTAAATAAAGCAGCCTATTTACAGCCCTTTAGAAGCAGACAGAGGCAAATAATGTTGATAGAAAATGAAGCGTTTCCGCTCCCTTCCATCCACAACAAATAATTTACCGAAAATCATGTGAAAGTTAAAAATATTATTAGTCAATATGTTACCACAGATGATAAACAAATGGAGTAATTTCTTCCGACATGTGGATTGATTTATCAAAGACCAATTGATGGTTGATATGCTGCAGCTCGACACTAGCAAAGCACAATGCGTAATATGAATACCATCACTTTTTTATCATATACTTCACAGCTATAAATCATTAAAAACTGAAGCATCAAAAGTAATTAAAATGGTGTTCTTACGCTTTCAGAGCGACCAAATATAACAAACATTCACATTTTAATAGGCACGTAATCTCTTATCGCATTTTTGTGAAAAAAATTCACAAAGTAGGACGATATGTCAAATAAATTCGCGGTTTTGGTTGCTTTTTGTTTCCTTTTGAAATGATTTATGCTGAGTTTTTAAGCTATACGCAAAAGAGATCTGCACCGAATTCCGTCTGCGAACGAGGAAATGTTTACCTTTACAGCTCAAAGGCTTTCATCTTTACTAGTTTCGATATAGTCACCTTGGGATGACGCAAATCAATATCACATTTCCAATGCAGTTAACCTTCAATGTGGTTTAGAGTCGAGTAAAATGTGGGAAAGCAAACATTGGAGTTTTGATTTTAATTAGTGAACGTAAGGTAAAACTATCGTAGTCACATACATCGTCCTTTTTGGGAACGGATCTCATTCGTGATCATATTCTAAAATGTATAAATCTTGTATTTAGTGTTTTAGCCGGACTGCATATTGTCACGGGGCTTATCCCATTAATTATTCAACCCCGACAAATTTCATTTTCATCGAAACCATCTATTCTGTGATATAGTGTTTATTGTGCTTGCAAATCTCTACTCACCAATACTGGACACAAAATATTTCATTTGGGAACTAAATGGAACACAATTGATGCTGCAAACCACATTTAGCGAAGGATCATCTTCTTGCGCAGCCGAAACTATAGAGACTTAATGCAAGATATTCACCAGACGCAGATAATATTACGCCGCAAGTAGCAATGAATAAGTCGAGCATGCTTTCACAGTTAACAATAGCCTCGATTTTATGATGCTGAAGGTTGTGGGTTTGTTTCCCATATACGAAAGTAAGCTAGATGTGTCTATGACAAGTGCTTTTGAGAATCCTTGTAAGAAGAATAAAGAATTTAGTAACCTTTTGTTAGAAATAACACTGTCAAAGATGTAGTCGAATTTGTAATGGCCTCCAACTAACTCAGAAATGGACGATATGCATTGGACGCATTGATGTCCTATCATCTTGATTCCGTTATGAGGAATTGAGTGAAAAATCAACAGTGTCCGTTTGCTGCCAATGTATCGTAGGAATCGTAAGAAATGACTTCACACTACTGAGCCACAGCGAGCAGCTATAACAAATGCAGTTTAAAAAATAACACTGCTTCTCGAAATGTCGTATGCCAACAATTGGCTGAAACTTTTCCTGTTTGGCAATACGATCTGTGTGTGTTGTTTGCTACCGTCAGTCTCGAATGACCTTGGTCTTTGTCACCCCAGACATTTTTTAATTAACTTTCACCTCAGTCTGTTCTTCCAGTTTCTTCCTTTTTGCATTTGCATACATATATTCACACCATGTTTTTCATGATTGCTTTTATTTTATTTACTGCACCGTCATCTGTGACTGTAAAGACCTATGCTATACAAGCAGAGTTTTCCACAGTTACTACAGGCAAAAGGTGCTTGATTTCGTAGATACGAGCTTTGTCCGGTTGTTCTCTTGATCCGAGGCTTCATGTGGTCTTGGTCGACATTTGCAGCTGCTGTCATGATGAGTTTTCCTCCAGTTCTTTCGGTTCGCTGCATGTTCTTCCCAATTTACCAGGTCGATTACTCCAATTTTCATATCTCGTTTGCAGATGTCAGTATAGCGTAGCTTTGGTCTTCCAACTGACCTCGATCCATTTGCTAGCTCACCAAACAGCACAGCATTTGGTATGCGATTGTCGTCCATTCGCTTCACGTGGCCGAGCCAACGCAGACGTCTGTGAGCCAGGAGAGCGAACATACTTTGGAGTCCGGCTCGTTGCAAGACGGCATTGTTTGAAATGTGATCTTGCTAATTTATGCGTAATATTCTTCGGAGATTTCGTAGATGGAAGACGTTGAGTCTGCGTTGCTGATGTGAATACAGCGACCAGGTTTCACTGCCGTAGAGGAGGGTGTTCAGCACACAAGACCTGTAGACTTGCATCTTCGTGTTTGTAGTCAGCATCGGGTTTCTCCAGACGCGTGTATTGAGCCGCGACATCATTCTTGCTGCTTTGCCAATACGATTGCTTATTTCGGAATCAAAGGAGAGGTTACTAGAGATAGTGGATCCCAGATAGGAGAACTCATTTACTACCTCTAGTGTGTGTCCATCTATCTGAATTTCCGTCACACTTCTAACCCCTTGGCCCATGACCTTGGTTTCGTTTAAGCTAATGGTCAGGCCAAATTCCTTACAAGCATTAGCAAAGCAACTTATTAGTCGCTGCAGTCCTTCTTCAGAATCAGCCGTCAAAGCTGCATCGTCCGCAAAGAGTTACTTCCTCAAGAACACTTTCCTGCTTTTGGTTTTCGCACGAAGTCTTGCTGGGTTGAATAATCTACCATCACTACTGGTGTGAAGGAAAATCCCATCGTTCTGTGTGTAAACTGTACAAATATGATAAAAACAAGTTGATTTCGATGTTTCGGTCTTGTTGCGTAACAAACAGGTGGGGCAGAATAAATTCGAAATGAGATTTTCGACGAAAACACTGATAAAATAGTCTCCACTTTTTCCAACATTCGTTTATATCCATTCATTTACAAATGTGAGCAATGCGTAATCCATTTCCATTGGTAAGAATAAGATTGCCAGTGGTAATGTTACTCACTACAAAATAAGTAGTTTCACAGTATTAACATATTTATTTTTGATCTGGGTGAAACTTGCATACTGCTATTGGTGCCGTGATTCATGGTGCTGGGAAGATGCTCCTTCAGCTGTTGCGGGACTTTCTGCCAAGTTCACCAGGCCGATACCAATAACAGGGATTAACCATGATGTATATTCTGTGGAATAAACAACACGTACCGGCTAACCATTCCCAATATATCCTCTTTACTTAAGCTCAAAGATCCTTCCTTGTCTGAGCAGACCCGTGCACACAATAACCTATGCACTATTTTTGCCGGCGTTAATTGTAGCGATTCAGGTAATGGCGTTTGAAAATTGATTAATTTGTATGCGCTAATTAATCTATGCATTGTTCTAGAACCGTGAGTACGTTGAACTATTTCAGTGTGCCGTAGAGAAATCACCAACGATCATTATGCAACACATTTTTGTGTATTCCTAATATAACCAAGGGAATCCCCCACCAGCATATCTTTTGGAGATTCGGGTTATCCAGTTTTGGAACGTATTTACTTATGGCATTATACCATCTTTGAGTTGAACATCCTAGCAACCGACCACCTGCGCATATCGCGTTTAAGCTTTTTCACTTTCACTGACAGAGCATTCAGGCTGCTAAGGATAGCGTCATATTGATTCCTTTCCCAACTAACCAAAAATATGTCGTCAACCTGTCTGCTATACATTTGCAATTCAATACTGAAGGTTTGTGCTTTGTGGTGATCCACAAAATTATACTATACTATTCGTAACGATAAACCTTTTCAAACCATGCCATCTTGCGTGCTTGTAGACATATTCAGATCAAGTTTATTCTGTTCCACAAATGTCGTCCATTGTGCTGTTCAGAGCGGTCCGGTAAAACGAGTGTATTTGCACAAATTAGCCAGGGTAACATTATGTTTGATCATGGCGTCAAGCCACGCAGCCATCCGAAAGCTAACTTTTACGTTTCATTTTACTATTGTGTGACTGACCCGATGGAGCAACGTTCCCAGCCATTAAGCTTTTTCATTGCAGTAGAGTCGAAGTTTATAACTATAGATCCCAATCGGGCATCGTGCTTATTTGCTTTTAACAATCCGCATAATTGTGGTGTCTGTTTTCTCATTTGAGTTCTACGATTTAACCAATCTTTCAGAGATGATTTTACTGGTAACTTAAGGTTAGTCAGACAAGAGTCTGTAGTCGTGTGACCAAAGTTAAAAAGTGAACGCCATTTTAAATCTTGGTTACAAAGATAATAGAGACAATTATAGTTCACGTCAAAGGGTTACATCATACATGAACGCGACTCATATCGGGGAGAAAGGGTTGCTGTGCAGAGTGCCGAAAATTATCTCTTCAGCATATTAGAGTGCCACGGCTAATCTAACAATTGAATTAGCAAGCTAATGAAGTCAACTCCAAAAATACATCCCTCAGAATTTTAGAGTGAACGGAAAAACTCTTAAAATATTGTTCATGTAAATGTCATGAGAAATGGATTAACGAAAAATAGCTTAGCTGCCAATATTTAGTTTCTGTACAAGATGAATAATGCAATGTGGATTAGAATATAAAATGATGGGGTCGGCTGAGAAGAATCGTCACGGTAGGTCAATGAATTCGTCACTAATGACAATGTTTAGGTTGGAGTGGCATCGGGATAACACAAAAATGAGACGTTGAAAATATGGCATCGGGTTCTGGAGCAGTTCCTACAGCTGTGATCTTGGCAAAATGGCGGCGTACGCCCATTTGAATTAAATGGTTTTGACAAGAATCGGCAATGAAGATTGTTTATACCTTTGGTGTGTCGTATGTTTCGCGTAGCATACTCGGTCGCTGGAGTGAAGACTATTCGAGTTGACTGCGTGCGACCCATTAAAATCATGAACTCACGACCTTCGATGTACTGTTGAAAATGTCGAACAGACAGATAAATAGCCAAAAATTTTGCGTTGAAAGGTGCTTCACGAGAATCAGTGGAAAAAGTCGCCAATACGCAAGGAGTGTCCACAATTCAGAATTGAGAATTGAATTGAGAATTCACCGTTATAACTAAAGCAACTATTTTAATGCTTCTCTGTTGTGTATAACTGGAATGCCTTCTCCATGATAATTCTGCTATAGGCCAAGTTGTTTGCCGAAGACGACGTTAAATCGTTCAAACATTTAACCGGACAGCAGTAAGGCTTCGTGATAAAGATTAGCTTTCGATAGCTGCCACGGTGATACAAATCATGACATCATGATTGGCGCCCATGCGACATGGAAAGGAAAATTGTATCCTTGAAATCCGGAAACTGCCCGTGAAAAGTCCGGGTGGCGGCAACATTTTGTAGTGGAATGCAGGCATTATGAGGTTGAGATATCCACCACAATTATGTTGAATCAGAACCCGACCTGACCACAGTTATTTCAGAACACGACACCGGACAAGTAGATGTTTACTGGCAAGTTCACGTTAACCACAGAAGAGCCTGTAGTTGAGTGATTAAGCTGAAAAGTGAATGCGATTTTAAAGCTTGGTTGCAAAGATAATTGAGACAATTTTATTTCACGTCAAGGGGTTACATCACACGTGAAAGCTGTGCAGTGTGCCGACAGTTTTCCCTTGAGCCTATTAGAGTGCCATGTAAAATCTTACATTCGGACTTGCTAGATAATGAAGACAACTCCAACAAGTGCGTACGATGGAACCTTGAGTTGAAATTCTGTCAATGAGGTTACAATAGTCGGATTTTCTAAATTTGAAAGATTGGAAATATTTATAGGGAGCATGATTTCGTGCCCTGCTTGGTGCGCTTAAATAAAATTTTTATTTTGCTAATCTAGTGCTCAATTGAACAAAATAAAAAGTTCTGTTCAATTATTTGGGGCAAAATGTAAAATATTGAATAATTCGTCATGATAATCACTTAGAAATTGTGAGATTTAATAATTCTGAATAGATAATTATCTTTGCTTGAAGTGTGCTCGCATTATTGTCTATTCTCACGTATCGTAACGTTTTGATGGGATTAAATCTTTGATAATTGTCTTTTTCTCCAGAAATCTGTATGAACAATTTATTCCATCATATGCCTAATCCCAAAGTGTGCAATCCATAAATTCGACTGTACCGCCTACCCAAGAATAGCCTAAGAACATTAAATTTTAAAACGAATCAATTGCAAGTAATTCGTTGAACACACTGAATACCTGTCATCTTTCACTAAACTACACAATTTTAAAGAGAAGAACAATATTTTAACGCGTTTCGACATCGACATATGAAAGACACGTGATATATTAGTTAATCCCACGATACATCTCAAGTCTACTGGGACGGCACAGTATATGAAACGGGATATCCAGCTGTTTTCCTAGGGCGATACAATTTGAAAGAAAGAGGTTGAAACAAATTTTGATGATGACAGCATGAAAAAGTCTCTCTTGAAAATACATTTCATGATTGTGCGACCCTACAAAGCAGATTCCAGTGAGTCAAGCGTGACGAACCCAGAGTCTGCGACTCCAGTTATAATTGGGCAGAATCAAACTAATGGTGTTTCGGCCAATCAGCTCACGCTGAAGACCCTTATAAACGGACCAAGGAATTCAGCAGACGGACCACTATTCCCCGGATTCTCCTTCGCGTTCAGCGCCGGATAGGAGATCGAATCAATGGCTCTTTTCAGGGCCACTCCATTATGATTCCTTCTTCATGTCTTTACTTCTCTGGTATTTTAGTGGGTGGGATGGATAATAGGTCGAGATCCTTAGCAATGAAGTCATATAACGGTGTACCGAAGAAAGCCATAAGAATCGCACTCCGAATGAGCAGTCGGAGAATTAATGCCAGGGATGCAGTCTCAAACGATAGAGTAAAACTACGTAAATGTGAGTTTGACAATATTTTTCACATCTCGTAAGATTATGCGTATTCAGTCTGTCGTAAATGGGGACTCCAAAGGTTATTAACTCTATCAAATGCAGTACCTGCGAAGTGCAGTATACTGGTCGTACCGAAAGACGTCTAGAGGATCGAGTTAAGGAGCACCCACTCAAATGATTGTTGCCTAATTCTGGCAAACTTCTGAAGAGCAATGTGACGTCACACGTACACAATAACGAATACCTCTGCGATGGAGTCGATTGATATACAATTGTGCACAATTAGGTTGCACGATTTTTTGAGCGTGTGATGTTTAGACGACGTTGATCAATCCTATCTCCGAACGTTGTACGTTTGCGGTACGTACACAAGCTAATTTACGAGTTGGGATGAATTGAATCGAGGATTGTTTACACACAAAAGTGTTTGTAAGTGCATTTTATTTAAAAGAAATGTAATAAAACATATCAAACCGGCGATCATCAGTCTCGAGAGAATACATGATTGCCATGCTACTTGATCACGTACTTATCGCCATCTGTTGCTGCCACTACATTAATTATATTGGTAAACTCTTAAAAAGGCCCAAACTGCAATCACCATTCGATTTGCTATCCACAATTAATATTCCGGAGGAAATACTGCTGATGAAGGGATATCCAGCTGCTTTCCTAGAGGAATACATCAGAAATAAAGAGGTTGAAACAAATTTTGATGAGGCTAACATGAAAAATTCTCTCTTGAAATGTTGTTCCAAGAAAGATGCAGACGGAGAATTACTGCGAGGGAAACAGTCTCAAACGAAACAGTAAAACCTCTAAAAAAGGCCCAACCTGCAATCACTATTCAATTTGCTATCCGCAAAATTAATTTTGTTGCATTTTGTGATATGCAGGTTGACATGTGTTGTTTTTCTAGTGTTGCCTGTGTCACTTTGATGACACTACTTTTCCTCATATTCCAGTCAGACAGGTGATAAACATATGGTCAATGAAGTTAGCTTTGTTTCAGCCGGTAGACGCTGTAAATTTGTTACAAGCACCTGCAAAGCAGCTCTTTAGTCTCTGTAACCCGGCCCCAATGTAGCACTTAGAGCTTTCTCGATCGCATACCGCAGTTTCTGATTAAACACAATTCGCCTTGCTGTGAAGAGATAGGGCGGTTACAAATCCTCCGTTGTTCTTATTGTGTGGACGTATACCGTGCTTGAACGCTTTTTTAAAGCTGAAAGCAAATTTGTCGCAAATCAAACGGGTCGTAATGGTCAACAGGTCTGCTGTTGTACCATCAATTGTGGTGGATTGTGGGACAGCCAAATTTCTCTATGAGAAGATGGAGTAAAGATCACCTGAAATAGAACTATCAGATAGATAAGTGTATCAAGCACTGTCATCATCTTGTTGGACAGATTCGTGAACGTAGCATTGAATTACAAGTTGATACGATTTCGAATTATTGAGATTCAAATCACTAGTTCGAAGGGGTCAATGATGCTTTCTCGATTTAGAAATTGTTTAGAACGAATTCCATTTACCGTTCACCGTGTCGGTCGTCTAATCTAGGAATTTCCGTCAACCGGGTAACT
>JALGAQ010000009.1:671427-700203 GCA_028829895.1 Sinotaia quadrata | reverse complement strand
AATTGGATAAATCGTTCAACTCAAATGAGAAAACAGATATCAGAATTATGCGCATTGCTAAATGTACATAAGTCCGATGCATCAGTGGGTCCTATAGTGTTACACTTCGACTCCACTAGAATAAAATAGTCAAAATCCCTGGCATCATTGATGAAACCACTGAGACACTAATCAGTATGAGTTTGGCAAAAAGTCTCGTTTTATCAATGCTTTCTGAACAACACAATCGACGACATTTGTGGAACAGAAGCATTTTGATCCGGGTATGTCTACAAACACGCATGATGGGCATTATAAGAAAAAGTTCACCGTGGCGAATAGTAGAGGATAATTTTGTGGCACACGACAAAGCACAAATGTTTAGCATTGAATTGACAATGTATAACAGACACGTTGACGACATATTGAATGTTAGTTGGGACAATAGTCAATATGGGGATATCCTAAGAAGCCTGAATACTTTGTGGGTGAAATTGTAGAGGCTTAAACATAACCTAAGTAGGTGGTCGGTTAACTCGTAAGCGCAACGCATAAATGGTCTAATACCAACAATAAATGGTTTCCAAAACCGAAACGTTAGTAGAATAATAAAATACACCGATTGTTGCCAAGAATATTTGTTTTACAGTGACATAAGCACTGCCTATGGAAATCTCTGAAAACAGCGAGCAATTTGGTTTTGTGATGGAGTATTATATGTCCAACTGAGTTGTCCAAGCTTGTGACGAGTTTTACGGTAGAGGACAAAAAGGTGAGTGTGCAAATTAATTCTTATTATTGCTAACAATAATAAAAATGCACAATGTTGGCCCAAACATTTCACTGCATCTCATCAGGTGCATACTGCAGATAAAACGTTTATATGGAAACATGGAGGAAGGTAAAGATGAACAAACAAAATTGCCACCACACACAAAAATCAAAGTTCACCAATTTATTGACAGAGTTATGTAAAGGTATTTGATTATACCTAACTCTGGAGAGCGCTTGCGTATTGCAAAAGTCTGCGCAAACGACGAGTTATCAAATCCTGGGAATTTGTAAGTGATCATTATTCTCGGTAATGTACCTGCTAAATCAGCTAAAATGACGTGGAATAATTTGATCTCAACATGTGACTTAGGTCCTCTAATGTTTCGTAGACTAAATGGGTCCCGGACACCATCGCACGAAGGGGCACAATGAAGGACATTTGGACAGTCAATGAAAGAAAATATCAAGACACTCACTTGGACCATCAACAATGGAAGCTCAAATCCAGCTTGCAATATAATGACTGTCAAGCAAAGTTCTGTAAACTTTTGCCTTGACAAAATTTTTGCAGTAGCAGACGGATATGTTGGCAGAGTAATAATAATAAGTCGATTGCCAAGATTCCATATTTTGCAAGGACATTTCTTCCGGAAAAAGAAGTTAGATTAATCATAAGTAGTTCACCTTATATACACATAGTGGGCTAGAAACCGCTAAGGATGATATTATATAAAATCCGCTAATTACTTTAAAAACCTACTCTGCCCATAACTTTCGATATTATTTTAAGACAACAGTGTCCGTAGGTCTATTTTTTATACAATCTGTGACCCTCCAATAATTTCTGAAACAAGAAATTTAATTTATTGAGCCACAGAATATAGGGGGGTTGTATACAGCATCCCCTGTCAACAATGCAGCCTCATCTATGTAGGTGAAATGGGCAAGCGTCTAGAAACACCAACACACGAACACCGATTGGCGCTCAAGCGGGCTGACCGGAAATCACATATTTGTCAACACTGCGCCAAAACAGGACATGAGGAGAAGTTGAGTGATGCACATGTCATTGGATCGTTCAATAAAAAAAGAACGTCTAGTCCTGGAGGTCATCCTATCAACAGACTCATACAACCGACACATCGAATTAGTCGCACTACGACACTTTGGTATGAAAGAGCGAAGCAAAGGCAGGCGAACAAGTTTGAATAAATAACGCCATTTCCTTACGTTCTGAAGACGGGCCTCAGTTCAGGTTTAAAACGTCAACAATAAACTTTCCTACTGGGTGATTACATCTCAATTCGTTCGTATCGTCGACGACGACGACGATACCAACATGCAAAAGAATGAGAAATGGGAATTACAGATAAGGATGATAAGATAGTTATAAAGGATGGGTCAAAGCAGGACAGATACTGCGTCCCTTCTGAACGGGAACCAAGCATCTGAATGCTACTGACAAATGATCAAACGGATAATTGTGTTTGAGTGGCTAATTAATGACCAGCGAGCCCCGGCCAAGTTGCCCAGTGGGCTAAGCACTTGCTTCGCATCCAAGAGGTTTCAGGTTCAAATCTCGGACCACACTAATGAGATCTAATAATATCGAAACCATGGTCAGTAACTCCCTTAATCAAGTTGGTCGAACATACAAAAGACATCAATATCCTAAAGAGCAATTGTGAGCAATGCACTGTGAAAACAATAAATCCTTCTAAACCCTCTGTAATGATAATAAAAAACAAAAATTTATCTGAGATGACAAAGATCACATTCCTTCTTAACTAACGGTAGCCAATAAAATCAATGAAATCGTAGGTTTAGCGAGTTCCTCTCTCGCGATCTTGGTGACAATATGTACATGTACATGTACTCCTGAGGCAAATAGGTTCACGTGTTAATCTGACGCGTCTTTGAACGGGTCCACCGAAGTGAATTTAAAATCAGAATAAGGGAAAGCGTTCCACGTAGGTACTACTCTACACGACAGACGGCATACGTGTGGGAGACCGTCTGAAAGCTGGATTTGTGGCTTGTAGCTGTGTCCTCTGGTTTGGTTATCTGAGACGCGATATAAAAAATTCTTGAAGCATGGCATGCTACGAATGAGTAAGATTTTCAGCAGGAAGATCAGATCATCCCTTGTTCCACGTTGCTCCAAGGTAAACAGATTTAGGCGCCTGCATCGCTCTTCATATGGCAGATTTCGGTACTGCGGAATCATCCGAGTACCCAATCTCTCATAATACTCTAAACGAGTGATTTCACTTTTCGTTTGAGGGTACGAAGAAGGGCCTTCATACTTCACTTGGTTACGGACATGGTTTGGATACAGACTGGTGAAAATAAGTACAGACCATGATGAAAGCTCGCCTCAGCTTCCGCAGGGTTCCTAAGGCAGCTGCTCTTGCTTTATTAGTTTGGTCGTGACTTTTCAGGTAGTCACGCACAAAAACACCGAGATCCTTTAAGGATGACACGAAATGGACAGGAATATCGCTCAATGTGTACACCAAGCCTTGACTATACCCTCCCAAAGCCATCAGTTTGGACTTGTCAGGGTTTATTGGAAATTTGTTCTCAGACGACCAGCGGCAAAGCCTATTGGCATCAGCTTGTAAAGCTATAGTATCATCCGGGGAATTGACTTCCCTCCAAATCTTCAGATCGTTGGTGAACGGAATATACTTTGAGAGGAATATACCAAGAAGGTCCTGAACGAAGATGATGAACAGTCGCGGCCCTAGTACGGGACCTTGAGGGAACCGCGAGGACGCGCAACAGTTCTCTGAAAAAGCGCCAACACACACTAATTACGACAGGTAGGCTTTTATCTACTGCAAGACCTCACCCTGTATACCTAGGGAAAACAGTTTTGCTAGCAGGATTTCGTTGTCAACTTTATCAAATGCCATGCTAATGTCGATCAACGCAGTGTGAAGGATTGCTTTTTTAAAACTTGAGTCACGTATGTCTTCCCTGGACGATACTGGATTCGTTATCCATGACTTCCCACGGATAAAACCATGTTGTTCAGGGTAAATTAGGTTATTCCGTTAGAATGATGATTGAATTGCGCCCTGAAAATCTGCTCCATCACATTTATTTGAACAGCGGTCAAACATACAAGTCTGTTTTTCGACGACAAACTCCTTTTCCCGCCCTTGACGATTGTTATAACGATTCCAGTCTTTCAGGGCAAAGGCGATTCTGCAGTATACAGTGATCGTCGGCATAAAGTTACTATTAAAAGTGCGATCTCTGGGGCTAAAAACTTCAGAAGGAACGGGTAGACGCCGTCGGTCGTAGGTTGATCGAGGCAAGTAGTCTGACATCGTCTGATAGCTAGACATCAACGTCTGTTTGGAGAGTCGCAGCCACGCTATGAAAAAGGGGTGTGCGGGACATACCATCAAAATCTATGAGGTTGCCGGATGCACGGCTATAAGTCAGGATAATGCAGCTGCCTTGGTGGCATCCGTTAAAATTGAGTTACCTAAAGCGTCTCGTAATTCAGGTATTCCACCTATCAAACGGAGTCTGCGATTTATATACCTATAGAATTTTTTGGAAACTCCTTTGCACCGATGACAAGCTGATCATCATAAGAGCATTATCGCACATATGTGTCAGATTTACATTGTTTCGTGAGGACTTGTAGACTGAGTAGCCGCTGTAGGATCCCGAAGACTTGAAGCGTTCCCAGTCGCGTTTTCTGACCTACAGGAGGTGACGGATTTCCATATCTACCCTGGGCGTTTTTGAAACTGAATAATTTCCTCGCAGTCAGAGAGGTTGGACTTGAAGTGCACGGAGATGTCGTCCACGGAGGCATCTCTACTGAAAGACTAGAACAATTTAACAGCGAGAAGTATCAGCTCACATATATACCTGCTTTCCACAAGTTTCGTATTGGAATGGAGGGGCGTCTCTTTTTCGCTTGCAGCTTTGCATGAGCGCTCAGAAGTGCATGATCGCTGCTAGCCAATGGTTTGTCCACGATAACTCGGTCCACCAAATTTTCATTATTTGTCAGGATGTGATCAATGTATGAAAGGGTCGTATCGGTATGATACATTGTTAAGTCGTTAACATGTCGAGTAGGAGCAATTTCAATACAGGTCAGTAAAAATGCGTTCGCAAGCAAGAGCAGCCGAAGGAATGCTGTAGTTTTGCAAATATATATGCAAGAGATTGAAGTTCCCATTAAGCGAAGTCTAGATTTGCGTCCGTATTTAAGAATTGGTTCAGTCCACTGTACAGTCACCAGAAACGGACGTGATGGAGACCCATATCTACTCAGTTAGAGACCCTGTTGGAGCGTGGCTCAAGAGTTCACTTCCCTGCAAAAGACAAGCGACGTACAAGACAACTCCCTTATATTGGGTACAGGGACGTTCGCAGCGGAAGTCCTGGTAACCTGGAACGGCGATTTCTGCATCGAAAATCCATTCGTGAAGCCAGGAATCTGTTATCCCGAAAAAGCTCCGCTTGTGATTAAGGAACCACAATTGTAGTTTAACCATCTTCGGAAGCAAGTTCCTAACGTTCGTATGCCCAATCAACGTTGGCCGGTGGGAAGTGTCTGAAACGTGATCCTTTCTTAAAAACTTGCACTTTTTCACCACACAAAAATTTCTAATGTGAAGATTAATTGCTCCGTTAGCTGTACTACGCTTCAGTTCGACCACATCCGTCCGAAGTTTCTCGCGCTCCTTAAAAGTGCGATCCGGCTTCATTGGGATGGGGGAACTCTGTTAACGAAACCCATTGTTTAGTAAGATGTGGTGGTCTCAGGGGTGTCGATAACAACGTTCAAATGTCTGGGTCGGCCAGACGGAGTCGATATAATTGATTGATAACTACTTCTCTACTGTTCTTAGCCAACAGCATCCGGACAATAGTAGTGATTTCGGCAGTTTCATGCTGAAGTCTCGGACCATCTGCTTTCTCATGAACCCGATTGAATATTAAACTTTTCTCTCTGATGTTCGGGAAAATTATGTGTAGTAGTGGGAACTGCCTACTGATCGCTGATTTATGCTTAGGGCCTACATGAACCCACTCAGCGGAGGATAAGAAGTTGACTTCCTGTGGCTACGATGAGATAGCACAGCTCGACGCAGTGTTATTTGGGTGCATTGTGACAATCACAGTTGTATAGGATGACCCGTTGATGGTGCCGCGTGTTTTCTTACTATTTTTGCTGCCTATGGGAGAAGCCAGGTGAATCTTTTGTGGCCTATCACCGACATCTCTAGCGGGGCATAATTCTAGTCGAAGGGGAGGTTGGTGTTTCTTCTGCGACTGCTTTTCGATCTTAATTGACAGTAGAAGATTTGGAAGCCTTTGGAAGAATCGATTAAATTTGAGTGATCCGGGCAGTGTTGGACGGTATATTCTTCAGATTGTCAATCATTGGTGTATTCAGGAGTTAAGTAACCGCAGATCTAAGCTTGATTGACGAAGTCGTGGAAGACGACTGGATGTTCTTTCTGCGAGGAGCGCGGGGCTGCTTTGCAGAAAGAACAGAACTCTTGCGTTTACCTTTTTCGCTCATGGGAATGCTAAGTTTAGGATCTTCAAGCAGCGAGTGTATATGTACAGGATATTGACGTTTGAGTGCAGCGTCATGTGCGTGCAGGTGTCCACGTGCAACGTCGAAGAAGCCAGATGTTCCCTTGTTCGCAATATATGCATTAAACTGCTTTACTATTCTTCGCGACTGTTTAGCAGCTTAATAAAGCATAGATCTTTAGTCGCAACGATCGTCGACGAGTAGCATCTATTGCGAAATTAGTTGATTTTCGGAGAGGTTGAGCTTGACCTCCTATGTTCATCAATGAAATGTCAAGAAAAGTGAAGAACAACAAGATGGAGAAACGCTTTTTTGTAATTATTTGAATTCATGTAACTTACTTGCTGTTAATCCTACCTAGGTTAAATAATGCATTATTAATAAAAAAGAATACAGGTTAAAAAAATGGTAATGATAATGAGTGTTTAAACTCAAAATTATATACACGGAAAACGATATCAATGTCAACTTAATAACTACTTTCAAGGCGGCGCTCGAGGACTGCCTGAGAACTATTGCACAAGGAAACAGCATCCGGTTCATCGTTCGAACTTCCAAATAACCGGTCCCCGAACAAAGCCTGCGAATTGTCAAACTGGCCCCGAGGGAGTAAACATAAGAGAGATTCCCCTTCTGCCCTCTGACACGTGACACACGACGGACGCACATTTTGTTGCTCCCACAAATTTGTACCTAACTCCGCGCCATCTCGTCCGATTTCCATGGCTCATCTATTTTTGTATTTGTTGCTGAAAGACGCGTCGGATCATCCAATTACAACCGCCGTTTTCTTCTACATCTACTGACCATGCTCTCGATGCTGTGAAACAGAAAACAACGCGGATATTTCTATTGCTACAAATCTCCCACAACTGCGAAACACCTCCCGTCCACCATGGACCACGCATCAATGACCCACGCAAATCGGCGTGCTGCATGAGACCTTTGTAATTCCTGTCAAACATCGGTATGTGCCAGATTATTATTGACGACATGTTATTTATGCAAGACGTCGGAACTTAAACACCGTCCGCTACGTTAGTTTAAAAATTAGACTGTTAACCAGCTGCAAAACGTAATACACACCAAATTCTTCCAACCTGCCGGTAAAAAGAAAAATGACGTGCGTGTCGCCACGATTGCTTGCTCTCCTAGTCCCAAACCAAAAGAAAAGCGAGGTAACACACTTATCCCAACAGCGATGATAAGCATCCAATCCTGGTCACATAACTAAACAGAAGTCAGGTGATACAACAAATTCACACCACAGTCATAGGGATGCAAGCGATAAAGAGCTAAAATCTTTTTCATTTATATGCTCCAATATGCCTGAATCTAATGATATCCTAATTTACGCTCAGGGGCAGCACGAGTTTAAGGAATGGTTTTAAATATGCAATCTGCATTGCTTTGGAAACATCACGCCGAAAACTATCATACGTCTAAGAAGGAAGCCAGAATCCTCGAATTGCGGATAACCGAGACAAGCTAAAGTAATACTGAATAACCAAAATATATGAAAGATGTACTACTGTCAGCGCACCTACTTCGAATACACGACCATATAAAAGAATACGGGTGTACACCGATGTTCCCTTCTGGGAGAGACCGCAGAAAGGAGGTTTGCATCAAAAAGATAGAGCCGATTAAGGGAGGGGCAAAATCCTCCTAGGTGTTTCGGAATTCGTTGCGAATTCAGAAGCTCACGCACAGCAAACCCACGATGCCAAACAGTGGAAGTTTATAGTGATAACGACCCACATAGAGAACGTCGTAGGCACAAAAATATTCCGCATTTCAAAATCTCCTAATTATCTTGGTGACGGCCCAAGACCAATGTCGATTATACTACAATTGCACGAAATGGTAGATGCATTTCGTAAAAGTTGTGGGAAACACCGTTACGGATTGCCTAAGGAAGGGCGATTGCTTTCACAGCGAACCACCGTTCCAACACAAACAGAAACAAATGCTGCTGATCCATCATTCCAGGAACCAAAGGATCAAACTAGCAATATCGACAAAACATTCAACGTGTCAAAAATCTAAGGTACACCGTCTCACTAGTATTCGGTAATATACTCAGCTTTTCTCAGCCCAACATTTTTAGGTAAAAAGGTACTAAAATGCTTATACACAAATGCACAGTGTTTGCTAAATATACTGGAAGAATTGGTCACAATAAGCAGTAAAGGCAAGCTGGATATCATCGCTGTGATAGGGACCTGGTTTCAACCACACATCAGTGACTCTGAAATTTTGATAACAGAGATGTGTTTACTGAGCAGAGATCGAAACGATAGGGTGGTGGTGTTGCTCTCTACTATCACCATAGTCTCTCATGTTTATAAATGACGTGGAACGATGTGAATGTAGAGGACACACTCTGGCGTTCGCTTGTATTACTAAACAGCGAGAAGTGTATCTTAGGCGTCGTATATCGTTCACCGTCAGCTACGAACTCAAACAGTAACGATTTATTAGCCATAACGCACAGGGTAGCGAATATGCAGCAAACGAATCTGCTATTTATGGGTAATTTCAACTTGCCCCAGCTATACCACCAACTAGGGCATCAAACCAACACACTTTGCATTAACTTCGAAGAAACTATCGATAATGGAGAACTCTATAACCATGTTACACAGTTCACTAGATGTCGGGGTCACCAACAATCCTCAATGCTTGATCTAATTTTGACAAACGAGGAGACTTCCATTAAGGGTATAGACTATGCTGCACCACTCGGTGAGAGTGATCTACTGACTCTCGTTTTGAGTACGTGTAACAGGCTGAAAGAACCAATGATGCAACAAAGCTCACACAAAATACGGATTTCAAAATACTTCTTAATGATTTGCATGTTTCTAACTTCTTATACTGCACTGAGACTGATGACAATTAAAATTTGTATTCTGATGACCGAAGCCCTTCAAAAGATGTAAGGAACTTGCTCGCGCACCGTGAAGAGTATTAAGACCAAAAAGTTCTTGAGACTTCGGAACACATCGTGGACAGCTCATAAGCAGTTGCTGACCGAAGAGAATTGGGAGCGCTTCAGAACACTCCGTAATCAAACAACGCGTCTAATAAGAGAGTATAAGGTTAAACATCAAAGTAGCGTGTTGGGTCGCATGGAGCGGAATCCCAAGCTGTTAAAGCAATTAATTAACAACGCACTCAAGGTCAAGCTTGGGATTTCTGCACTATTAACTATGTTACTTACCGCGGAGGAAACTGCAAACGTGATAGCTGATATTAACTCCTTGGTCTTCACTCCCAGTGAGCTCACTGTATTCAGTGTCCAAGTAGATCATAAAGACTTCCAAGAGCTCTATTGCATGTTAGTCTATGAAAGAGTTACACTTCAGAGACTAAATTCGAGAGAATTCGAATTGGTGGAAGCTTGCTTAACTGGTTTTCTATCTACCTATATGAACGGTACACAAGGGTGCGAGTGGATGGAGCCATCTCGAAACAAATATCAGATACAAGTGGGGTACCACAAGGATCAGTGTACGGTCCAATATTATTCCTCATTCATCTGAACGATTTACTGTCGTTCATTCGTAGTAAAATCACAATGTCCGCAGATGATATCAAGGCATGAGTAAAAATCCGAAATACCGATGATTGTCTACTGCTTCAGAACGACCTCGAACAACAACAACAATGGTCCTTGAGAAAACAGTTACCCTTTAACTTCGAGAAGTGTTAGATGAAGAATATTGGTAAAACATTCAACTTCAACTAATTACTCCGTGTGCACTAACTGCAATGTGTAACAGCGCACAATGATCTTGGTGTATGGGTAAGCAATGGCATAAAATCATCTCGTCATTGTGAAATATTCTACAAACGTACATCGCAAATGTTAGCAATTATGAGGCGAACTTTCTCGAAGTTTACAATTCATACCTTCCTCAGGATAATTAATACATATGTGAAACCTTCTATGAATTACGATATCCAGGTTTGGCCTCCTTGGTTGAAGAACGATGTCAAGCTTCTTGACAAAATAAATCATCGAGCTACCAAGATTGTACGAGAACTGAAAAATCTACCTTACGAAGCACGAATGAAGGCAGCGGATACATTGGATTTCAAACATCATAGGATACTGGCAGACCTCGCACTCACTTACTGTATCATAACTGTTCCTCAACATCCACTCGCGTCATTGTTCTCACACAGAGGATCATAAAATACGAGGTGTCACTTCAGGTCCCTCGTTGTACCTCATAGACGATTGAACTACCGGCGGCACTTTTTGTCCGTTCGTTTTGGTTTTGTGTGGAACAATCCACCGAAATGTATTGTGTGTGCTCCAAATGAACATGCATTCAAACAAAACTTAACGGCACACATAAAAAGTACAGCGAACCTTGAACCCACCTATTGATGCATATTAGATTATACGGTGAACATCGCATGTCTGCTGTTACTTTATTGCTCGATACTGACTCTATTTTATACGTGCACCCAATGGTTCTTGTGAAGTTATTCGCTTTTTATACCAGTAACTTATGAATTATGAATTACAATCACAATTAAACGCAAGGTTAAAAATTATTTAATTAATTAATAAACTGCAATTAACTGGAGCATATGGTCTAAATTAAAACGTACCGACGATTGGTAACGTTGCGTCAAAAGCGAGAGCCGGGACTCACACTCGATTCCTAAGCTCTTGACCAGAAGAGGATGAATGAGCTTGACCTTTTCTTTCAACTCGTCTTCAACTCCACCTCTAGCGTCTGTAGTTCTGATTAGTCCAGCAATCAACAGTGCTTTTATTGTTAGAAGAAACAGATTGTGCGCTGCATCTTCTTTCCCAAACGAATGATTTCTAAATTGCACACCGCTGTATTATATTTCAATCGAAATATAAAGTTAATATCTCCTTCTAGTTCTCAGATGATGAACTGAAACGACCCAAAGATGGCAGCTTATGAAAGCAGTATACCGGAAGCAAGCTGGATATGGCAGTACATAGCTTTACGCAGTTTTGTTACACTGAGGCTGAATAGAAACCGTGTTATGTGCTCTGTCTCTGAAGATACTAGAAACAGAGAAATGCTTGAAATAATAATCACTTTAAAATGCTCTTCTTGAAAGCGATACTATTTAGAATCCCATTGCTCCTGTTTAGGTCGACTTAATACCGTTATTCAGGAAATAAGCTGTGGGAGAACGCATAAACCGTCGTTATCACCATCAATTGCGTCAGAAAATCACCGCAGATTCACTGCAACTGGTTTATATTTAGAATATTGGTAGCATTGAATCTCAAGGACAAGGTACGTATCTTCGACTGAACCAATTTGATATATTTGTCTGTTTTCGATTGCACAACATTATAAATTGGCCACACGTCTGGGTTCTATTACAGCATCATCCGACCTGTATTAGAATTGCAACTGGAATCACCTTACGGAGTCATTCTCCGCGAATTTTCGGCCGTGTACAAACCAATTAGCTCAAATTCTGCAGTCAAACATTCCGTGCAACATCATATTGCTACTCGCGGTTCACCAGTTTTCGCACGACCACGCAGACTTACATCAGAGAAATTAGCGGCTGCTAAAAATAATTCGAGCATATTCTGGAACTTGGGATTATTCGCCCATCAAGTTGCCCTTGGGCATCACCATTACACATGGCGGAGAAAATCGAAGCAGATGATTGGCGCTCATGTGGTGATTATCGAGCTTTGAACCGCTCAACCATTCCTGACAGATATCCCATACCGCACATACATGATTTTGCTTTGACGTTGCGCGGAAAACGCGTCTTTTCGACACTAGACTTAGTCAGAGCTACCACCAAATCCCTGTAGCCGAAGACGATATCCTTAAAACTGCTGTTACAACACCTTTCGGATTGTTCGAGTTTGTTCATATGCCATTCGGTCTACGGAACCCAGCTCAAAAATTTCAAAGGTTCATGGATCAAGTCTTTCATGGACTCAACTTTGTCTATGTAAACAGTGATGATGTATTGATTACCAGTTCAAGCCGCGAGGAACACAGCGCGCACTTACGACAAGTATTACAACGCCTTGTCGATTATGGCATCGTGATTAACCTGGATAAATGTCAATTTAGAGCGTCCACTGTCCTTTTTCTCCAGGCGTTTAACTCCGGCCCAAACACGCTACATCACATTTGGCCGCGAATTGCTTGCTGCTTATTACGCCGTGCGCCGTTTTCGACAAATTTTAGAAGGACGACAATTCGTCATTTTTACCGACCATAAAATTCTAACCTACGCCCTTCAACAATCACTAGACAAGCACTCCCCTCGTGAAGTCCGGCAGTTAGACTACATAGCACAGTTCACGTCTGACATACGTTACCTCGCCGAAGCTGATAACATCGTGGCTGACATACTGTCCCGCATGCATATCAACGCTGTATCTGCTTTCAGCTTGGATGAAATTGCTGCAGAACAGCTGCATGACAATGAACTGACCGCCCCACCTTAAGGTGGATCAAGTTCGGCTGCCGACAAAAACGGGAAAAATCTGGTGCGATATTTCCACTGGCAAATCTAGACCTTGGGTGGCCTTGCCGTTACGCAGGAAAGACTTCGATCACTTCCATTCTTTGGAACACCCAAGCATACGGTCGACATGCAAACGGATTGCGGAATGTTTCGTGTGGCCAAAAGTGCATATCGACAAACGCCGCTGGGCCAAAACCTGCATGGCTTGCCTTAGAATTAAATTCCATCGTCATACTACTACTCCGCCGGAAACCTTCCCGTAGCACTATGCCCGATTTCGTCATGTGCACATCTACATAGTGGGACAAATACCGCCGTCGAGAGGATTTACGCATATCCTGACATGTGTCGACAGGTATTCTAGATGGCCGCATGTATGTCCACTCTCTGACACCTCTGCCGAGAGTGTCACCCGTGCTTTTGTCGAATTCTAGATATCCAACTACGGCGTCCCAGCTTGCATAACGACTGATCGCGGCGCTCAGTTCACATCATCCCTCTTCCATGAGCTGAATGTTCTGCGTGGTGGCGAACATTTTCGCACCACCGCGTATCATCCGGAATCCAATGGTTTTGTGGAACGTTTCCATCGGCAACTCAAAGCGGCGACATTGAGCACTTCCTCTCAAAATCATTGGTCCGAAAGTCTGCCAATAATCATGCTGGGCATACGTAAGGCTGTCAAAGAAGACTTAGGGTATACAGCTGCAGATATGGTCTACGGCAATACGCTTCGTCTACCTGGTGAGATGGTTATGGACGCAAGAGTTTCTGGCGCACTGGATACTTCGTCATACGTCAGTCGTCTGAAATCTCACATGCGAGCTTTGAGACCAGCCATCACTCGCAAGATGAACAAGCCCCTGCACATCCGCCCGGACTTATCGAAATGTACATACGTTCTGGTCCGCGTCGATGCTGTCAGAAGACCACTCCAGCCACCTTACGACGGTCCTTACCGTGTATTATCTCGTAACCCCAAGTTCTTCACCGTTGACAAGATTGGTATTCCTGATAATATTAGCGTTGATAGACTGAAGCCCGATTATGTTGAGACATCATCATCATCACCAAGCAATACGACGATGCCTACAACACCACCCACGTATCCTAAGACTGGCCCGACCTCCTCCCAACACCTTAAGCACACCCGGTCAAGTCGGACAGTTAACTGGTCAAAACGCTTGGCGGAATACATTCCCTATATACCTACTCAAGCGTCCTTGTATCTTCGTACGCTCGAGGGGGGAGTATTGTTGTGTTCCGACTTTGTAAATAACTGGAGTTGAATTTTATATATGTTCGTTATGTTGTTTGTATGTAACGGTATCTCATCATTATAAGTGTACATTTCACTTTCGATTTCTAATACACACTAAGCGACGCACGTACTCCTGTTCTCCCTTGTGTCGATTGTCTTTGTTGCGTACTGATAGAATCCAGCTGTTATATCTCTTTTTAGTCAACAACGCTAGAGAAGATCAATTTAATCTGCAGTGATCATTTGCAGTGGAACTATACGTCACTCAAGATCGTTTGAAAACCTTCGACGTTCGTGTGTCAGATTTCCTATTAACTTTGCTTTCATTTCTTACTCGTGACTGTATCCACTACAATCTTTCGAGACTGCAACCAAGTGCCGTTGTGGGGACTGTTGGGTCCACGTGCTTTAGTGACAAGTGAGTCTGTCACGAGCGTGGAGAGATGTATTCCGTCTCATTGAATTAATGAATAAATGCTGGTTAACCAAGCGCTTCGTGATGTCATTGTTGTTTGCTGCTGTCGGAATGCTGCGTCCAAGCGCGTTGTGAATGCAGCTTGCTGAGAGTGTATCACGAGAAAATTGCTTTCGTGAAGAAAAACTCTGTGGCACCTGCATGTTGAAAACTCGAATTAATTAGTCCTAAACTGGCAACCGAGGCAAATTGTGAAAGAAGCAAAATACATATTTGTTAAGAGATATCAGCAGTTAATATGACAATCAGCTGGATAAAATGGATGAAATTTGTAAAACGCGTCATGAGAAAAACATTTATCGAAAAATATTTCACTAACATAAGGAAACATTTTAAAATGACGCGTCGAGATATAAAATCATGGTAAGAAAATACACTGGATGGGATCTTATAAACAGTAAGGACACTAGAGAATATGTGGGCTTAGTATTGGCTATCTCTACCGTACAGATATGCATTCATCCCATTGGCTATCTGCACTCATTAGCATCCCACATTGTCATAGCTCATTAACCCTGCACATACAAAACCACCAATAATGCTCAAATTTACCATAGCAAATTCATTAATCCACAGTAGATCAAGTACACAGAAAACAAGCAATCAAAATAGGTGGTCCTAAGGAGGACTGCATAACGTTCTCAGGCCTGGGCAAAGTTTATGAAAACGGGCCAAATATCCATCGATTAGAGGTTCTTCTTATAGTGCTGGGCTTCAATATTTGTGATGAGCGTTCAGCCAGTTTATTGGTAGATATGAAAATACGAAGGCATTCAACTGATTGGTCAACTGGCAACCTGATTATGGAGAATGGAAAACAGTCCGAGACAGAAGCTTACAACCAGACTAGTACGAAATGAAAAACGTATTTAAGGGATCAAATAAACCAGAAAGGACTCACACGATATGTCTGTTCCACGACGAAACGCTTGCGAGAGATTGACTTAGGTGAATCGAGTTCCTTGATTACCATCGAGCTGGACAATAATGGTGAAATGAGTTCATTTGTCGGAAGGTTGAATGTGGAGCATACGATTCGGCGGCGGGGTCATCACAGAATAATTTTCGTCGTTGATTGAAACGTGGCGTGATTTTTGAAAGTGCCAAAAGTTCGGCGATTACGCTGTGTTGGAGAGTCGAAGACCAGCATTTACGAGGCTGCGCTGGTATGCCGAGGGCACGGTTGCGTTCTCCTGTCGGGTTCACCATTTTTAACGGTTAGGTTGCTTGGTAGGGCTATTCTTTATATACACCGTTATATAACTCCGTCGCTAAGGATCTCTACTTATTCTCCATGCGACCCATTACGAGACCAGAGGCGAGACGTTAAGGCTGAATCATAAATGAGTGGCCCAGAAAAGTGCCGTGGGTTCGATCTCTCTTTCAGCGCTGAACGCGAAATAGAACACGGGGAAAAGAGACTGTCTGCTGCATTCCGAACTTCGCTTATAAGTGGCGAAGGGTCCTTTGTCTAGCTCTGACCAATCGTAATCAATCTGGCAGGGTGTGTGTATCAGAACGTCTCGCGTCTTGTCTGGCTTCATCCCACTAGGTGATGTTGTCAAGGCTGATCACGTGATCTCGACGCACTTGCTCTAGGGGAATAGTAGGGTTAATTTTCAGCCCTTTGCGTAGAAGGTCAGGTCAAAGTTCAACGGAAACGCTCCTGACTCGGCTGGGCACTGGTCGCCACAGATATATCAAATGCGTGAACTTTGAAACACGAGGCATTTATTTGACAGATTTTAACTAATCATGAGTAGTTTATTTAACTTGCACCCGCTGAGCTATTAATCGCTAAGACTGGCAGGCTATGAATTCTGCAAAATACTTTAAAAAAGTAATCTGCGCATAAACTCTCCGACAATATTTTAAAGCAACAGTGACCTTAAGTCGGTTTCTTTATGAATTCAGTGACTCTTTAATAATTTCGAATATTTATACACAAGCTACCGTAATCAGGGAAACCTCAAACTCCTTTAGAAAATGAAGAGAACTGGAAGAATACACATACTGTTGTTTTAAGAATAAGATGGATTTATACGTAAGTTAAATTTACTTTATTTCGATGAAATTTATTTTACTTCGATGCGTTATTTGATACGCTGCCGGTATTTAACCAGCTGATAATGGGTTCGTGAGGAAACGGACGCTACAATCATTTGCATGGTATTTTATTGCTCGGCGGAAAATTGATCCGATTTGAATAAATGTACAGCCGATATGATTATAATTATTTGTCATGGTAAACCAAAACACAAAACAACAAATTTTTTTGATGTATGTGCATTATATCGTACAGCAAATTGATGCCCTACGTCCTTTCATAAATAAACATGTTTTTGAAACTAGGATTGACATATTTATTCTCTGTGATTCAGGAGTATGAAATCATTTATTAGGACTGTTACAGTAAGCGGACACAATTTTTTAACACTCGCTTCAGTACAACGGAACCAGATGATAACACATCTATGCTTTCGCTGATTATCATTTACTTTTGAGTTCATTGTGTGCCTTTACAACTTTGTTTATTTTTATTCTAAAATGTTTCTAACCAAATTGCACTAAGTTCGTTGTTTCTCTTACAAGGATTCTCTGGTATATTCCCCTCTAGTCTTCTTTCCTATGTGGCAAACTTAAACATATCCTACTAATTCATAATGTTAAGGCCATATTTGTCAGTGGAAGGTTGCTTGACCGGATTCCTGGCCATATGCAACAACGCTATACCAGAGTGTGAATGCATAAAGCCTCATAAGATTTAATTTCAGTTACCTACCCGTAATGATTAACAACATTAATTACATACCTGATTGGTTAGCCAAAAAAGGCGGTTCCGTATAACACCAATCAAGCAGAAATTTTGATTGACGCTTAGTCACAAAGATGAATTAAAAAACTCAGAGTCAAAGATTTTGTGATCATTCACCCCGAAGCATAATTTGACACGGTTATACTTGATTTACAGATTGACAACACAAAATACTGGATATTCAGATTGACGCCACTAGGTTTAAACTAGATAACTCGCCTGTCAATTTTGTGAATTTTGAGAAACGGGTAAATACCGCAGTTTATCGATTGCCAAAAAACATTTATATCTGATAAATAGGCTATGATTGAACCCATAGGAGCAAACACAAGACTATCATGCGGGTTGCTAAGAGTACATAAACACAATGAATCAGGCTTATTCTTCTACTCTACTAGAATACATTAGCTAAATGGCTGGCAACATTGCTGGAACCAGTGAGACACTAAATAGTAAGACGAAACGTAAAAGTTAGCTTTTGAATGTTTGAAGTGCATGACACCATGATCACACATAATGCTGACATGGATCATTTTGAACGAGACATTCGATGATATTTGTAAGCATGTGGAACAAATAAAAATAGTCTGGTCATGCCTACAAACACATATAATAGGCATGATAAGACAAAGTCCGTGTGGCAAATAGTAAAGGTTAATTTTGTGACACGACAAAGCACACATTTTCAGTACTGAATTGACAATGCATAGCATACGCGTTGAGGACACATCGGTAATTAGATGGGACAGGGAACAGTGTGAAAATATAATAAAAAGCATGAATGCTCTATGGTTGAAAGTGAACAGGTTTAAGCTTGACATAATCACCGCACATGACGATCTCTGAAAACGGTGAAAATTTTTGTGTGTGACGGTGTCATTCTTGATAATGGCAGTATCCTTGTTTATTATTATGTTTTTATGGTTATTATGATATGCAAGTCACGGTGCAATATGGTGCCTCAACCTCACGAGCATTCACCATCAAGAGCGGAGTAAAGCAAGGTTTTGTGCTTGCACCGACACTCTTCGGAATTTTCTTCCCAGTGCTACTCGCATACGCCTAAAGGGATTCAAACTATGGGATTTTCTTTCACGACAGGCAAATTATTCAACCCTGTGCGACTTCAGGCCAAAACTAATATTTAAAATGTATTTTTGAGAAAGCTGCTGTCTGCAGACGATGCGGACCTGACTGGCCATTCTGAAGAAGGATTGCAACGACTAATAAGCTGTTTCGCCAATGCTTGCAAGTAATTCGGTTTGACAATCAGTTTAAACAAAACCAAAGTCATTGACCAAGGAGTTAGTAGTGTGACGGAAATTTCGATTGAAGGCCACACACTAGAGGTAGTAAATGAATTCAACTACTGGGATCCACTATCTCTAGTAATCTCTCCTTAGATTCTGAAATAAGCACGCGTATTGATAAACCAGCAACAATAATGTCGCGATTGCATAAACACGTCTGGAGAAACCCAATGCTTACTGTCAATAAAAATGTAAGTTTTTAGATCTTGCGTGTTAAGCACTCTGCTCTACGGTAGCGAAACATGGACGCTGTATTCACATCAGCACCGCAAGCTAAAAGTCTTACGCAATTTTCGGAGGATAGTACACATAAAATGGCAAAGACATATATCTAACAATGACGTCCTGCAACGAGCCGGACTCCAAAGTATGTTCCCACTCCTGGCTCACTGACATCTACGTTGGATTGGACATGTAACACGAATGGATAAAAACCGCTTCACCCTGCTTTATGGTGAACTGGCCGCTGGCTCTATATGAGGCGGAAGACCGTACTTGTACTACACGGACATCGTCAAACGGGAGATCAAATGCGGAAAAAACAACTTGGTGAACTGGGAAAAACATGCAGCAGATCCCATCAGCTGTAGGAGTAGCAAAAAGACAGCAGCTGAAAGAATAGTGCAAGACAACGTGAATTCGCGGGATAGAACAAAAACGAAAATAACAAGCATCCTGCAAGCCGAACGCACGTTGTCCGTAGTGGCTGTGGTAAAATGTGCTATCTAGTATAGGACTCAACAATGACAGACGAAGATGCATTAAATAAACCATAAATTTTAGAGATATTAAATGTAATATAATATAATGTAATTGTAGATTCTAACAATAGTAAAGATAAAGGAATAACAAAAATAAAATCATAGAAGTAATGATAATATTAATGATAACGATAATAATGTTAAAAAACATAATAATAAAAAACGTGTAACGAAAAACAGTACTATAATTATTCACAATAATATAAAATGAAATTAAAGTTGAAAATACTTCAGAGGACGAAAAAATCAGACCAACTGAAACAGGAACAGAAGATTTTGGAAAATTAGGAGAAAGTTATAAAAACCAAAAGAAAATTAATTAAGACAAACCGGAGTGAACAACAGGATAGTCTCCCGAGACATTATTATTATTATTATTACTATTATTATTATTATTATTATTATTATTATTATTATTATTATTATTATTATTATTATTATTATTATTATTATTATTATTATTATTGTTATTATTATTATTATTATTATTGTTATGATTATGATTAATATTATTATTATTATAATTATTATTAGTATTAATAATAATATTATTATTGTCATTATTATTATTATTATTATTATTATTATTATTATTATTATAATTATTATTATTATGGTTATGATTATGATATTATTATTATTATTATTATTATTATTATTATTATTATTATTATTATTATTATTATTATTATTATTATTATTATTATTATTATTATTATTATTATTATTATTATTATTATTATTATTATTATTATTATTGTTATTATTATTATTATTATTATATGTCGTATATGTCGTATACTTCTGTTTTTTCACTAAACGGAATTGCTTTTACGCCGTATTCTCTTTGAGTAATATCATATTATCTTGTCTAGTTTATAGATTTCAGACGGACTAAAAAATCCATTTTGCAGACCATATTGACCGATGTGAATCTACAAAAGTTCAGTCTCTGGTTAGGACATTTTGCAACTTATATTGTCGCATCAATATAGTTTTCCCATACTTTGAGCCACAGGTTTTTATCGATGTCCACTAGTGACTGAACATTGGCTTATCAAAAGGTAACGGGGCAGTCCGAGGATTTGATGAATTACTATTGTTTCCTCTGGTTCACCATTATTTAAACGGTGGATGTCTCTACTTTTTATGGTACTTGATCCCAGTCACTTATATAATGGTTAATATTTGTCAATTTTTTGCATATTAAAACCGAGGGTACTTTTTTACTCTCTCGTCACACACTTATCAAAACAGCTTGTTAAAAATCCTTTTTTATTTGTCTGTTCGATCCTGACAATAATTTATAAAAATCATCGAATCTGCTAAAGATGAAATGTCAGTTATTTGCAATCTCACTTCTGGTCATACATACAAACTTCAAAAACATCAAGACTTCAGTTTCCTTGACTTGGGTTGATCCGCTCACAAGTGGCGTGCAATTTGCCCTCATTTTCCTTCCCTCATCAATCGCCTATGAAATTTACTTCGAGCTTTATCACTTAACGCGATGCTGGATGATACAATATAGGTTGAAGCTGTTTGCGTTGTCGATAGTTTTTTAGATGTGACCGAGATAGATATTTTAATTGAGGTCGTTACTGTGTGATAAGCTGGTTTGAATCTGAAACAAGATATGTCTGTGTAGATACGTTATTCCGTTTGCCAACTATATAAAAGTACAGCCCCTATAATTCATGGTATCTTTAGTTTTGGTGACCTTCTAACAAATTCAAATGCATGTTGTGAGTAAAATTCATCCCCTTAAGGTTCTGAAATATTACTCCTGCCATATAGTACAAGCTTATTTATTAAAGAAATAAACGGTGATCGAGTCGCGATTTCGTGATTTGCAAGCTAGTTCGAGGTTCGATGGATATCTCAAACCCATGCAACGTCTTCCTTTCTTTTCCAGCCTTAGTTTAGAGTGAAAAGCTTCACTTCTCTATTATACATGTACATGTGATTTCTGGTTTACTGACGACCGTTTTCTCAGCGTCGAAAAATCACCAAGTCACTTGCGGACTAACGGACTCACATCTTACTCCTTTCAACGCTCCGCATCCGACATATGCTAATGTATAGAATGTGACCAAGCTACTTGTCGATTTCTGAAAAGCATTCTTCCCATTCATGACGATATATCTATGCGCAACTAAATTCAGAGCTTTTCTCGGGTGGACATACTCGTCAGCATGCGACAAAGTTTAAAAAAAAATTTGCACGACATGCGATGTATACCATATACACGATATTTTATTTAGGTCTCTGTTTCAGCTCCTACTGCAGTTACAACATGATTAAGAACGTTTTCATTTGTTTAATACCTCAGTAAGTTATTGTTTAGAAAATAGCGCTTTTTCTTAATCTCAAAGTAAGAACAATTATTTCCTAGTCTTGTTAACGAGAAACTACTTATTTTTTAGGTCATTCTTGTTTCTGCTTTTGCTTCATTTACAACTTGATTAAGAACGTTTCATTTGTTTTATTAACTCAATAACTTATTGTTTAGAAAGTAGCACACTTTCTTCATCTCATTTTAAGAACAATAACTCTATAGTCATGTTGACGAATAACAATTGATTTTATTACGAATGATATTGACAAATAGCCTAAAAATATGGCATTTAACTTGCTCGAATAGCTGTATTTTTTCAGAATTATTTCCTCTAGTCATTTTCTTACTCAACTTTGTTAATGATTACTTATAAGTTGCGCCTCAATCGTAGCTACTATATAAATCTGAAGAGGAAAAATTATCAAACTGCTAAAAATTGATTATTTTAATCAAGTTTTTTCGTTGGTTAGCTCGTTAAATAGAGAATGATCTGGTCTATCTTTTGCGTCTATATAGAGCAGTATATCTCAACGAGCCTCGTCAACATGGTGTATGCTTCGCAGTGAGAAACTCACTTCTATCATCCGTCGAAATATGTGGAGAAAATACACCTCGAATTTCCATGTTGAAGCTCAACGCATCCGCCGGAACCGTTGACCTAATAAGTGTTTATGCACCAACACTCTCGGCGACAGTGGAAGAATAAGATCATTTCTACGAAGAATTGGACAGTTTGATTCAGCGAATCCCAGCTTCAGACCATTTTTATCTACTTGGAGATTTTAATGCACGAGTAGGATCAGACAAACAATCTTGGCCGAAATGCCTCGGCTCGTTTGGCGTCGGCAATCTAAATGAAAACGGGCAACGCCTCCTGGAATTTTGCGCCCATCATGACCTTTGTGTGACAAACACCTTCTTCTCGACGAAACCACATCACCGCGTCTCTTGGCAACACCCGAGAAGCCACCATTGGCACCAACTTGATCTCATCATCACTCGCAGAAGACTACTGAACACGCAGCTACCACAGTGCAGATTGCGACACAGACCATTCTCTCGTTGGAAGCAAAGTGCGCCTGCAACCTAAACGTATCAACTACCAAAGGATGAAAGGACATCCCCGCATTAACAGCAGTATGGTAGCCGTCCAAGAATTACGTGATCGCTTTGCAGCTGCCATTGATAATAAATTAAACACCTGATCTGCAAATGACGTCGAAAGCAGATGGCAAAAATAAGCGATGCAATACGAAGCACTGCTTTCACTGTCTTCGGCAAACAGGACCGACGAAACTTGGATTGGTTCACAGACAGCATCGCGGAACTGAAGCCAATATTTGCAGCAAAACGCACTGCACTCATTGAATACAAAAATAAGCCCTCTGAATTAACCCTTGAAAATCTTCGAAAATTCAGACGAGAGGCCCAGCGGACTTTACGACGATGTGCAAACAACATGTACCAAACATTCTTTAGCATTCTAACCATAAAGGTCGCTAAAAAATAATTTGCGATAAGTATAAAACTAAAGTGTTTGACTGAATGCAATTGTGTAGTCTAGTCCAACTTCTACCTTTTTTCGGAATACGTTTCGTTCTTTCGCCATGCCGTCCGAGATATAAGATAGTGGAGTTGGAATTACTTACAAGCTATAGCATGGGGATTTGTTAGAATTGCAATTGTTGTGCTTCTGATAGCTCAGCAGGGTATCAATTTACTACGCGCCTCACTCACCGCAATGATATTCAACTCAATAATTTGAGTTGTGATCTTCCATATAGCGCAGTACGACAACGTAATCTGCACTTTCATGGACCGCTGATGTTTTGTCTGATTTGGGCTTTTGCGTGCCAGTCGTTATGAAATAACTGTCTCCGGATCTTTTCCTGATAATCCCCGCCAGAAATTAATCCAATTCACCCAAAAATATTAGAAAAATAATGACATGAAATATGTGTGTGTGTTTATTGAAGAAAAGGAATTTCAGTCACGTCATTAATCATTTGCATTAAAAAGTTCGTTTTTCGGTACAATAGCTTCCAAAAGAAGAACTCGCATAACTAGCTGTCCACTAAAGATCGGTGTGTGCCGCTTTGGCGTTTATTCTGCAACTTATAGACGTGCAAAGACATGCGGTTTGTGTTGAGGTCCAGTCGTTTGATCCGCAAACTTTTCGGCATAAATAAACTCTTCGTGAGTATAATTCATGTCAATCATTGTTTCGTTTCATTGGTATGATGTCAAAAACAGTTGAAGGTGTCATTTGTTGCGTAAATATTGTTGATGGTTTACTCCATGGTTTTGCAAAAAACATATTACCATCTCCTTATCGTGAAGAGTGTTGAAAGCGTCAAAAACTTCATTTAAGATTTTTACGTCCGAACGTAGAAAATTTGTCCACAAAATGAGCAGAAATGCGGATTAGGAATTGTTTTCATCAAAAATAGGTCAAGATTTTGTGCACGTGCTTTTACGGTCAAGGTTGAATGCTTACATCAAATTGGAACCGGTGAAAACTGGCGGGTCTTAACTTTTCGCGCATGCACTTTTTCGCGGGGCTTGTACATCATACATTTGATTATTCAGTTTTCTATACCCAAGGATCCTTCACGCCTGGCTTTGTGATTCAACCGTAGTCAAGTCTGGGTTCGATTCGACTTAAATATGGTGTACATCTTAGCATCTCTATCTCTGCACCCGCTACAAATTGGTGCCGCGACCGTAACTGTCCCGCACACTTTCCAGCTTTCAAAAACCACTTTTTGTCGCCGTTTCACATGGTTGTCAAACACGCTGCCTTGATTATAATCCCTGCGGCGAATGTCGAAGAATAAACTATGTCACGATCCCCCAACGCTATCCGTTTCCAAGATTCAGTAATTTAATATTAATAACAAACAAGTTGAGATGCATATGCATTCGGTATTTCTTCTTCAGCTGAAATAAAATACACAGTTTATATATAGTTTTTCACAGACAAAACGAAACCAGTTAATAAAAAATTGCAGTCAACACAGCTTATATACATTTTTCCCAGTCAGATTAAAGTCAAGTTATTTAAACTTTGAAGTCTCGATGACGTGTCTCACATGACCGAACAATCGACTGATCGATCGACTACATGCGGCCGATCCGGTTCACCACTCCAGGGCAACTGTAGAGCTTGACTTTAATCTGCCTGGGAAAAACCGTATAAAAGCTGTGTTGACTGCAATTTTCGATTAACTGGTTTCATTTTGTCTTTGAGAAAATATATATATATAAGCTGTGTATTTTATTTCATCTGAAGAAGAAATACTGAATGCATATGCGCCACAACTTGTTTGTTCCTTTCAGTTAATATGGCTTGATATCGAATCATGTCAAGGAATTCTGTAGAGACTGTTGCTGACCTGAAGGTAACAGTCGAACTGACCACAACGATCATAAAGTTTCTGTGTACAGCTAAGTTTCTTTTATAAATGTGTGCATGCATTTATCTTCTGACAGTGGTTCTGGAATTTGTAATTTATAATCTCAGTCTGCATTGAGACGCTCTTTTAAAGATTAAAGTGACTTAAGTCTATCTGCCAATTCTATCAGCAAAAATACACATTTAATGATTTTTATCCGGTGTTATGTTATCTTGAATTACGGAAATGTTCTAACTAGATGATCAAGACTCAACAATCAAGAAGGCTAATAGATTGACTGGATTACGAGCATAGGCTTTAAAATTGAGTTGTAGACCATTCATTTCATTGCACTTTTTGTAGCAGTGAAAATACTCTGTGGTTTAATTTGATCTAAAGTGCAGTCTTACTGGGATTCAAACCTAATCCATCTCAATCAACAAGTCATGAGGAAGAACACATAAGCTGTATTCTGCTCCCCGTCGTAATCAACATTACTGGTCTGATCAAGTTAATCATCCAAACATGTGACAATGCGTCGCAACAACTTGTGTTCATCAACAGGTTTTCGGTGCATTTTGGTCGTTTTCCGGAACATTCGTTTGAAAAGAATATGGCAAAACAGAAGTTTTTACTCTGTAGGACGCATTACTGTCATTCGCTAAGAAAAGCTTAGCAAGGCAAATGGCTACTGACTACTTGGTTTATACGCAGTCGAATAGGAGAAGAAATCGATCGAACTTTCTGAACCATCTTTCACAGGCATTTGTCACTGGATTCGCCAATGTTCCCTTTGTTCGACAAGTTGGATATTCGTTGATTTCGTCCATCATTCTGGCCAATGATTGTTTCTCGATGTGGTTCGGCACAATAATCACAGCACTTCAATTGTTTGTTCACATCTGACTTTCAGCAATGGCACTGTCTATTACAAATATTTTCCAAGGTTCTGGACACCGTATTGCTTTCTCCACCTTTTCGATCAAAATTGGTGGACCTTCTTCAACATCGAAGGTGAAGTTGGTCGCATTATATTTGTGTCTGGCTTGAAATCTTGTTACCTGCAACATTCGGTCCATGTTTCAAGTATATCGTCCTTTCGCGCTACAGCAACAACCAGTTGTCCTAAAAGATTGAGGCATTTGTCCCATGTGACTTCGTAATGCCCTTGACGAGAGAATATGCTCATCTGTTATTCCTAATGTTCTCGATCCGATTTTGCTTAGTGCACTAAATAAAAGATTTTTCGTGATTCAAACCAACATATTTTTATCTGCTTACTTAGTGGGATAAATGTCTTGTATAATTTTATTCACTCCGTGAACCGCAAGACGTAGACGCAAAAGCTACAATTTTTCTTGAAGACCGTTTCAGTGAACCGATTGTGGTCGGACAGTAGATTTATAGGCATTCGTATGTAAGTCCCTCTGGTGTGGACAAGCGATGAAAAATCTTGAAGTAAAAGAGGCGCAAACTCTACGGTCAACTAACATGCTGTTGTATGACGTTAATCAGCCAGAGTGATGCAATCAATTAGTAACAAATAACAAGCAAAATCTAGAAGATAAAAGCAAAGATGGATAAAAAATCTGAAGAACCTACTAGTGGAATTTTGTGAATGTGTTATGCCAGTGTAGATTAAAAGCAATTTGATAAATACCAATCAAAATGTTGAAAATCTTTACGCCGGAAAGTTTTCGTCTTGTATGTATCCACCGATAGACAAAGAGACTGGCCTTTCAGAGTATTCTACCAGATGGATTGTGTTTAATTCAAGTTACCAAACTGCGAAGATGTTTGCTATTGACGTTTCAATATTACACGAGGACATTCTTATAAAGAATTACCTATCTTGTAGCATATGTAATGAAGGAGGTCCCTTAAAATATTACATTAGGAGTGGCCAGCACCGATAGACTATCCTTGGACTGAATGATAATCAGCCTACGAGACGTGAAAACAATCCTTAAACGCACATTCATGCAGGAAATTAACTTGCCATGTTGTCAATCCATGAAAGTCAACTCTATGTCCTATTTTAAAACAGACAGAGTGAGAAGAACGAAGCACGGACAATTGAGCGCTAGCTTTATCAGTCAGTTACGTAATAACTTTCGTAAACTTTCTTGGATGAACTTGCTAATAGCCACGATTAGATCTACGCACAGCACTTATCATCATCTAAATGAGATAACGCATAATATTCAGTAGCTGATGCTTTATGTTTGAAGCTGCTTTATTATTTGTGACCTAATGTTCATTTACCAGGTACTAAGCAAGTCAACATAAGAAACGCGTTGACAGTTCATCCAAGCGAATGCCAATGGATTTGTTAGTTCTCACTGGAGGACTAAATAACAGTGCAACGGTAAATTGATTGGGAATACGAGCAAATATGCTGTGTATAATGGAGATTAGCATATGTTCGAAATAAAGGACAGTTACATTAACGAGATTACTATTCAGGCAGTTGAAATAAAGTCAGTAATGTCTGAACTAGAAAGTTTTTGAAAAGCCAGATTATCTTCCAAAACAAGCTCAAACGTTTCACATTCTTAGTGGCTTCGAGTTTTCTTCAGAGCGTAGAGATGTCTGTAATGTCCCAAGGAACGGGCAGCGAAATCCATGCTATGGAGAATAGAAGCTTTATAAAGCGCAACAGGTAATTTTTCCATTCTGAATTCTGTTTGCCACGGTTAAACAGCAAAAGCCACAATGGGTCAATGACATAATTCACCAGAATGTTCGTATTATAAACGCTGCCGTTAGTTTTGAGAATCTATGGTGCTTGCCACATCGATTAATTTTATTTTTTTCAATGTTTTTTCCTTGTGCGTCTGAAGTTATACATCCTGTTGTTAATTTATTCATTTTATTATTTAATTCTTAATTGGATTAATTTGGTAACATTATTTCTTACACTTACCTGTAATTTATTTCCTATATTCTCGTTTGTGACTCTGGAAACCTAAACTAGACATAAAATTGTCTTCCTCGCGAAACGCGAAATTTGTCTGGTTGTTCTCTTGTAATACTGTTATCCGTGGTCATATCACACAGCCATATATTTTGTAGGACCATTTGTCATATTTTTGTAAAAAATCTCAATAATCAACAGTCTGTTTTGTTTTTCTGATATTTATTAAATCAAACCTGCCTGGTGTCCATGTCACATTTAACCGGATGATTGGATATGCTTCTCCATACCAATGGATAGACGCATGAGAATATATTAACTAACGAAAAGTTAGTTATTTAGCACTACTTGCTAAGTATGATCCTTTCAGTAACCAAATGGAGTACAAAACGGGTTTCTGGCTGTTAATATTAATCTACTGTACGCACCAACCAGACATGCAGCAAGCTTGCTTTCAGGTATTCTGAATGTACGCACCGAAGGTACAGGGCTCATTTGAAAGTCTATTTTCATTTCAATGTCACAAACGTGAATAGCACTCTGAAAACTGTTTCCACTTTCAGAATCGACAAAAACATTTTTTTCTGATAATCTAGATAAATCTCCTAACAATTCTGCTCCATCCACTAAAACCAGCACAAGATGCACCTCTTATGTGAACTT
>JALGAQ010000009.1:642751-671327 GCA_028829895.1 Sinotaia quadrata | reverse complement strand
ACATTTTGACACCAAAATTCATATATTGGTTAACGTTTTTCGATTTTCAATTTTCGTGTTCAATTTAGCTGTCAATTTTACAATTTTGACACTAGAATTTGCAACTGTTTTTTATCTAACCCATCTGGAGCGTTCACATACTATTTATTTCTTTAATAAGAGTTAAAACTTATTATGGAGCTCAATAGTGTCATCTGGCTTTGCTGTTGAGTCAGTGGTGATATCATATCACCTCTTGGAAACGCATTTGGTCGTTTGATAAAAATATTTTGTAACATTTTGTATCTTAAAAACATGGCAGAATTCTATTTTGACGACATTTTGTTCATAACAGCAACACAGGAAGTATATAATATCAACGACGATAACGCCATTTAATGTCCCTTGGGGGTTGGCGTTCATGGTTGGCGCCCATGGGGCACATCAAAAGATATAATTACCCTTTTATTATCCTTGGTCTTTCTGAGTCTATCCCTGAAGACCTAAGCAGTCCAACCATGGATGTTGTCCTCCCGTCTGTCGTGATCTATCTTTATTCTTTCGCAATAATGACATTATAAGATCTCTTTCGCAAGTCTGTATAAGCGGATGGCATGTATATACCTCCTTAACTTGCCTCTGTTAACCGCCGACAGCAGATTGCATATAGTCTCAAAGCAACAGTAATCCAAGTTTTCATCTTGATACATATATCTTCGCAAACTTGTGAATACAAGCAATATGCTCAACATCACGGACGTAACAAATTATGTTTAAAATGGGAAAAGTATAAGGTAATCACAACAAAACGCCAGACTTTGGTTTTGAGCCATCTCTGCTATAGTTTCTAACCAAGCGCACTCAGAATCTCGAGGATCCTAGCACGGGAGCCGAGCCGAGCGTGCACAGTCCACGGTATCTGTCAAAATGTTCACTTTGCGACACCATGTCAGGTTCACCGTCACGTGTTTTCTTCCAAATTGAGTCTGGTTGGGCAAATAGAGCACGTCCAGATAACCTTGCCATGTGTAAAGACGTGTTCGGGTCGTCTATACACGTCCATTTAAGAGGCTATGCTTCAGAACTGTACATAAGTACTGTCCACCCAGTGGCCTTATGTACACGCCCCATGAGCGATAGACTGATATCAAGTCTACGCCAAAAGCCGAGTAAGATTAAGAAACGCTAATCTCGCCTTATGCGTGCAGTGATTTTTTCACCTCTCTTCCTGCGTTGATCAGACTACCAATGTAAATAAAACTATCGACTGTTTTTAAGCAGTTACCTGACAAATTGAGTGCAGGTATATCACGCTGCTAGTCATTGATTATTATTTTGCATTTTTAAAGCACGAAGTGCTTAGCTCCTTGCTTCGGTGGTTAGGCGATCGAAAACATGTTGGACATGCACTGCTTCAACGTAATCCAAATTGGTTATTTTATCTCTCCTTTTGAACTTTGTAAATGGCGAAGTTCGAAAGGAATGGTGCGATTGAACAACTGCTGCAGACCAGATCAAATTGAGAATGCTTTAGATAGCGTATCATGCGCTCGTGTCCTTGTGGTTGTTCGCGAATACAGTGCCTTTAAGATGGCACCGTAGTTGCGGGTTAGTATGTTGCACACTGAGGCAATCTTCAGAAAATGATGGAAACCAGTAATTGGACGCCCTGCTCACAAAATGCCTCTGCATTGCCGAGGTTGGGTAATTACCCACAATTACATCTCGAAATGCCCTCATACGGTACGCGTCTCCTATAGCCTCTACAAGGGAAGCCCAACTTACTGCCCTTTCGGGGAGATGGAAAACCCTGATTTTAAACTAACTGGTAAACGGCGCTTTTCCGCCTCAACCAGGCTGGAGGTGTGCTGGAGATATCGGAGAATCAATTCACTCCGAAAGGCGTATGAACTATCCTTGGTCACCGGTTTCCAACAGCAACGAAGATGCATTGGGCATCCCGGGTAGTTCGATGCCACCTGAAGGGCCTGTGAACATTTATTGATCAACGGCCTTCCATTGGATAGTGAACTCCATAATTCACTCCGCTTTTTTGCAGGTTAGTTCAAAGAACAAAGGCTCTGGGTGAGGAGTCTTAAACCAACCTCCTGTCTCGGTTGGGCAACCAGACATTATCACGCCCATAATCAGATCATGGAGTCTACATAACTGCCATACTCTGCTCGCATTCAACAATCACAATCCTGTCACGCTGCTAATCTACACGTCACTTCCCATCTTGATGTTTTCCTTCCACTCAAATATCACCTCCCTATATATTTTCCTCTCCTGTAACATCAACGCCGCTGACTCTGCCACTGTTACTGATACACCCTCTCAGCATGATTTTCGCTCAAATAAAGCGTCGACTCAGGTGAAGTCCACCTTGCTGCCATCACATGGAATGCGCGTTTTCATAAAGTGCAAAAGGTCGAAAGCCAGTGTTCGGGACTACAACTGGGTTAGTGAGCCTCTGGCAGCTCAGCTAGGGGAGATGAAAAACCCTGATTCTAAACCGCCTCTGAATGGAATTATTCCGTTTCATCGAGCTAAGAGGTGTGTTGTGCATCTGAGAGAATCAATCTGCTTTGAGAGGCGTATGAACCTTCATTGGCCACCGGCCTCCCACTGGCCAGTGAACTCCATAATTCACCCCGCTGCCTTGCGGGTTAGTTCAACGAACAAAAGCTAGTTGAGGACCCTTAAAACAATCTGCTATTTCGGCTAGGCAACCGGACAGTATCAAACCCACTTACAACTCAGGGACTTACATATCTGAAGAAATCGCTGAAGCTCTCTCACACTCAATGCTGTCAAACTGACTACATTTCAAATCTACATGCACTTACCCATCTCAATATTTACGCTCCTTTCTGCTACCCAACACTCTAACACGAACACTGCCTACCCCGCGATTGCCGCTGATGGACACTCGCACTGCGATCTTCGTTCAAACAAGGCCTTGATTTGCGCTCTTCGAGGTACGCGTATTCAGGAATCTTTTCGAATAATCCAATTAACGTGATATTTCGCCTGCGCCTCTCCAGAGACCCCGAAGCATCATCATCTGGTCAAGCAGGTGTTGGTGTAGCATTAAGCACAAGACCTGAAGCTGCTCTGTTGGACTGGTTTCTGATCAACAGTCGTCTGTGCGCAGTGAGACTTAAGGGCTTGTGCAGGATTCACCGAGCAAGCAGCAACACTTGCTCCTTATTCCAACTGATTGCATCCCTGATGCAATCAACAATTGCACGACCTTCTGCAGAAAGCTCATAAGTCGGATGTTGTAATCCTCGCAGGAAACCTGAATGCCCAAGTCGGTCATCTATCACCGAGCAAAGCCCACCTCGGAGGCCGATTCTGCCTCAACAGCTGTCTTTCAGACAATGGGGAGAGACTGCTCCAATTGTGTGCAGACAATAATCATTACCTCATCAGCACGAGCTGCAAACATTCGAAACGCCACTGTTACGTGGCGTTTCCCTTCCTCGGCACGGATATGGGCTCAAATCCACCATATAGACATAATTATAGGTGGCGAGGATGTGCGCAAGAATGTCGCTCCTACTGGTCTACCAGCTTATACTCAGATCATGAATCAGTTTTTGCTACGCTTTCAATGAGTTTTGATGGAAGACCTATGAATACGTCGAACAGGTTAGATTTAGCCAAATTCTTCGATCCTGCTATGTTAACCTGCGTTCAAAACTTTCCGAAAAAAGCTGTATCGTACAACAGTGTAAATGTTCACTGGTAAAAAACTCAACGAGCAATTTACGAAGCCAGTCTAATTAGGTGTGGGTTGAAAAAGAAACTAATCGCAAAGTCATGGCTATCTGTAAATACTCTCCGACTCCTTGGCACACATCCAGCAATCATGGCCGATTGTCAGCATGATAGCGCGCGTAAAATTATTTAGCGCGCTTTTAATGCAAGCGTACGTAGGGACCATGAGGCCTGGTGGTATAAACGGGCAATTGAGATGGAAACAACTGCAGCTATGTGTAATGTGCGTAAGCTATTCAATTTATTCCAAACAACGGTCGCTAGGAACATCAGTGTAAGTGAAACAATCTACGATTCGGACGGAAGTTTGGTACACAAGAAGGACAGGCGCTTGGAGCGCTCGGTGGAGCACTTCGATTCGTGACTCATCTGGGCTTGTCCACTAGTTGAACCCTCACAAACAACAAATGTAGCTCCGTGGTCTGTATCATCAGACCCCCCCGTATGGCTGTCAACCTTGGCCTCTTCGCGCCGAAGATGGTCGCCGACTCTCTGTGTTCGATAACTGCTGTCTCCGAAGCATTGCTCACGTTCAGTGGCTTCATTATGTGAGCATGACGAGGTACGACGTGTGCTAGGGTCAGATAGTCGTCCCTTAAGGGAAATCATTTCTGTTCACCGAATTCGCCAGCTGGGACACGTTCTCCGTATGCCTTCGCATCGCTTACCTCAACGTGCCTTACTAGCTGTCTCTGGACCCGACTAGAAGGCAACGTAGCGGTCAACCAATAACTTTGCTTCGAGGTATGATGAAACTGTCGAGCAAGCTAGCTCATACTGGTTGTTGTTGACTAATAGGATGGGATCAAGAAACTTGGAGACCCAGTGGCTAAATGTTGTAGAAGAAATGGCACAGAATAGAAATCAGTGGCGTGTTAGCTGATCTGTCGTAATTAATATAGTCTAATATCAACGGAATAGCTGGAAATAATAGCGAGCCAAATAAGCATGATGCCACATGTGTTATTCGTATATCACGGTATATATTGTATGCATATAGAACAAGTTATTACTGTTCCAACATCTTTGTGATTGGTTTTACTGACACCTAAACATTTCCCACCAGTTTTCCTGATCAGATAGAAGAGTTTGCTACCGCTACCGGCCTGCATTGTGGTCTCCATGTCTGTTACCTGTTTGGACCTCCAAGGCTCTGTATCCTATTTAAGACTATTTATGCTTTTCCGCCTGTCGTCTTCCGTTAAATTCCGGAGGGTAGAATCCCTCCACAAATTTTCAGTGGCTTGAGAATGCCGCAGTGGCGCAGTGGATAATGCACTGGATTATGAAGAAAGCGACCCGGTTCAAATCCCAACCTGGCACCTACTTTGGTTTGGGCAACCGGGTAGTATTACGCCCACGAACATCCCACAGAGTTGTTTGGCGCTAGGCCTATGATCAGGTTGACGACCAGACACAATGTTTTGAGAGAGCAACTAGAGATCCAAGAGCCAGAATGAGGGGCATTAATTCTGCATGCTTGTATGTTCGCATTAACAATTGCTTGTTTTATATACTGCCATCGGACATTAACATCACTGCTTGAGCTGCTAAGTTTAGGAGCCAAAACGCTTTAAGATTTCTTCAACACGTGTGCCCAACTGAGCTACGTCAAAGCGATGACCGTTAAAGTATCGAAAGCGATTATGGCACATATAATGCATGTTTTGAGTCGCTGCTTGTATTCCAGTATGAGCAACAAACCACGAAATAACCTCTCTATCTATAACCGATAGATATATGGTCTATCTGGATTCACGCCTGACTAGAAGAGGTGGGGCCTCTGTAGCATGTTGGTATTTTTTGTTTCTGAAACTGATGCTTAATAGATACAGTTGGTGCTCGGTGCACAGTTTGAGTAGGCGTTCACCATTATATATCCCATTGGAGTCAAGACCATGGTGCCATCCGAGATGAGCTTCTGAAACGGTCAAGCTACCTACATAAGTATTAATCTCTCCAGCTTGTACATTTATATCAGTCCTTGGATCTCTGCGTGTAGTTGATGATATAACTCACGTTTGACTGATTCCAGCTTGCAGTCAGTGGGTGCATACACGGAGAGAGCAAATAGGGATCGATTCGCAAGTCGATTCTTACTGTGGATGAACTCCAAAATCTTACTACAAAAAGACAGCTGTTCACTAGCGTCCACTCGATCACTGCGACTTCAGACCGTTGACTCAGTGCAATGCCATCACCTTCTAAGGCTGCAGCTGAAGCTGCTAAGTTACCTGAACGTCGTAATTGATAAGTAGCCGTGATGTTTTTTTGGGAGAACAAAGTATTTGTACAATACTTGAGTTCTGCGTGCGTGTTTCAGATAGCTAGCATAAATTAACTTGAAGCTAGATAAGATCTGATGGAGAGCAACTTGTTGTCCAGCTTCCTTCAGACTACGGACGTTAAAGGAAGCCATCTTAAACCGGGCATGTGGATGAAAAATATGTCGAAGGATGGACTAATTTGTCTGTCACCCGATATCCAAGCTATACTTGGGTTTGTGACAGTAGCAGAGTGGACAATTTCAAAATCAACACATCTCCTTCACATTTCTGAACATTTAAATGGAGCAGGATTTTCGTATTTTTTTAACGGAACTGCACTGTGTTGCTCCATTAACATTTTCGTTTTTACATTCCACTCTTCAATGCTTGTTAGCATCTAACGTGAAATTACCAGATAAAAACATCGAGAATTTCATTGAAGAATCCACTGAAAACTCGGGATATGGTGCTTATTCTTGTTCCATTACCTGTGTCGCGGGACAATCTCAAGTTCAAGGTGATGCAGTTAACAGTTCTGTCCGGAATATGTTACGAAGTGATAACCACGTTCCCACAAATCATGGTCCTGAACCAAAACGAAGTTGTCCTAGTGTTACAGAGCTTACAGATATGGCGGTATTTCCTTCGAAGCGTATACACAAGAAAGATGACTCAGAAACTGACCGACATCCTTTTAAATCGAAGGTGAGTGTAGCAGCTTGTGTTTTTTAATCATACAGTATGCCGATGATTAATCATTGATAAAAGCAAAAGATTCGAACAGCCAATGGTTATCTATTTCGAGTGGCCCTTCTCAAGGTTTCCGTTTTAAACAAAATCTAAGTGAAGAAATGTAAGTTCGCGTGAAACATCGATAAGAAATATGGATTGCAAATTGAACATATTGAATTATTAACAAAGTCGGGTAATAAAGGAGACGTCAGACTTTCAAAGGTAAAGAGAAATAAGTAAGATATAAAATTATGGTAGTGATGCCGATGAACGTCAGTTCCATGGAAGTATCAACTGATAATCCAACTCTTTTTGTACATTGAGGCAGTAAGTAAAACCTTATAGCTACAGCCTCGAGAAATCTTAAAAACGTCTATCTCTAGCAGTTTCTTTGTAGCATGATTGCCCTGTATCGAGTATGTGAGATGTCACACTGACAGAAACAACCACTTTGGTAAATACTCCTTGACTCTTTCTTCCAGACGTTTTTCTATGGGGCCAATGTACTGCGCATTGCAAGTACTGCATCCAAAAGAATAAACCATAGGGATAGCCAGTTTAGGAGGGGGATCTTTGGATTCAGTAGGCATCAGTGTTCCTGACGTCCAGATTAATCTCAGGGATGCTTTTGTGTAATTTTGTTGAATTGAGCGGGATTGTTTTCGCCAGTATAATGCAACGGCTGCATCTCCTGTGAACCGCATCCGATGGTAAACCATTTTGGTCCCATCATCAGGAGTTTGAACTTTCTGAACTTTGCTATATTCATAAATGAAGGCCTCAGGGTACTTACCATTTAGCAGGGGTTTCCCTCAGAATTGCTGTCTTCCGGTCTAATGGACTTGACAGTCGACGTATCTTACTTTACTTTACTGCGGCTTTCTTCTTGAGGATGAGCCGGCTCGTATTTCCGATAGGAGTCAATATGGAAGATAACCATTTTGCCAAAGCGTGATAAGGTGAATTTATCATTGATATCACTGGACGAAAAGGAATGTAAACCTGCTGTTATACGCTAAGTGCGATTGATGTACCTTGGGTAATCCATATAGTAGTGGAAAGACGGACCCTCTAGCTCTTAGCCGTCGTGCTAACTTGTCATCTATCAATCCACCTTGCTAGGTTTATTTGATAAGCGCACCAATTTCAGATTTGATTGTACTAAGATTTGGGAAGTAGGAATCTATTTTCTTGAACTTGGTAGCATCGGATAGAGTAGTTTGCAATTGGGCATTGTTCTCTGTCCTGTGTAACAACGATACCAGAGCCCTTGTCTGGTCTCCGTAGAAGTATGTCAGGTCATTTTTATGTTCCTTCAGTGCTACAATATGCTTCCATGTAATCAAAAATCTTCAGGAACAACATTTTCATATTGTGTGAAGCCATTGACTAAGTTTGAACTCACTGCACCGCGCTTATCTTGCAGCCTATTCTTCTTGAACTTGACTTGTGTTTTCATGAACAGTTCACACCGTTTGCTTCGTGTATAGGACTGGTCTGTGTTATTCATTTTTTTCTTTCCGATTGACGTTGTTTTTCAGTGTCATTTATTGTTCATTTATTCTCGTCTATTCTCATATCAAGACGTACGTTATGCTCGGATGGTTTTTATCTATTGTGATGCTGTTGGTGAATTCGCAAGCCGTTTTCAGGCAACTATTATACTGGTCAAATAGATTATGCGGCTTTTACGCTCAATACCATGTATGATAAACAAACCGGATCATGCCAGTGCTATTTCCTAAATTGATCCATGAAGTGTGCATGTAATGGCTAATGTATCCACCTACAAAATCTACAAAAACGAAGGTTTTGCCCACTATCATCAGCTATAATAAGCATGAATGTAAAAGAAAGTATTTATTACAACGATACCAATACATTTAACTGCTATTTTATGCAAGCAAACAACATGAACGTCAAAGCAAACGACAGGTTCTTACAACTTCAAGTTTCGTGTGTTACTATGCTTTTATTGTTTTCCCTTTCCTTTGCTCAATGTGCATTTTCGGTTTCCTGCTGCTGAAATATTGACCTTTTTCTACGGTTTAACTACTTTTAAATACCTTTATTTATCTCCCATGACTGTTCTACTAATTGTAGCTCGCATGTGACATTGTTCGAGCAGCCTTCGCTGATCGTGTTCAACTCGAAGAGTTACTGGCCGAATGTCGACGAGCTGACTTTGCTCTCTCAGCCATAGATCGTTCTCCGTTCGATCGAATGATGGAAGCAACGGATTATGTCGTGGGTATCATGGCTTATGAACAGCTTCGTGAAACAAAGGTGCGTATTTTGTAATACGGTTTTTGATGTCTAAGAATTCCTTGTTCTGTACGTGGATTTGTGTTCATATAATTGCGTCTTGGCCTATTTATATGTTATTCTCCATGATTGTTGTTACCACATGCCTTTCTCCTGCTACCGAATTACTCTGACATCCAAAGTGAGTCACATGCTTGCTTTCGATTCAGCGTGTACCAGAACCTAGGTTCGAATCCCGTCTGACCCAGGCGACGAAGCGACAAGCAATTCAGTATTGCGTTTTGAGCTACTAAGCCTTTCATCAGTTTGGTGAAATGAAAAGTGCACCTATATCTATCTAGCTTTGACACGTCAACTAGAGCTTTTTGTGGCGTTTATTAATGTATTGGGGGGGATGAGGTGGAAAGTCGGTTTAACTCAAATTCGTTCAATGTAGCACCAGTTTATCAGCTGATAGATGTCTGTTATAGACGTAATACCTTTCATCTTTCATACAATTCAGAGTTCGTTCTGGTTTTCACGTTTATGTTCGCTACAGACCTGCTGAATAGCATACATATAACGCATATTCACACAAAACAATAGCCATCTCTGCGTAAACCAAGGTGCATGAACCGTATAGCTCAAGTACGTAGCAACTTTGCATTGTTGTTTCGTATATTGTATCTGTGTGCGCTGTGAAAAAAATGTATTCGCCAACCTGATGACAGGCCTAGCGCCAAACGACTCTGTGAGTTGTTCGTGGGCGTGATACTACCCGGTTGCCCAAACCGAAGTAGGTGCCGCGTTGGTATTCAAACCCGGGTCGCCTTCCTCAGAGTTCAGCTCGTTATCCACTCCGCCACCCCGGCGCTGTCCTGATCAACAGTCCTAGAACCAATCAAATCATATGCAAAAATAAGAGACACAAATTTAAAAAATCAGGAATTCAGTTTTTCCTTCAGTTCTGTTTTCTTCGCACGCTTCTCTGTTTTCAAAGTTTAGTAACTTAAACGAAAGCTTTATTTCAAAAAGTGTAAATCAGTTGTTTCAAATTAAAAAACTGAACAAGCAGTTATGCTAGAACTTAGAATGCGAAACGTAATCGATTTAAACAGCTGGAATGTTTGTTCCCAACCTTTGTAAATGTTATACCTTGACCTCAATCTCATCGATATTCTTTCTTAATTCATGATGTACTTAGGAATCAAAGTTGTTAACTTCTCACAATCACGAAACATATATATATATTATATATATATATATATATATATATCGATCGCCTAACTTGAGATTTTTGCCAATTTTCTTCCGTCTTCTTACCTCTTTGTTGTTAGCCCTCGTTTAATTGAACTTTCATTAATTGTCCTTTTACTTTGAATTGTCCGGTGCCATCCACTAACACTGTTGCAAGATAGGGTAACACCGGTCGCATGAGCGGAGGAAAACACTACCAGGGTTACCACACTATATGAATGCAGTTATCATTGATGAAACTGATTGAACTCAGGTCGGGTACAGACTGAGAACAGGGAAACTGGTTTACACAAACTGTTTGTTCTCTGCGGCTTCTTAATTTGCTATATCTTTAGACATTACGTACGATTTCGGATTTCGGCTTGATAAAGCCGTGCAGACCACGGATAATTACTTTATGAACTGCGATCCAAATCAGGTAAAGCAATGTGCACACCACTGAACTGCCTCCAAGGCTTCAGCTGAAGTTCAACACTGATAATTATGACCATCCTACCCCAACAGTCCATACTCTTATAGTGTAACCTCCATCAGTCGCAAACTCGATGTGTTTGCTCCTGGCGACTTGGTCCCAGTTAGGTTGCAGTAGCAGGATTCTAACTTTACTCACTTGTTTAGTAATCCCACTGACACTAGCCTATTTAGTCACAATAAATGCTTACATACTCACGTTCTCGTGGTTATCTTATTGAATCTTGGTATTGTTTGATAGCGCACGCATTGTCACAATTCTTTCCGACCTGTCCCTTGCTCTAGGAATGCTTCCTTGTCAGAGATTTTCTCGCCAACGATAAGCAACCCAATCTGACTGCTGATATGCTCACCACGTTAGCCGATTGGCTAGTCGAAGTGCAGGACAACTTTGCCTTCAATCACGAAACCGTGCACTTGGCCTGGGGTTTGCTTTATGCCTACCTGGACCGGGGTGACCAGCTTGCGAGGTACCAATTTTTGTATCTTTTAATTTGTCGCTTTTTCACTGATAAGTATGATAATCGTTTCTCTGCGAAATTAATCCTTTTCTGTTATTCTATTTGATGCACCATACCGGAATTGAACATGTTTTGATTGTTTGATTGATATGTTACTCTGGTTCAGTTGGTAACTATACTTTATGTTTAGTAATACAAGGTAACCTGAATGTGTGATGTAAATGATAGTTGAAGATATCATCAACAAGTCGCAAGTTATCTTCGGTTATGCCTTATACCGTTCTTCATATGCTCTCCACAACGAAGTAGATGTACTTAATCGATTTTTGATATTGTATTATCCAATAACTGAATGACTATACATTTTACGCCACTTTTGGAATATTCCAAAGAGAGAGCAGCTATTGCATGCCACTCTTACAGCAGCAATGCAAGGAGTTGCAGAATGAAACTAAAAAACGTTGAAATACTTCCTGGAAATCAACATCACGTGTTTGGCTATTTTCAAATCAATCGGTCGCAAACAAAAGCAAATCTAGTCGAGCATGTGTTCACACTAGCAATGCAACCCTTGCTTTGCGGATCAGATCTCTCTCAAAAGCTCAGGTGAGGTCCCTTAAGGCAACGTCCTACTTCGTTTGGTTAACTGGACAGTATCCCTCCCACAATAAAATCTTCAAACTGCATACTTGCAAGAAAAATGTAAATGCCGCCTTTACAGTTTTTGTTCTGCTTTTATGTACGTATGAGGTTGGTAACTAAGTTCCCTCTGTTTTTTTTTACTTTTAAATTTTTAAAGCGAAAAAAATTAACTTTAGTCAGTGATGTGAATGCATTAATGTATTCGCCAACCTGATGACAGGCCTAGCGCCAAACAACTCTGAGTTGTTCGTGGGCGTGATACTACCCGGTTGCCCAAACCGAAGTGGGTGCCGCGATGGGATTCGAACCCGGGTCATCCTCCTCAGAGCTCAGAGCGTTATCCACTCCACACCCGGCACAATCAGTGATGTATTCTCAACTGGTTGTTAAACGTGGGAATAACTGGTAAACATCGATGGAGAAAACATTGATTAAATAGTTCTTAGTTCTTATTTGACTTCTAAGAGTGTAAAATTAAAAAATGAAGGAACTTTATTATGAAAAGCTTGTTCGTAATCGGTTAGGCTTTTTATGAACCTAACCTTATTAAATTGTCTATATTTCTATAGAGTGAAGATATACAGAATTGTTAGATATGCTAGGTTACAAGATTATGAGTTTTTAAATAGTTGTTCTGGATTCTCTCATTTCGTAATCAAGAAAAATCCGTTTTTCTTTTAATTTTTCAATCATGTTGTTCTTACAGGCGAGAAATTCAATTGATGGCGTGTGCCTGCATTATGGTTGCATGCAAGCACGAAGAGCGTCAGATGCCACGACTGGGTGATTTTCTCTACATCACAGACAACGCCTATTCTAAGGAGGAATTTATGGAAGCTGAAAAGCGACTGCTGGTTGGCATTGATTTCGCTGTTCACCGACCCAATCCCTATGTATTCCTGCGACGTTTTGCTCGTGTAATTATTATTTTTTGTGTATATATGGTTGCAGAAAACAGGCTGATAAAAATGAAATTGTGTGGCTTGGTTGCCTACTTTCTATCTGATTTATGTTGAAATCAGAATGCAACCAAGCTTTTTATTTAGAACCTGAGGGGATTGTAGGTGAAAAATACCATATGTAGTTTTGTATTTTGTTTTCGTAGCATTATCCTATCTCCCCTAGTGTTTTTCGAATGCGGTGGCTAGCTGGATAATTTACTAGTTTCCAGTTTTGAATCTTGATTGGCTTCTTACTTCAGACCGAGAAACCGAGTAGTAGCATGCTCACGAGACTAGTTTCACGAGTTACTTGGCGCTAGACTTGTCAACGTTCGCAAAGTAAAAACATTCTTCAACTGCGGTCGACATTTTTATCTTCCCTCCGATGTCCTTGCCATAGCTAATGGATGCTGATTCTTATCCCGAGCTTCATTTGTATCTGTATCACAGTCTAGATTTAGTGGACATCGCTTGGACATGGAGCCTCTCAACACATTTTTATCCTTAAATTGCTTCCATTACGGCAATGTGGCCCTAGTTCCTAGTAGCTTTAAAATATTGTTGCTTGCAGCTCACGAGCTAAAGCAAGTAACAACAGTATTCTGACCTCTTACTTTATGCGGTATATATTTACTTGCTCGAAAGCGTATCGTTCGGAGTACGGATTTCCTGTTCACCTCACTACCTTTTGATTTTTGCTTTACCTCCGTGTGTGACCCTTTTTTAAGTTTTCCATTCAAGAGAACAGTTAATCGAAGATATCAATTGTATTACAAAGTTGTACTGAGTTCTGTTTCACGCATAGCTTTGTGATTGTTCATCAATCTGTACATCTTGTTTCTGATCTCATGGTTTCGTTTCAAGTGGTGCTCAAAGAGATTTGTTGCTTTGTCGTAAAAATAACTGTGCTTCAACTATTTAAGACGAAATTTGTTTTCCGTCTGGTAATGCAGAGACTATAAAATTCATTTGAAGTACTAGGAGCTTGCGCTTTAAATATGGCTTTTGTAATCCGCTGCTATTGCAGCGATAGACAACGTGGAACCTACGGCCGGCTAGAATTCGCTAGTATAAGACAAATTGTGTTATTCTCCTATTATCGTGTCTATCCTCAGTTCGTGGTTTGTAATATGATGCTGTGATCTCCAAGCTCGTGTGAACCAGAAATGATTCCGTTAGTTTCAACACAATGTGAATGTGGCCGAATTTTACAAACGGAAACGTGGTAGAATGACTTCTGATTGCGATGTGCAATTGGACAAATATGATGCCATTCGGACTACCACTCGGAGACTATCTCTTAAGATAGTGAAAAGGTTGTGCACTAAGCCAGAGTCAGATAAAACGGACCTTGATTATAATATCTACCAATGTGATGCTTAACGATATTATCGAGAATAGGTATACATACCAAGACACCGAATGCGCTATATGATTATCTATGGATGGCCATGTAAATAGTCTAAACTGAACGTAAAGGAGAGGAAACTACAGAAGCGGGCGATTATGCACTACAACCTTTAAAAGTTCGGCTCCATGTTTTAAGCGATAAGTTTATCAACTTGGAGTAATATCCAAATCCTTTAAAAAATCAAGTTTTAAGAATCTTTAGCTCAGCATAAACAGCAAGAGGTATCTAACAAGAAGGGTTGGTAAAGTTAAAAACAAGATTTTCATTGGTATAAAATCGTAGAATACAGTTCCTTCATTGTTGCCAATTGTAGTCTAATAGAATGGCATTTGTGACCACCTGTAAGCATTAGAATGGAGAACCATCATAAAATATTTGATTAGCAGCGGTGGATCAATGAGAATTTTTCTACCCTGTGTACTGGAAACTACTAATAGGAGGTCGATTATGCGAGATCAAGTAATGAAGTGCACTAATCACAATTTGTGCCTCACAATTAGTCATAATCTGCTGCTTCAGTCAGACATGACGGGATTTTGGTGATCAAGCGCTTAACCGCCCTGAGTAACATCTACCACTGCGGCTCAAGACCAATATCAAACGAATTAACTGAACGAGTCATTGAGCCCAATAACCTCATAATACCAGTTAATATTCCGTCGAAAATGAATATATATATATATATATATATATATATATATATATAATATATAATATGATCTCTGGGAAATATTCCGTGAATCAATTTTTGTTGCAACCAGGTCTGTTGGTCATAGGTATGCGTGTATCTATTTTGTACTCCAACTAATTCTCTTCTTCCTTCATGTTTTAGGTCCTTGATGCACATAGCGGTCAAGTTCAGTACATGTCACGCTTTTTATTGGAAGCCGGTATGCACAGTCACAAGATCTGTCTGAAACGAGATTCCCGCAAGGCCGCAGCTGTTCTGTGGCTTGCGCGCGTCGTTTTACGCAACCCATCCTATGTAGAATGGACACGACGGACAGATGTTCGCCAATTGAAAGAGTTTCTACGGTTGAACCAGGCTGCGCAGATATTCTACAACAACTGCGGTCGAAGTCACTCCTCTTTGTTGGCGAGCCATCAACCATTAATGTGTCCTTTCTCGGGTGTCTTGGATTTGTCTACTAACTCCGCACCTTCACTAGATCGCACTCGAAGTTTGGGCGAATCTGATCCTGTATTGACGGCCAACGTGAACAAATGGATCACCTGTGAAAACCATATGAACAAGCCATTGATTATGAAGTTAGTTTCATTTTCTCATAGGATACCTCATTAAGAAATGATTGTGCTCGGTCAAGCGATGTAATCTGATATATAGAATTTATTAGTGATTACTTTGTCACATCCATATCAGTATGTATTGTACAACTTTTATATGTTCGATGAAGGTTGACCGATTGTCCGAAACTATTTCTAACCTTGTAAGAAGTCATTTGATTTCAGTGGACCATTTCTCCGTGAGAGTGGAGCCACGCGGTTCTTATGGTGGCTTATGAGAAATTGATAAGAATGGTGCTTTTGATGTCTATTCATAGGTGCTATCATTTCTATCTAAGCTCGCATACGTCATAGACCGGCAATTGGGCATGCTTTAGCCTCATTCCAAGGCGCGTGTTCGAACCTCACAACACGTGCCCGATATAAGTGCTTCACTTCTATGTAGTATGTCCCTAGTCCAGATACTGCATTGTGCTTTATGGTGTTGGCATGTGAAAAGCGTTGACCACTGCGTTCTTTACTGCTTTCGCATAGGATACAATAGTACGATACTATATCACGCCCACAAACAACTCACAGAGTTGTAATCAGACAGATAATTGTGTTTGAGTGGCTAATTGATGACCAGCGAGCCGGGGCCGAGTAGCCCAGTGGGCTAAGCACCTGGCTCGCATTCAAGAGGTCGCAGGTTCAAATCTGTGACCAGACATTGGTATGCTACACTGATGAGATCTAACAAGATCGAAACCATGGTCTGTAGCTCCATTTAGCAAGTTGGTCAAAAATGCCAAAGACATAATTATCTCAATGAGAATTTGTGAGTAGTGTACTATAAAACTCACAGAGTTATTTGGTGCCAAGCCTGTGATCAGGTTGGCGAACACACGAAACTATATGTCGCGTGGGTAATATTTCTCTGCACATCGTCTAAGATATGGTAAAAGTCAGTCGTTGGTCCTCACGAATGTAATGCGAAGCTCGCAAATGGTTTTTTAATCACGCATAGTTCAGCTGCAAATTTACAAATCGCGACCGGTGTGGCACGCTTCAATAAGCATCTTTTTTCGTGCAGTTCAAGTTTAATGGCCTATTTCTCTTGTGTCGGAATAAGTCCGCTTCATTGTCATTAAGCTTCTTGGTAATTTAATACTAATGATGTTTCCTGCACCATTGGAACATTTCATATCGGACTTAATCATGTTCCTGTCTGATGAATATACCGTACTTTTGTTTCCGGGTACCTGTGTTTCCGTAGCCACCATTGTTTTTATCCATTTACTTTCCAATCGCTGGTCCTATGTGTTCGCTGGATTAGTGACAGAAACTAGAGTTCACTTTTGGTTAAGCATCTGCATCAATGGTTTGTTACGGTTAATTCAATAGAGCTTCTCCAACAGGTTACTTTTGTACAGATTTCACCACCCACAACGTTCACAGTTCACAAGTTATCATCTGAATTTTATGCACTAACTTTATACACTAACTTCGTGATAACCAACAACATGAATAGTGAGTGTGAAATGTTCTTCGTTCAATTTCACCATATATTCGGGTTCTCCAAAAGAGATTAATCTGCATTAGTGCAACCCATGCTTTGCGAAAAGTTTCGACACTACGCCGTCTTCACTTAGTGGTAGAACTTTCGACTATCGAGCAAATGATCCGAACTTCGAGCTTTAGTATGGCCCCCTGAAAATGAGTCCTATTTGGGTAGGTCAGTCATAAATATGTTTATGTTTTGTCTTCTACAGTAACCTCTTCATCAAGATTTGGTTTTGATTTTCTGTAATATATGCTCCTATGATCTTTCAGTCGAACATTAAGTGAACCCTACGGCGAAAGTAAACGTTTTCCTGGTGCTGCCGAAAAGTCTCCCTCAGCACCATGTGAAGCTGTGCAATTTTTTCATGATTCCGTGGATTCTTTCGATATGTTTGCCGGACTAGACCGTGCTATCCGAGTTGATTTGGAGGCTATGAAGTTGGAGGAAGATCAACGAAGTCCTCTTTGGCCTCCGATACTACAGCACATTACGGGCTATACGGAAACGGATCTCATACCGCTGGCCGTACGCTATCATACCATATCTATGCAACTGATAGCCGAAGTGGCTCGCGGTAGGTTACTGTCGAAGAAAACCCTTGGTCCTGCCACCACAACCCTTTGTAATTGTCCGGACAGTAGCACGGATGATGAAGATGTCAGCCTGGAGCCATCCAGTCAACTCGTTCCGCGTTCCATATCCCCCGGTGGTCATTACCTTCGACGGCAATCTGTTTGCAAGTACTGCTCCAAGTATGTCTCTTACAGTGCCATGCACAATTAGCTCGCGTCGTTACTCCACTTACTATCCTATCAAGTTTATTTTTTCTAAATATTTCATATTCATCATGGAAGACAACCCTAGTGTGTCAGGGTGGTCTAGTAGACAATGTACTTGCGCTCTATGGCTTAAACCACCTACGTTCGAATCCGACTCCGGCACCTACTTACGGTTCGATATATCATCACACTCACAAACATCTCAGAATTATATGACACTGGGCATGCCATCAGGTTGGCGAACACATTTTTGAGTCCTTGTTGATAGGAGAACAGCATTGACATTTCTCATTGAATACACCTAGGATTTCCTTCACAACCTCGATTGCTTCGCTTTATTCTCTTAAGAATTATGCCAATATTTCTCTGACTATTTCGTCTTGCTTCCCAACAAAAGCATTGACCCCGAGACCGCGTAAATCCTTATTACACGGTCCTGATCTGAATCTAGAACCTGCAGATTTACTATACTACGTGCATGTTATTAACCAGCGACTCTACATCTGGATTCCTGTACAGTTGGAGAGGGTCTAGCGGTTGTCGCATCTGTGATTCAGATAAAAGGAGTTAAATCCATATTATCGAAAATGTGTGGTCCACGTTTCGCTGCTACTCGCGAGCTATAAATGGTAGGTCTAGCTTGGATAGCCAGCTGGACACCTGGGTCAGACGTTGCACCAACTTACTTTTGTACCCTATTCCAAATTAGTGGATTAAACTACAAAGCTGTGAAAGCTAGATCTAACTCTAATTGTTGCTATCGGGTGTCAGAAAATCAAACCATTTTATTTCGTTCTCATGTAGGCCTGAACAAGAGTGCCACAGCCCATGCGAACACCTGAAAAACACGTCTGGTGCCAAGCAAATCAAAGTACCCATATAACAGCGGAACGGAGACTGCTTATTGATCGTGAAAATATATTTTACTAAAATCTGCCCGAAGAGGGGTTGCCCACGCCGAAGCAGAAGGTTGTTTTAAGGGAAACAATAAAGTTATATTAAAATTATTTCGGCTAACGAGGATACGTGATTGATCCATATAACAACATCATCATCATCATTGTAGACCGTTTGAATTTGCCTTGCAGACTACTTTATTTGGGTATTATCTGATTAAAGTCAATGTCTCTACAGTAGTATGGCGATCCATGAAAACCACATGATCAAACCACAACCCCCAGTGCTTGCGCCGGGGTGGCGCAGAGGATAATGCACTGAACCCTAAAGGAAGCGACCCGGGTTCGAATCCTACCCTGGCACCTACTTCGGCTTGGGCAACCGGGTAGTATCACGCCCAAAAAACACTCACAAGGTTGTTTGGCGCATGGCCTGTCATATATATATATATATATATATATATATATATATATATATATATATATATATATATATATATATATATATATATATATATATATATATATATATATATATATATATATATATATATATATATATATATATTACGCCGCCTTGTAGAAACAGGCCTGGCGCCAAACCAATCACGTATAGAAACAGGAACTCCGAGAAAGTAAATTAGTTAGTAAACAAATAAATCCAAGTGAAAGAGAGGAGGAAAAAATACGGAACAATTTTTGTTTAAATGTTTTTTTATAGTTTTTATCTGGACGTCGTTTTTCTTTTTTTGCCCTGTCATCAGGTTGGTGAACTTATTTTTTTTCTAGTGCTTCACTAAACAACCAAGTCATCATTAACAGATCGCTCTATAGATAAGCAAAGCAAAATTAACATTCCTTTGAGGTCACCAGTAGTGCAAGATGGCAGTTCATGTATATGAAAATCACATACAGCTTCCTTAGTCTTTGTAAATTATGGGGGCCATGGCGCTCAGCTGACCTATTGCCTTCCATTATTCTGAGCTTCATTTGCTTGAAGACGACGCCCATACGTTTCAGATATATTCCAGTCACAACATACAAGACTGGACCATCTGTCGCAGTGTTTTCAGCCATTGAGTCTCATTGTTCATTCGTGCCCATTCTGATGGTCGGCAGGAGCCAATATGAGCTAGATTATCAGTCAGTTTCTCAATACTTCGCTACCAAGTCATTGTCGAGTGGTGTTTATCTGAATCATATGCCTTGTGTCGCATTAGGACTTGGATCAGTATCCCGATTTCCGCTTCTGTGGACGGAGTTCGATCATACAGACCTAAGAGGAACATTCTCTATTTGTGGTGATTCGATTAGTGAATAATGTTAGCGCTTTAATCGCCTGTCCGTGATGCGTGACAAAGTTCTGTTGAACTCGTTGATTGCCGATCCTTCCAGAAGCCGTGGTTTGGATTAGGTGAACGAGTTTACGTGTATTACCTATGACTAAATCGGCTTCCTTCTCCGTTTTATGTTAAACCCTCCCGGCCCAAACGATGCTTAAGTATTGTTGGTAATATGCAAGCATTCCCAGGAAAACACAATCACAGTGCTCCGTATGAGCCTCCGGGAGGCTCCAAGTCAACACAATCACAGTGCTCCGTATGAGCCTCCGGCAGGCTCCAAGTCCAGCAAGTCCATGCGGGGTGGTCGCTGCTTATCCAATCGGCTCAACGCCCGCATAAATGCCTTACCCCTAATTGGTGAAGCAAGCTTTTACTTCTAGAACCTTCCGGGGGGCTGGATATATCACTATAAATGTAAATAGTTTTTTGCCACTTTTGAACCGCGTTTTTCCCAATACATTTTTCTTTGGCGTTTGGTTCTTTTCTCGGCAAACGGGTCACGGTCGGTTCAATAGTATTTGTCGAGTGAGAAATTCAACGGAGATATAACAGTAGCGACAGAGATACAACAGTGGCGACGGGAAATTACCCACAATGTCAATTTCATTTGAACAGATGCAAATACTTTTACAGCAGCAACAAAAACAGTTCGAGTTGTCGCAGTTGAAGCTTATTGAAACACTAACACAGAAGATGAATATACAATCGGCCACGTCAATCAAACAAGAAACATCACGTCCGCTGATCGAAACTATCAGTAACTCCATTGCTGATTTTCACTACGATCCAGCCGCTGGTGTTCATTTTGATTCCTGGTTCCGCAAGTACGAAGACTCATTTCGTCTGGAGCTAGCTGAAACAGATGACGCGCAGAAGGTTCGATTGTTACTCAGAAAGCTTGGCCCTGCGGAACACGAACGTTATTGCAACTACATCTTACCCAAAACCCCCCGTGATTTCTCATTTGATGATACTGTCACATGCCTCAGCACTATATTTGGCGAACAATCATCCTTGTTCAATATTCGTTACCAGTGTCTCAAACTGGCCAAGAACGAATCGGATGATTTTGTCACATATGCAGGAGTAATCAATCGTGAGGCGGAGCGGTTCAAGCTACGCACAATGACCGACGACCAGTTCAAATGCCTTTTATTTGTCTGTGGTTTGCAGTCTCCCCATTGATTGCAGATATTCGGACACGCATACTAAGCAAAATGGAGCTGGACCCTGACATAACTCTACAGTCAATCACCACAGAGTGCCAACGACTGTTGAACTTGAAACACGACACCAAGATGATAGAACAGGCTCACGGTACGTCATCCGTTAATGCCATGCAATCATCTTTTGGTCGATCGCAGCATAAAGAATTTAACGCCAAACCCATCAACTCAAAGCCGCCGACAGCATGCTGGCAATGTGGCGAGTGGCATTACGTGAGATTATGTCCATTCAAGAGACATCTCTGTCAGAAATGCCATAAACGTGGCCACAAAGAAGAATGCTGCAGAAAATCCAGCCACAAAAAGTCGGAGCAGACAAGATCCAGACCACATTCTTTCAAGAAGGCGACGTCTAAACCTGTATTTGCAACTTTCAAAGTCAATTTTGATCGCCGAAGAAAGTATGTTACGGTCAAAATCAATCATGTACCTGTGCGTCTTCAAGTGGACACTGCTTCAGACATCACCATTCTCTCCAAGAATGTGTGGAAACGGCTTGGAAGACCCAGGGTAACCACATCAAAGCATACCGCAATCAGCGCATCCGGATCTCCATTGAAACTGACGGGTGAGCTTATATGTGATGTGTCTTTCAAGGATCTATCCTTCACCGGAACATGCTATCTCTCCGACCGTCCCAACCTTAATCTTCTTGGGTTGGATTGGATGGAAAAACTGAAACTTTTTTCTGTCCCCCTCAATTCAGTGTGTAATTCAGTACAATCGTGTTCCAAAATGGTTCAAAACCAAAATATCTGTCGCTCATGCTCAAAATGTGCTCTGGCGTCAAAGGCACCTTACAAAAGAGCTATTCCAGCGCGGACAACACTACATTCACAACAACAGACAACAACTCGTCCGCCTTCTTTGTTACCTCGCCGTCGGACCAACCGCAAAAGGAAACTTGTTCGTCCTTTTCAGATCGACCCCAGTCAACCAACCTACACCAAACTACATCAAAGGGGAGGTGTTGGGAATATGCAAGCATTCCCAGGAAAACACAATCACAGTGCTCCGTATGAGCCTCCGGGAGGCTCCAAGTCAACACAATCACAGTGCTCCGTATGAGCCTCCGGCAGGCTCCAAGTCCAGCAAGTCCATGCGGGGTGGTCGCTGCTTATCCAATCGGCTCAACGCCCGCATAAATGCCTTACCCCTAATTGGTGAAGCAAGCTTTTACTTCTAGAACCTTCCGGGGGGCTGGATATATCACTATAAATGTAAATAGTTTTTTGCCACTTTTGAACCGCGTTTTTCCCAATACATTTTTCTTTGGCGTTTGGTTCTTTTCTCGGCAAACGGGTCACGGTCGGTTCAATAGTATTTGTCGAGTGAGAAATTCAACGGAGATATAACAGTAGCGACAGAGATACAACAAGTATGATTGTACTTAGAGCACGCCGGAGGGCTTTGTGTGCACTATCCCGCTGACAATCGGCCGTGATTGCTCGGCATGGATGAAGAAGTCGGAAGGTACTTGCGGAAAGCCATGGTTTTGTGATTTGTTTTTTCAACCCACACCTGATTAGACTTGTTCCGAAAATCGCTCGTGGAATCTGAAAGCAGTGCATTACTACGCTGCTTAGTGGAAGATGATCCAGGTTTTTTGCAAGAACGTTTTGACAACAAGTTAAGACAGCAGACCCGGAGAGTTTTTAGTTATATCCAAACTGATCGTGCTATTCTTAAGGCGTCCACAAGATCTTATTGAAGGCCTATGACAAACTAATTTGTGGTCGGAATCTAGAATGGTCGATCAGTAAAAGCGGCACTCTTTCACACACCTCGCCGCCTATAGCTTACAGCTATATGATCGATTTAAGGGCATATTTGTACCGATTAAGGGGAGCGCCACATAACTGAGCGGCGTTTCGAAGGTCTAAAGCTCGTACTAAAGGTAAACATCATTGTTCATACAGAATTGCAACAGTCTGAAAGACAGCTATTGAGGCCGAAGTTTCCCCTGGGATAGGCCTCACAAGACGCCAAACTAATGATAAGGATATAAAAACAAAAACTACAAGCGTCACATTAACATGTTCTAGTCAATACACTATTGGAATGTTTACTTGAAGGTGAGATACTTTCCAGTTGCACAATCAACTTAATCCCTTTAAATTGCAACAATGGGTTCCAACGACACTGTAAAGTGTAAGTTAAATTCCTGTACATGACGTTTTCTGCATGCAAGGATGCAATTTACTGTGCAGTCGCATATTTCTACTAGTATTTGCCGATCGGTCAAGTCGTTCAATTTTACAATACTGGGACACATGATGGTGATAACACCGAACAAAAATATGTTCGTCCATCATCTAGCTCGCTCGCGGCCTTCACACTTTTATGCATTCGTATTTTTGATCATCGGTTTTGCCTCTGTTGTAACCTATTCTAGGCAATTCAGCCACTTTTGACTTCCATCCTGTGAACTTTTCACTCGCTCAGCACCTTGTTCTTACTGTGTGTTTGTGATGCTCTTTGTTTCAGTGACTTCCTCAACGTTGCTGATTCCTATCCGCAGTTGGCTTTTGAGAATTTCGTCCCTCATTTCCCAAAGCTACAATGTCCCGAATCATGTGGCTGCTTTGTTTGCTTAAACCTACTCCGTCGGACTTCCACATGAGCTCCACTTAGAGCTCTACGTTCCATTCTGCTCGTAGCCCCACGCTTTCAACGTTTTTTATCAAAGCGGTCTTGATTTAACGTTTCGATCCTCGATCGGTTTGCATTTTGTCAGACTATTTTATGGCCTACCACATATCCGATTCCGTCCGAATGATATGAATTTCAAGACTGGCTGATATTGTATTTTATATTTCACTCCAATGTTCTTTTAGTCACACTAGCCAATCCTATCATGAGCGTTTTATATATTTGTATGTGTGTACTTTTCTTACCTTTCTTGTAAACCCGCATGATCACAATTCTTTTTAATGTTTTACTGTTTTAATGTTTCTGTGGATATGAAATCTGCACAAGTCCTATCGATTAGACTTTTTGGTAGCGTATGTATAAACGGTGAGTCACTAACTTACGTACTGCTTTCATGTGCATTCTTTTTAGACGATTTTTGTTTTGATAAATTTGTGCATTGGAAAATAGCATGCTTTTATTAAAATTAAAGCTGACACTAGGGCGAATCCACTTGTGTTACAGCTCGTGTGTTCCTACCTTCTATTTTTACCGAAATTATGATTTCTGTTTGTGGCTTATGAAAATAATTATCAACATGTTTTACCTTCCGGCCATGACACATACTCTAAGGGACTGTTGACACCTTAATTCTATTGTCAATAGACGATTTTTTTTCGGATTATTTGATTCTTCTTCTGCTGCCATCAGTTGCACCAAAGCTTGCTCAATCCGATGAGGACCGTTCTTACCGAGCTGTGAATGCACTATATGATCATTCTATTGATCACTACTGGTCATTCTCTTCTCCATTAGCTGCTTTTGTGTGGATTATATACCTTCGTTCGTTGCCCTGCAATTCACAACTGAATCTTCATTCGTTTGGGTACCTTACTGCTATTTTCAACCTCGATCTAATAGACACACACTTTTTCCGTTCACTGACCCGTACGCTCAATGTTATCGGTCTTCACGTAACGCATATTGAAGATCTTGTCCTCATGACAACGAAGGTGTGAATACCTTTATCGATCCTCATGTCACTCCGCTGAATGACGTTAACTCTATTGATCTCACATGTCTCCGCCTACGAGCGCTGCCCATCTCTGTCTAAACTAATCTACGAAATGCCATCAACCGTTTACCTGGCATTTTTAGTTACTGTTTGCCTAGGGAGATCTTTCCAACATCTATCATTTTCATCAGCACACAAATTACCGTTCATGCCGAACAGACAAGTTACAAGTAAATTGCTCTTTCCCAATTCTTAATTGTTGTTTGAAGAAAATATAGTTTGGAGCATGGATGGGTACCACTAATCTATTGAAGCCCGTGGAAAGGTCATAGATAAAAGGAAGGTCATGAGCGAGTTGGTGCCGTGACAATCCCTTGCTCGTTCCATCATCCTGAAAGAAGTAATTGTGCCATAGCACTCCTATCGAGATGAATTATCCTTGGCACATGGAATGTCCGCACTCTGTACGGATGTGGATGAGTTTCTGAGTTAGACCGCAAAGGTAAGATGTGATGCTTATAAACACTGGGTAGAACGGTCGGTAGATTTGGCCTTAGAGAAACAAAGGATCGCGGGCTTAGGCTACTTCAGATTGCAGAGTCGCCATTTCACAATAGGCAACACACTTCACCATCATAAGCTATCCCAAACTGTAACGTGACACTCATCAAATGGCCTAGTATAAAACCAGATTAATTTCATCCCCATGCCTCAGTTTCCAATCGAGCATTAATATGGCCAATTCAAGTACTTTCCCTGATGCTGGCATAAGCAGCGACCACGTATTCGGTTCGACATTGAAAAACTCGAAGATCCAACAGTCGCCCAAATGTTCGAAACGAAGATCGGTGGGAGATTTGCAGCTGTAAGTCTTATTAATCTGAATATTGACACCCTTTTGAATAATATAAGGTACATGATTCAAATCCAAGGAGCAACTCGGCAAATACATAGGATAAAAACGACCCTGGATCACCACCGAAATTCTTCACCTATGTTAAAAGTGACATCAACGTGAAGCCCAGAAACATACGAGTGAATAGAATAGGAGCCAATAAAACCTGGTGCATAAACCATTGTGAAGAAAATGAGAGCAGTGAATTAAACGTAAATGTGAGGAAATTGATCGCTATATGGAGGCGGCGAATAACAAGGAAGCATATTCTGTGCTGAGGACATTCACGAAAACAAGAGTCAAAAGCTTCCACCAGCTTCAGACAAATGTGGCAATATTCTAACTCATAATGACGATATCCCCAACAGATAGACACTGCAAAGTTCTACACAATCAAGAACTCAAGCTAGACACATTTATTGAACAGAGCAATCGCGCCTCTGTAATAAAGTTCAACAACATCGAAATAAGAGGTGGAAGAAGCTATACTGAAATAGACAATGTTCCTGTGAAGCTCTTAAAAGATGAGGACAAGGAAACCGCTATAGCGCTATCAATTTTGTGGCAGAACAAAGCAATGGCCAAAAAGTGGACAAAATCACTCGTTATTCCATTCCAAAAAAGAAACTTCAGAAAGTGTGAAAAACATCGTACTATTCGGCCTTATTAGATTTCCAAGTAAGTATTCAAAGTTTTATGCTGACAAAAAGTATGAGCTTTACGAAAACCATCGGATGACAAATATAGCGTCGCATTCGAATGGAGCATTTATGGGGGATTTGATTGTTCATTCAATAAGAGGAGGCGATGGAAGTATTTGCCGGCATATATACATCTAACATTTTCTTGAATGTAGTTTCATAAGAATCAGCCACAGCATCTGGTAGTGTTTATAGAAAAAACACCCAAACAGCATTAAAATACTGGCGGCAGTCAAGGCGTGAATGTGGTATGATTAGCACGTTTGTGATTTCTTGTGGTGCAGGTCAAACGCTGTTGGAACAGATTTAGGGGAGTAAGGTTCTGTAGGCCAGAATCAGGTCTCCATGAGTGCGCCTATAGATGAGAGTGACCAGCGCTCTTTATATGATAATCTCTGAAGACCAATGATTAACTTGGTTGCGCGATGGTGTATTTTATTGAGGAGGGTAGACGTCCAAGCTTGAGCAGAATAATCTAACTCAAAAGATATGTAGGTGTTCGTTGCCAACTGTAAGGTAGAAGGTGAGAAGCGTCTAAATATTCTATGTTGCATCCCTGACAAGCCAGAAGCATCTTTATAGTCCGCCTCACGTTGCTAACTGTTTTTAAAGCTGCCACATCCAGATAACAATGTATTTCTCTGATGCCGTGCACTAGAATTTCTGGCCCCAGATGATATGAAAACGGACATTTTCTTCTCAGCTGCATCATTCTGCGTTTCCGAAGTTGAAAAGTAGTTTGTTTCGCACTGACCCGTCGTGTAGGAGCAAACAAGCTTATTTAGATTCTGTCTCTAGTTTGATATCACCGGCAAACAACTATTTCGGACAAACTTCCTTTCATTTTGAATCGCTGAAGTTCCCAAACAGCGGCATTTTGTCTGAAGAGCAACCTGGTTTTAGGCTGTGGCGAGGTATTTATTGAATTGAGCATGACTTACATAGCGAGATAGGACAGATGTCTTTATACCGTCGATACGTAGATGATATTTTCGCTATTCTACCTGACACGGTTAATTTGTCCTCAATAACTAGGCTTTTTAACAATGCACATCGCTCTATCAAGTTCACATCGGAATCAGAACTGGATGGTTTCTTCCACTTCTTGGGTGTTGGATTGAAACGCCATGAAGATGGTAGTTTAAGGAGGACAGTCTACCAGAAAGCAACATGGACGGGGCAATACACGAATTTCCACAGCTTCGTTCCACTAAAGCAGATGCTTAGCTTCGAGAGCGCGCAAAATATGCTCTGAAGATACGCTAGATGAAGAAATGTTTCGGATTCAGAAATCTGCTGAAAGAAAATGCTTTCCCAGAAAGGTTTATCACTAAAAAATCTCATAGCTCCAGAGCAGAAGCCGAAAGTATTGACTGCTGAACGTAAGCCAGTCTACCTGCCGCAACACTGCATCTGGTTTACTACCACACCATTGATACCACTGAACCTCAAAGATAAGATACCAGTCCTCGACCAATCTATGGTGATATATTCATTTTCCGGCTGTTTTACAGCCTAATACACGACCAGGTGTCTATCACAGAGGATCAGAGAGCATCATCCGGCCTGGATTGGAACTGGTGTAACCAAATCCGTCACCAGCGCCATACAGCAACATATACTCCAGACTGACCATCAAGTATCCTTGAAAGAAGCGTTTCGTGTAATCTACAAAGTCTCGAACCGGCAACCGAGAGGCGTTCGGACTAAAATCTTATGAATCGCTGAAGCGATTGCCATTCGTCATCGATTGCCAACATTATGCGTTCAGAAAAGACTAACACAAGCGCTTCAACTACCATGGAGCAGTGAGTTATATCGACCACTTGCAACCAGTCGATTAGTGATGTAAGATTTATCACGTGACTTGATAAGTGAGCCATCCATTGTCAACTTGTTGAACTATCGATCTTAATTTGCTTGTACAAAAACATATATAAACTCTGTAGTGTATTTGAGCTGATGAAGAACTACCGAATGTGATCGCACCTCAACCTGTTTGTTCTATCGAGCAATAATTGAAAAGTTTATTCAACACTAAAAGAACCTCTATTACAACTTTAAAGATGCGTTTGACTGAGTGTGGCACGATGGGTTATGACGTGTACTCT
>JALGAQ010000009.1:618371-642651 GCA_028829895.1 Sinotaia quadrata | reverse complement strand
CATCAGCTAACGCTGACGACCTATATGAAGAGATTAACGGAAAGCAGCAAGCATTCCCTTTTCTTATCCGAATTCATTTCGCGTTCCTTGCTGAATAAAGGATACGACCCCAAGGCCCGTTGAGCGACACTTCATTATGATAAAGTATTCACGCATCTATTCTTCTGGTAACGTAGTGGGGTGGATGGAGATTAGGTTTCCACCGCATTCGTTTATTGCCAGGCCATAGCGGGATCCTAATCAACGAAGTCATAAAACGGTCTACAAGTAAAATAAATCAGATTCGCGTCCAAATAACTAAGGCCGTTATAACTTCATGTGTAAAAATTACTTATTATGAAGGTATAAAAATCGAAATTTTCAAAAGAAGATATATTAAAATGGCGATCCGAATACTTACTGCTCATCACAGTCACCCAAAATGCGATAGTGAGCTCACAACGACATGAACATCGTGGCCATTAAAACGCAACAATACTTAACATACGCAACGGAAGTATTCGATAATTCGATAAGAACACTAGTAATGCTGTTTGAAGTTTAATCAGCTCACGCTGGATATCAAGTAATAAAGTGGACTACGTAGACTGCGACTGGTCTTACACATACCCCAACACAGTCACAACTCCATACGCGAAGAGATTACCTGAACACAGCGAACAGAACTCACATGATTTGCAATTTCTGTTAAAGCATTCTTCTTACTAGAATGTCATACAACGACGTATTAAGAACAGTTAACGTGACCAAATAAGATAGGCCATCGAGAACGATGCATACGGATGAACCAATCACGATCTTCATGACCTGAGGTGATGAACTGAGAAGTGGTCTCTACATGGTGACGTCAAACAATGAATAAGCAATCGAGGTATATGTAGTGGTCATGTGAACATTGACGGACGGAGGTGTGAGGGGCACCTAGGCGTCATGAAGACGATTACTTAGTAAAATAAAGCCAAGGGAGTAAACGTTCAGTCTCGATGATTGCAAAGACTTCAGAACCCGTAGGAATACGAGGATATATAACAGAACGTGAAGAAAAACAATAGGATTGGAGGTATTTAACGAAACATGTGGAACATTTTGCGTAACAAATTAAGAAGCTGTGAGCATCTTCGAAATAAGCATCGCACATGGAGTCGGAGACAGTCAGAACAAAGCAGATGAAGTGGAAGTAAACGCACGATGGTGTACCTACCACAAAAGCTTCCCACTGACTACAGGTTGGTAATCGCTTGTTGTTACGTTTTTGTGCAGCTCCTGGACTCAGACGCGAACTTGCTCACTAATAATGCTCTGCCCCCTTTGCTCTGCTACCAGGGAAAATACCACTGACAAGAAAGAGTGTATTAGGGAAAAACGAGGTTCGAGAATTGGTACAAGGGGTGTGCATTTATAGGGCTGAGTGAGTTATTGTAAAATCCCACCAGACGAAATCAATACTCAAAAATCTGCAGTCGATAGACCGACCAGAATAAAGTGTGATGTGCACTCACGTAGGAAGAGAAAAGCATCCAAAAATGCGTAATTGTTCTGATGTCACCTAAAATAGTGACTTTGAGCACTAATCAAATTCTTGGAATTTCGGAGCATTTTTTAAAGGTTTATCGGAAATCCATGATATTCCCAACACTTGTATGTATCCCTCGAAATATGTTAGGCGTTTCCATAGTATATTAGTACTCATCATCAAAGGATCGATCGCCAGCACGTGATTCCATGGCATAAAAGAGCGCTCCGCTTAATGAATATATTTACTCTACTAATTTAATCATCCGCTTATGAGCACAGTGATATGTCAAATATGTGTGACGCGATACACAAGTCAGTAAGAAAGTTCTATAATCTGAAGTAATTGATCTATTATCGATTCGCAGACTGATTGCATAAGATTACGAGCTGCAACAATGCCGATGAGATGAGATGGAGATGATAAAGCAGTAAGCAAACTTAGCAAAGGTAATTGATACATCGATATGTTACTGCATCGAAGGTTTATACAACTATAATCCAAAGGTAATTGATACATCGATCTGTTACTGTATCGAAGGTTTATACAACTATAATCCAACAAGGAATCAGCACAGAATGTTAGATAAATGTGGTTTACTGCAAGCCACCAAATCCTCAAATGCTCCATTCGGAAAGGGTCCCAGAAAGGTCAACAGAGACAAGAAAACGCTTTGTAATAAAAAATACTCAACAGCAGCAATATGTATGGAATGAACGTAAAGGCAAACACCTTCTCTACATGGAATTTTATTTTTTAATCAATAAACTTGTTAAAAACGGAAATAAGAGAACTCATGTTGCAAGCCAATAAGTAACAGTGAGCATACCTTGAAAGATCGATGTTCAGCTAGCTCCTTCAGACGATTTCGTATGACCCCTGCGGCTATGAAGACCGGGGTCTCGGGCGTGGGAACATCGGCGTTAGATTCTGCTGTGACCAAAACGGTACCATCGTGCAACTGCAACTGGGTGGAATCCATACCTGTGGAGTCTGTCTTAGTCGGGAAGTGGCATACACCCACATCATCTTCGTCATTACGATCCTCAAAGGAATTGACGGATTCGCTTGAGGGCAGGCTTAAACTGTCTGCCGCAGCGATAGCAGCAGCTGCAACGTCGGCTGCAGACGAGGAAGGCTGAAAACCCAAAAATATTATATTGACAGCGGTTGAAAAAATGGTGTCCTTAATATACACTTATATATACTTACACCTGTAAAAAGAGGCTTGGCGCCAATCCTGTACAGAAAAACGAACTGCAAAAATGAATAGACATAAACAAATGTGGGGGAAATGGGTTACGCATTTTTCAGTGATCTTTCGTTGCTGTTTTTTATTATTTAGTTTTTTATCTGCAGGTCCTTTTTTCGGGGTTGGGGTGGGGTGGTGAGTGAGCGAGAAAGGAAGGAGCAGTCACAACACGCAGAACTGCAAATACCCCACTGATTTCTGATCTGCCCCCATTTCACTTAGAGTTTTTAACCATTGGATCTTCGTTTTTTGGTCCCATCCTGGTAGACGACAAGATTCAATACGAACTAACTTGCTCGTCAGTTTATCCATTACTCGCTGCCAAGTCAAGGGTTGACCGCCACGTTGCTTATTCCAGTGAGGTCCAGGAAGCGCCCGTAAGGCACGTTGTCACAAGTGGAGAGAAGGCATACGAATGACGTACGCTACCCAACGAAGCCGGTGGAGTGAGATTATGTCGCTTGAGGGACGACTATCTGCCAAAGCACACGATGTCGTACCTCATCATTGCTCAAATGGTGTTGCGTTGGACGCAAGCAATGCATTGGAGACGGCGGTTTTCAAACACAGAAAGTCGGCAACTAGCGGCCACGCTAAGCGGTCGAATTTCACAGCTATAGAGCAACACAGCACGAACCGTCGTGCCTGTCTTTCGAGGTAAGGCTGATGTCACGTCTACGCCAAAGATGTTTGAGAGTAACAAACGCCAGCCTAACTTTTGCCATTCGGAGGTCAACCTCGGGGTCGATATCAGCACCAGAGGGTAATGTAATTCCTCAAATAAACGAAGTGATTTCGATTGGGACGTTACTGAGAGCGAGTACAGACACACATCCCCCCAGTCTTGTATAAAGATCTTATACTTCGTCGGTTCAAAATACATTCCATACGGAGATGCTTCAGTCACCAAACGGTCTAAAGCAGTCTGAAGTGCCTAGGAATCGTCCCCAAGTAGAACTATTTCGTCGGCATACTCTAAGGCAGGTACTCTGCTATGTGGGGTATGTTAAACACAACAGTTCTGAAGACCTTGCAGCGTTTTTTGAAGAACGTCGATGACAAAGTCTAACAGGAATGGTAAGATAGGACAGCTTTGTCTCACTCCTCCTAAGACGGAAAAAGGCTTCGAAAGACGATTATAGGCCCTAACTCGTGCTGGGATTTGAAGATAGAATGTGTTCAGGATGGACATATACTTCTCGGGTACTTCGAATGGGTACAAACATAGCCACAAACCTGATCTGTCAACAGAACCGAAGGCTGCACGGGGGTCTAGAAATGCTATGATAGTCTGTCTTCGGTAGCAACAGAGCAGCTTCAGCTCTTGCTCTTGCGCTAAATGCTACATCAACACCTACTTGACCAGGGGATGATGCTTCGGGGTCTCCGGAGAGGCGCAGATGAAACCTCACTTCATGATTTGTAGCCGACGTTAATTGGGTGATCCATGAAGAGTCCTGAACGCGCGCATTATAGGTAACGTTATAGATAACCAGCTTAAGAAGATATACGCAGCTGGAGAAAGTGGCTCCTTGCTTTTGTAGAAGGAACCTTGAAAGGAGAGGGATCCAATGCCTTATTTGAGTGAAGATCGTAGCACGACTGTACATTGGCGACGGTGTTCGTGTTAGTGGAGGAGAGTTTAGGAGCAGGAAGAAGGGGAAACACTATGAGGGATGGCGTATAGATCGGAAGTGTAGTTATTTTGAGAGCACAGAGCGTGAGAGAGCTTCGGCAATTCCATCAGATATATAAATCAATGATTTGTAAGTGGGCGTGATACTGTCCGGTTGCCCTATCGAGACAGGAGGTTAGCTTAAGGGTCCTCACCCAAAGCCTTTGTTCGTTGAACTAACGTACAAGGAAGCGAGGTGAATTATGGAGTTCACTATCCAGTGGGAGGTCGATGATCCTTCAGGTGGTATTCAACTACTACCCAGGATTCCCGATGTGCCCGCTATGTTGTTGGAACCCGGTAACCAACATTGGTGCATACGCCTTTCAGAGCAGTTTGCTTCTCTGAGATGTCTAACACACCTCCAAGCTGGATGAAACGGAATGGTGCCGTTTCCCAGGTGTTAAGAAGCACGGTTTCCCATCTCCCCTGGGTAATCTGCCAGTGGCTATCGTACCTGGTTATAGCCCCGGACATTGGATTTCGACCTCTTGAACTTTGTGAAAACGCCCATTCCCCCGTAGAGACTATAAGAGACGCATGCAATATGAGAGCATTTCGAGAGGTACTTACGAGCAATTATCCACCCTCGGTAGTGCAGGGGCATTTTATGGTATCCTTTAATATATCTATGTATAAGATGTGGAACCTAGAGACGGTGTAGACAAGATGGACTCGAATGCAACAACACTATTGAGTTGTATTCAGCATCAACCCGTGTACAGCCATGGTGCCCATAATCCACAGTAAAGATGAAAGAAAAAGAACCATTATACATTGTTCAAAAAGTTGTAGTGTTAAGACTTGCTTAAAAAAGAATATCGTTTGGTGATAAAAGCCGAGCAGGGGAGACCTGACCCCGAGCCTTTGGTCGAAGAACCTAACCCACCGGGCAGCGGATTGTTCAGAACAGATGTTGCTCGATTTACTGAGTTCTTCGATTGCGAGAAAGTTTGTGATATATATATATATATATATATATATATATATATATATATATATATATATATATATATATATATACGTAACACAGTTCTAGAAATACGATCTGTTGAATGAACCAGTTAACACAAGCCACAGTCTAGCACGTGTTGATATCAGCATCACTCGAATGGATAGATCATCTGTTCGCATGCTTGTTCATTGTTGTCTACAGTTTCGCATGGACTGCGTGTGATGTGCTTCCACAAATATGGCCGCTTGGATCAGAGAAGCCTGCCGACAAACAGATGCATCCCGTGCCTAAGAGAACCTTCCTTAGCAGTTAGAATACATCTACTCTCTTCAATTTGGCGAAACATTGCATAAGTTTAACGTGTGTGGAGTAAGTCATTGAAAAAAGAACACAGAATAAATGAAACCTTCTTTATTAACATTTTGTGGAAGTTCATTCACATGACTTTCAATAAATGATTGGTCGTACATGTTCATGAACCTGAAAGTCCAAGACTTACCGTACCAGGAAACGAGTTCCATGGGAACGTTGATAATGACGACGAGGAGACGGTACCGATTTCGCCCATCAGTGAATGTCCCACAGCTCTGAGGTCATTAGGCCTAGAGGGCAAGTGAACTGCCCATGGATCATCGCAGGCGAGGACTTCCAAGTAGATCAGGAAAGGAGCCTAGTCAAACAGAAATAAGAGAACTGTCAATAGGAGGGAAACAGCCACTAGGAGGCAACGAAGAAAATACATTTGTTTCAGGTCCAGGTCTTGACAAGTATACAACATAATGGGATAAATGTTTTTGTGCTATACAAATCATGTACAGAAAAAGAACAGCCAAAATGAGACGACAAACAAAAGTGGGGAAAATCTGGTACAAATTTACATCAATTTTTGTAGTTTTTGTCTACACGCAGTTTATTTTGGAGGGGTGGGGGAGGAGGGGATGATCAGTCAAAACACGCAGAACTGTAGACACGCCACTGATTTCTATTCTGCGAGATTTCTCCTAGGGTTTTTAGCCATTGGGTCTCCTCTTTTATTGATCTCATCCTGGTAGACAAGAGCCAATACGAGCTAGCTTGCTCGTCAGTTTCTTCATAACTCGCTGCAAAGTCATGGGTTGACCGCCACGTTGCTTCTTCCAGTCAGGTCCGGGAAGCGCCATTAAGCCATTAAGGTAAGCGGTAAGAGGGCATACGGAGGACGTGCCTTAGCCAACGTAGTGGGTGAAGTGATATGATGTCGTTAAAGGACGGCTATCTGGTCCTAGCACACGGTGTCGCACTTCATCATTGCAGTAGGACTGCCTTTGAAGTGTAGCCAATATGATGGATAGGTGTTTGTTTCGTTATTGCTAACGCAATTTGACATCTCGAGGCTTCCGAATGCTGGGTTCTCTATGAACCGTGACTGATGGTGGTAATGCCACTGGAATGATTCCGTAGTTGCAGTCCGAACACTGGTTGCAAACGTATAGCTCCGTTCTTCTTTAAAACAATGAAAACGGGAGTGGGATTCTGCGGATCGAAAACCTTAATATTTCCTTATTGGAAACAAAACCAACCCACTGATATCTGTCCTGGATGAGGAGGATAAACTGGGAACCAGATGAATAAAGTGATGTACCTATATCAAACTCTGATAGGATACATACTTTTTCCTTGGAATTTAGACAGACCGCAGCCGTTGGTGGTATTCGTAACACAATATGATCGGCTTTGTTCACCGGAATCCACACACGAGCGGGCAAGTGCAGATTCAAGTTGGCCAGCTCCGCTTGGAGATAGGCAGCTGAAGAAGGGAGGTGGGGGAGAAATAGCAGTTGTTAGGGCATCTGTGTGACAGTCTACGAGTGTAACATAAGATGACCTCAGACAAAGATCAGACGTCCCAGACGTTGTAAATGAGAACAAACAAGTTGAGGTGTAGTTTCTCATTAGCTCAATTAAATTGTCAGACAGGCTGAGCACAGGTAGGGCACCCTGCACGTCTTCCAATAGCATTTTGCATTTATGGGCTGTGAATTACATTCCAAATCTCTTTGCTTCGGTGGTTGGGCGACGCAAAGCAATGTCATTGGTACAATAAAAATCGGTTATTTCATTGCCTGGTAGTAAATCAAAGGCACCACATGTAGTATCTGCGAGAGGTGAATTGAGCACTTGGTTAATAACGAAGATGAAAATGAATGGTGAGACTGGACAACCATGGCGCACCCAGATGAAACTGACACTGCTGTCGATAAGGTGCCAGACGCTCGTACCCTAGTGGTAGTTCCCGAGTGATGAGCTTGTGAGATGGTAACGTATTTGCAAAGTACCCCATTGCTCAGCAAACAATCCATCAGGGCAGATCTACCGATCAAATCAAATGCTCCACTGAGGTCGAGGAAAACAACGACTGTAGGTCGCTGATGCACATGACGCGTTCTGTTGAATTCAGAGGAGGATGGAATAGACCGAAGAATTTTCAGAAATTTGAGAAAGTAACTATAGATCCAAGAGTCAGAATAACGAGCATGAACTCCGTATCCTTGGATAGGGGGCATCACTTATTGTTTGTTTTAAAGGGTCCTAAAGTGCATCGACCGCACTGCATGATTTATTAGGTCTGGTGGCCACAGCGCTTTGAAATGTATCTACAACATTTAGTGTGCCCCTCTCCTGAGGTAAGCCAAAAAGGCGAGGTTGACGGTGACTGAAGAGCGAGCCTGTTACAAATTAATGTACGAACTGAGTCAATATATACATACATATATTATGTTACTCACATCTTCCAGTATTAAGATTCTTAAACAGAATTTTAGAAAACGTTCAGGTATATATGACAGTTTTCGAATATATATATATATATATATATATATATATATATATATATATATATATATCATCATTCGCTACATAAAAGCTTAAGAAAGTAATCTGTACGTGATGGATGATCAAGCAAGTCAGGCACTTACTTCGCTGTTCTTTCGAACTGATAGGCACCAAACGCCGAGATAGCCGCAGCAAGCCATCGATGAATTCATACTCCGGCAGGAGACGAGGAACGAGCTGGGATCGCAACTTGGTGAGTGGGTCGGACACAGACTGAACTTGTTCGCGTGATTGTCTATCTTCTATATTACTTTCGGGTAGAATAAGATGCAAACCACTGTCGGGGGGACTAGATGGCGAGGAAGCATGGTCTCGTTTCATTTGAGGATCGCAATTCAAATCCACTGTCGGTAATTCCTTGTCCTTTTGTGTAGCAATGGGTGATCGGGAAAAGAAGTGGCGGGAAGAGGGGGAATAGAACGACTCATCAGAATTGAAATGCTGCAGACTCTGAGCGTTTCGGAGACTCATATTGGAATCGGAAGAGATGGGGCATTCAGCATTGACTGCCTGTTCGAGAGAATAGCAGTGTAAGGCAGTTTGAACGAAGTATAATATCTATCGATTGAGAGGTTAAAAGTCTCACCAATTTTCAACGCAAAGCACGAAAGTCCATTCATCGAGAATTCGAAAGCATTAGCTACTCTTCCGATGTGCATGTTTTATAAGTCAGGCATTTATTTGAGAAGCAGTTCCATCGTCTGCCCTCTATTGTGTGATTGTGATGTGATGATACCAGTAGTTCAAAGTTGGATGACCCAGACTGCTAATTGTTTTTTTCAAAACGAATTAGCCATGGTTAGGAGGGAAACGAAAAAGTATACATTCGATACACTTTAAAGGTTAACAATTCATCACTGATCCCTGTTGCATCCGTGACATCTCATTATATTAGAAAATCCACGGTAACTCACGCTTAACAGCCGAGCGCCAGCGAGACTAAACTGTCTAATCTGCTTCGTACTGCATCGCTTATTTGTTGTCATCCGTTTTCTATATCATTTGAGGAGCAGGTGATTAACTTGTCTTCTTCAAAGCGTTTAAGTAATTCTTTAACGGTTGTTTTTGCTATTGTCAATGCGAGGATTTCCTTTCATCCTTTGGGGGTAGATGCGTGTAGGTTGAAGGTGCAACTTGCTTGCCACCAATGAGTGGTCCGTGTCACAGTCTGCACTGTTACAGCTGCGGGTTTATAAAACGGTGTTCAGCAATCGTCTACGTGTAATAATGAGGTCCAGTTGGTGCCAATAATGACCTTTGTGGTGTTGCCAGAAGATGCGACGATGTGGGTTCGTCAAGAAGAATGCATTCATCAAACAAAAATCATAGTTGGTGCAGAATTCTAGTAGGCGCTGTTCGTTTTCATTTAGTTTGGCGACACCAAAGCACCCGAGGCTTTTTGGCCGGATTAGTTGTCATTGACTTTCTTTCCTTGCCGGTAGAATATGTAGTTCTGTTGACTGTAAACACTGAGATGCAAGTCTAGAGATTTTACGTGTTGAGACCCTCCTCAACGGCAGCGAAACCTAGACGCACTATTCACAACACAGGCTCAACATATTCCATTTACGAAATCTAAGAAGAATACTAGGCATAATTCAGCAAGATCGCATCTCTAACGACGCCGTGTTACAACGAGCCGGATTACAAAGTATGTTGGCTCTCCTGGCTCACAGACGTCTGCGTTGGCTCGGCTATGTGAAACGAATGGATGAAGATCGTGTTCGAAAGGCTGTGGTATTTGGAGAACCAAGCAATGGCTTGAATTCAATCTGAAGACCAAAACTACGCTAAAGCCGGATATTAAAAACTGGAGGCATCGACCTAAGGAACTGGGAAGAACATGAAGCGAACCGAAAGAGCTGTATGAGTCTCATGAAGGCAGCAGCTGTAAATGCCGAACAAGACCACATGAAGCCACGAATAAAGAGAACAGCCGGACAAAGCCCGCGTTTTCGAAATCAAGCACTATTGCCTGCATTAATTGTGGGAAAATCTGTCTGTGTAGCATAGACGATGGTGTAGTGAATAATATAGAAGTAAACGAGAAAGAAATAGTGAGAATATGGACCCAGTTAAGAATCAGAAGCACAGACTAAAGACTAAGTTTAACAAAAAAATATCTCGGGTGACCAAGACTATAGTCCTTCGAGACTGACAGTAGCAAATAGAATGGCATGAAATATGCTAAAGATATTAAACGGTTCCCTGTCTTCAAACACTGTCATTCTTTCATTCAATGAAGCGATAAAGCAGGACAACACACTGGATAACTTTGTCATATCATCAGTTGTGAAGAGTTTGAAACGTTATCAACAAATCTACTAATCACTCGTTAAAACGGGCCAGTTGGACATATCTGTGTGAGGCATTTGTGACTTGACATCAAGGAATGAAGAACTAGATAAACAACTTGTCTCGTGTTAGTCCATCCTGGATTCCCTCCTGAAAACGAAAGAATGATAAAATCCAGTCGATGAGTCTAAACCGAAATCGGAGCGTATTATGACGTGTAGTTGCTGATTTACAACCCGATTCTCCGCAAAAGTATTGAAAAGTTTTTTAACTATGGAAAAGAAGCGGTGAGAATTATCAACTCGTTCGTTCTCCTTCCTGTCGGTTCTTCCCTTCTCACTGAGGGCGATGAGAAATAGGGATGTAAACAGCATTACTTGCCTTGTACACATTTGTCATGGAGCCAACAACTCTTCGAGAATTCGGACAATGGTCGCCCTGTTTAACTTCGGATTTGAAATTTGGTGGCTCGACGAGCTGACTGTCAGTCTCTGGTGTTTCCTTGAAAGGAGCAGACACCTGCGAACGATCAGTTCCTCGAGAAAACCCAACCGCAGAATCCTCCGAACACCAGCCATTTTCGATCGAATGTAATGTGGCGGCGGGTTGTTGTACTTCTGTTTGATGAAAACGCGACGGTTGAATTGATTGTCCAGAAGTGAGACCTACAAATGCGTGTAAAAATCAATAAGGTAATCATGGATTAAATTTATCAACGTAAGTTAGGTGCGATCTACTTAACAGCACGTTGCTTACCAACCTGGAATTTCGAACATCCGTTTAGTGAGAACACATGAAATGGAGTAAATGCAGTGCTGGTTTCCCCTCTATTAGACAGCAGTAATTAGATCGAGAAAAGTTTTTCATCACAGGATACATCAGTATTGCCACGTGGGTAGTTCAAGTCGAGAACGCACAGATTGACAAACACTAAAATGAGGACAGCCAAGAAAACTGCCAAAGAAAATTGACTGAACAGTGTTTTGTGGATACTGAGATTAATATCCCCCATTCGGTTTGCTCGTTGTGTTCAAAAACGAAACAAATAGATCAAGAATGCTGGTGCCCGTCGTTCTTCTCTTCTAATCCCTTGGCTTGAGAGATCGTAGGGACAAAATAGAATTGGAGGAAGTAAGCTTCTGTACCGTCGGCAGTCTGCAGTAAATAAAACACATCAATGTATCAAAGCATACTACTTCCAATGTCTTGTGAGTGGTAGGCAACTTTCTCTGTCGCCAGCGGAAGTACAACGGCCCAAACTATAGGAGCCTTATGTGGTTCGCTTCTCAAAGCCCCTGTGATGAGTTGCCGGTTTCTTACTCCTAAGTAAAACATGACCATTTGCAATTCTCCATTTGTGCGATTGTTGAGTGTTTTACAAGAGGTATTTGACCATGGGCCGTCCCTTCCCTTGAAATGAAATGTTAATGAAATGTATTTTGTGATAAAAAAACACTACTCCCAATGTATCTTTAAGATAATTATGTTTCTCGTCATTTTTGACCCACTGCTAACTGAAAATCGAGCTACAGAACATAGTTTTGATCTTAATAGATCTCATGAGTGTTGCTTACCAAGGACTAGTCGCAGATTTGGATGAGAGCCAAGTTACGGGGCTGCTCAGCCCCAACTCGTGGGTGAGTTATTAGTCATTCAAACACAAACTATCAGACCATCTGTGAGTAGTATTCAGAAGCCAGGCTCTCCTTCAGAGAGGACGCAGTATCTGTCCTGTTTTTAACCATCTGAATAGCCCCGCTAGCTAGGTCTTCTCAACCATGTCAATGTACGACATCGTAGCATTGATTGGAGCACTGATTCATTGTTATGGGATGTGTCCAGTACTTTATGTTCTTCGTCCAGCCTCTTCTTTGTCCTCTTCGTCTTCGACCTTTCCCCATTGACACTGGATAGTTTTTGATTGGGTATCGTATCTAGTTGTATGACCGAAACACTGTAGTTTTCGCCTCCTAATGGTGACAAGAATCGGTTCGTGATGGCGTATATATCGCTGGAACTAATCATGCGATTTGTAATCCCTCTAAAAAATACTGAGGAATTTTCTCAGGCTTCAAAAGTCTGTATCTTTTTAGCTGATCTTGGCAACAGATTCAAAGTCAGGTTTGAACAGTGCGTCCGAGTTCAGCAGTTATGTCACTATTCGAAGCCAACCATCACACTGTTTGACCAGTAAATAAATCATACGCAAAGAATAAACTCGGCCCTTGTGTCCACAGATGAATAGGGCATGCTTTTATTTCACTTTGTTCCGACTTACTTCTGTGCCATGATAAGTTCGATTTGATGATGTACTCATAAGTCACAGAGGAATTTTGTGTGAATAAATCCCCAGTGCCATTTGGGTTTTGTGTGAGATGGCTCCTCTACTCATTGAATAGGCCAATCTCAATGTAAAGCGGTTGTGTGGATGTTTCACAAATTGGACTTGTATGTGCAAAAATCTTCCATGAAGTCCCGTCATTTAAATAATTACGCTCCTAAGTTTCTAAGTACACTCAGTCAAAGCAAACATGATCCAGTGGATTCGAGGGTAAGGATGTGATTTCACAAAATTGGAAAAATAAATGTATACAATTAGTTAAAGATTGAGGTCTATGGGATCAAAAACCATAATCATATATTAATGGAGAATGTCGGGCACCTTTCTGCCGAAACGCAGTCAAAGGGCACGATTCGTGGTGATGCAGAGAGATAGTGTAAGCTGAAAATACGAAGGCAATTAAGTGAAAAGTAACACAAAATGTGCTCAAGTCTAAAGAAACTCATAAACACAAAAATAAAGGACGGGCTTTTGTTGGAACTGTCATCATTATCTGACCTGAATGGCGTTCATGTATAGTGTAACATTTTGATGTGCACTTTCGTGCCCCTATTATTTTGATAACCGACCTTTAAATAGTATTCACTTTTTAACTTTGATGACTAGTTCACTTATTCATTCTACTGACTCGACTGCGGACGCTTGTCTGACTATCATGTATTTTCGAATAAACAACTTTTCGTCTCGCACGGTTTTCTGAATTAACCGGTGTGTGAATTTCAGACTGCATTGTATTAGCTGCCATCCGTCTCAAAAGACTATAGTGTGTCATTGGATAATTTTTCATTGATGGATTACTCCATAAATAGATAGATAGAACAAACACTTAGAGGTGCAATCGCATTCCGTAGTTTTTACATCAGCCCAAATACACTACAGAGTTTATATATGTTTTGTACAAGCAAATTAAGATCGATAGTTCAACAAGTTCATAACGGATGGTTCACTTATCAAGTCCCGTGATAAATCTTACGTCACTAATCGACTGGTTGCAGGTGTTCGATGTAACTCACTGCTCCACGGTAGTTGAAGCGCTTGTGGTTAGTCTTTTCTGAGTGCATAATATTGGCAATCGATGGCGAACGGCAATGGCTTCAGCAATTGATAAGATTTTAGTCCGTACACCTTTCGGTTGCCGATTCGAGATTTTGTAGATCACACGAAACATTTCTTTCATGGATACTTGATGGTCAGTTTGAAGTATATGTTGCTGTATGGCACTGGTGACGGATTTGGTTACACCAGTTCCAATGCAGGCCGGATGATGCTCCCTGATCCTCTATGATAGATAACTGGTCGTGCGCCCAACGTACTTTTTTATTTATGTTTTATTTTCTCTATATTTTTCTTAGTTTATAAATCCAGTTCTTGATTTGTTCACTCTTTATTTTTGCTGTTTAATAATTGTTTTTGCAAAAATTAAGTATTTCATTTCGTGTAAGAATCCATTCCCACTATTTTTACCGTTACCTCTATTTTATTTATTGCACAGTCGTCTATGAGGGTAGAGGCATATAGTGGACAGGCAGATTTTCCACATTTACTATAGGCAACAGATATTTCATTTAAAAAACACGAGCTCTATCTGGCTGCACTTTTATCCTGCGGCCTCATGGTAGTATGAGACGACTTTTTTAGCCACTGCCTTTTTAAGGTGCCACCAGGCTCTGTCAATCCGCTGCACTTTTTTCCAACTTTGCTAGGTCGATGCCTGCGGATTTGATATCCCATTTGCAAATGTCCATGTATCGTAGATTTGGTCTTCCGCTTCACTGCAATTGTCCTAACACGTAGTCTGCCCGGATTATGATAATTTTCTTTCGTTTTAGCCTAACAAGATGGTGAAAATGAGTCGACAATTTGTTTAAGTGAGTGGCGCGAAACCGTCAGTAGGTATTTGCGACTTTTCATAAAGGGCTACACGACGAGGAGACTAAATGCGTTTCGCGGTGGCTTTTCTTTGTAACCGTATTAAACACATCGAGAATATGTGGGGAAGGGCAGATTCCTTCATGAAACTTGACTACGAAGAACGTGAGCAAACTAGCTATCCATTCTTCATCGCATTGCCTATAAACAAATAAGAGACCAAGATAGAGATTATAGAGAATGGACGCCCCTCGATTTTCGCGGAATAAGCAGCTCGATGTTAACTACGAATTGAATAAAGACTACACATAGCGAGCAACAACAGGGTTCAGTACTCCAGCATGAAAATTACTAGGCGGTTGGCCTCAATAGAATAGGCGCCATTCATTTAAAAACATACTATGCTTGCTCAATAAGGCAACACTAAGCCGGCCTTGGAGGAACAATGCGTGTCACATTGTTGGTCTCGTGGTACTATGGGTCTGAGATATTTTCATAAGGATTGATAAACGGGGTTAGATGATTGACTTATGTGAACTGCATCATTCATTTCCATGGGGTCACGTGAGCTAGAGTGACGCTAACTGAAAACCGATGGCGTCGATTGTTCTACAATTCCACAATCACAAAAATAACAGCCGCAAGGTCGCCGAAATCAAATGCATAGAATAGAGCAGAGACCTACAGGATAAAGACGGGGCACAACGAACAACAACAGGACAGGAGAGAAAGAAAAAATCAAGGCAGGAGATAGGACAACCGAACAGTGAAGACTCTAATCCGGCTTCCAGCTTGAAATATGATGATTGTGACACAAAGTTCTGTACACTTTTACCTGACAAAGGTCTTGCAGTACCAGATCGATAGTCAATTCATTTAGCAGATCATTTTCAGCATACGGGGTATGGATGATTAACAAAGGGGAACCATGTACTATAAACAAGGGAATAATTGAACTATTCTTTTCAAAAGTGACATGGTTAGACCTTTGGTGGTAAGATAAGAAAAGACAGTAACGAATAATTATAAATCAAAGTCCAGGAAAACGAATATACTACCCTCTGATGTTTATCCGTTGATTCACTTTTAGTGGGGGTTAAGGAGTGGATTCCAATGACGGTTGCAGCATCAGTATCAAGCAAGTGCTGAGCTTTTATTCAGCCTCAGTGGAAATACTGCCCTATCGAGCGAGACAGGAGATTGGTTGAACTAACTCACAAGACAGCGAGGAGAGTTCACTAACGAATGGGGCCGGTAACTAATCTAGCCTTCTGGTGGCATTAAATAATCTTCGCGTTTGTTGAAAGTCGCTGACAAAGAATATTGGTTCATCCGGATTGTCAATGATTCTCCGAGATGCCAAACAAACCTCTCAATTGGTTGATGTGGTAAAGCACTGTTTCTCAGTTGGTTAAGAATTAGGGTTTACCATCTCTCCAGGATTTACCTACATTACTTTTGTTCCGACTATCTCCCATTTAGGGATCAACCGGCTTCACCAATATAGCTCCGACAATTCCATGAACAGCATGTACCTTGAATACCTAGAATAAATTACATTAAAAATGTGCAATAAAATGACAAGCTTTCCAAGCCTGACTCATATTATCAACGCGAGACGTGTTAACAAAGTTGCGCCAACATAACTTCAGATTTTGAAATATGTGCGAATAGTGAACCAGTAGAATGGTGGTAGCACGTGGATGGCCGTGCAATAACAGGAATGCAAAACATACACAATAACACATACGAAAACACGGCGTCGAAAAAGCTAAGGAGGGGCACATGCACAACAATGTGTAGGTGTATCCATGTAAATAATTATTACATCAACTTGGTAACCAGTCTAGCAGTAAACCACTCCCGGTTGCTGTAAAATAAGTAGTGTATTCATTAAAAATTGGAATCTAATGGCACCGTTCCAAACTAAATGAATTTACGTAAACTTGTGATCACATGATGCTGATAAACCGGCTCCCACGCTATAAGTGACGCAGTTCTGGAATAGAAATGTCACAACTAAAATCAAACTTCCGTTGAGTTGGTAAAATAGCAAGTCGATCGTGTACCGATAAGCAAAGACACGCATGCGTATTAAGTCGGAACCTACACAAACCACCCCTTACTTCCGAATGGATCAGTGAAGGTTCTCAGAGTCCATCAGAGGAAGTGCATCACAATCTTCTGGATCTTCAAACTGCTTCGATTGAAGTGTTCCATTGTAGCACAGTAGTAAACGAACATCTGAAGTTATTTTGGAACAATCAATGAAAGATACAAACATTCGAGCTTCAGTCGCCCGCTACTTATATGGTTCAGATTGTTGAGCTCCATTTTGAACAATCGGGCAAATCATGAAACAGTGTGTTTACTGGAGTAAGTGCTGATGCACAGCTCCCAGTGCACTTTTAACATCCGTAGATCGGCGTCGAACCTGACTGCAAACAAAGCAAATATATTCATCATATATACATAAAGGCACTTGAAAAAAACCTTTTCGGTGCCAAGCAAAGCAAGGCACGGGCATGAAAGCGGAACGGAGGACTGCTTATCGATTATTCTAGCACATATGCTGTTTTAAGACCTGTTGAGAGTGGGATAGTGTCCGACTGCCCAAACCGAAGAAAGAGGTTATCGTGTGGACCTCAGCCTGGGCACTTGATCAAGAGATCTAACACGCAAGGGAGGCGGGTTGCTCATTACAAATGTCGATCAACTGACTGACTACGTTTCTCGACTACGAGCAAACAAATGGCATTTTAAACTGAGCAAAATCAATTGCGTCCGATGTTCCGTTTGTGTGTGCTTACCTCAAGTCGATTTCTATAGTGGATCTTCCCATTGTCTTCTTTCATGTTGCCCGGTGCAGCTTGCTCAGCTTTCTATTTCAATGCTCTTGACAGTTTAACAGCTAGTCTGGGTTCTCTAGGATCATCTCGGTTTCTAGACTGTGGTCTTAGAGATTCTGGGTGCGACAGGTTAAAACCTTTAGCGAAGATGGTTCAAAAGCGAAGTCAATAGTATTATTGTTGTAATTCCCTCATCCCTCCTTTGTATAAATACATAATTTGTTGTATGAACACATAATGAATATATAATTATGAATACATAATTCGTTATATTTCTAGGTGTTCTTGGCACATTGCTTTATTTACACTTATGTGAATATATATATATATATATATATATATATATATATATATATATATATATATATATCAAACTCACAAATCGGCTATCTATGGACACTGATCAAAACAGGTCTTTATAAAGCTCAATTAAGAAGGCGGATAGATATTGAGGGACCATCTTCTTGCGTGTTTGACCAATGAGCCTTTGTTATATCATTTGATTCCTCATCTGAGTTCATGCAAGTTGTTTTTTGCACAAAAATTTTGATTACATAGGAAAAGCGGTGTCCACAGTCAATGACACCATGAATCTTGACAAACAAACAATACAATAGGAAAGGAAAATTGTGAATGATCATCTTTGAATGAACAGTGAGAAACCAGCAACCCAACCCAGGCAAAACATATATAAGACCCATAAGCGTCATCTTTGTCCCATTTAGACGTGTTGTTCCCTTGTTTTATGGTTTTCCCTCACACTCTTGTTAACATTAGCCCGTGCTATTCCTCCAAATCGCAATGTCCAGTGGTGTGATGTAATGAGAAGACTAAGCAGTAAGAAAATCCGATCGGTTCTTATTAGCCCATCTCCAAGTTCGGGAGGTTTATGGCAATAAACAAGTACATTTTCGATGGCACAAATTCCATCAGTTTGGACGGTCATTCCGATCAGGTGACTTAATTGCCTCTCCGATTACAGATTTATCGGCACTCGATCAATAAAAAGACCAATGGCAGGAATTGATCGATAATATTTCTTCATCGCCACATTACGTATGTAAAAGGCGCCGCTACAACAAGGAAGACTCTAAGTGATTCACGATCGACTGAAGGAATTTCTTTTACGAGCAAATAAATCAACGTTTTCAAAATAAATCCTGACATGTGATTATCACTATTTTTGAGAATGAACGTGAATGTTTGTGGTTATAGGCACTGTTGATTGGTACAAACAGTATTCAATTGATGATGATAAAAATTCTATTCGCGCTTTTGCATGTACTCGCACCTCAATGTCGGTCAGTTATTAAAACTTACATCATTGGAATTAGCTCCTATGTAAGAGTCAACATCAATGTGGCCTGTGCACGAAGTGACTGTCTTGGACAACACTAGGAGAGATGGTGTTGGCAGTATTATAGAGCGTCAACAGGAGGGTGTGATTGAGATACTGTGTCAAGCTACCGTAACCGAACGCATCTCGTGGTTTTTCTTCAAACGATTCCGAGCAGGCCGGGTGGCCAAGTAATTATAGTGAAGAACACAGTGCGTGTGAATCCCACTCCGACAATTAGTCCGATTTGGGCAACCGGATAGTAGTATATCCGTGAACATCCCACAGTTTTGTTTGGAACTAAGACGGTCATCAAATTGACGAATTTTATGATTTGTTATAGGCAAAGCCTAGAGAAGATTTTGGGAGGTGGAGCATCTTAGTATTTCTAAAATAAACACACAGACTTGAAAATTCAGAGGTCTCTTGAAACCATCAGAGGCATACCAATAAGCGTGCGAATGGAATTAGATGGGTATGACTCAAATCATCAATCGAGTTTCCTTAAGCGAGAGTCTAGTAGGGGAGCATTACCATAACCGATACTTATGAAATAGTCATCACGGCGTCTGAGTGAAAGAGACTCGATTATAAAAAGTTGTAGATGTGTGGGTAACAATATTCAAATAGCATGCATAACCTCCTAATCGTTTAATGCAAATAGATTAGATAAAATTGAATGCGAAAACCGACTCCACGGAAGGTTTGGTAAATTGCTTTTTGACTGCCCGCAACTGTAGATTACAAGAGAGACTGCAATTCATGATTCAAAGCGATTGAATAAAACTCACTGGTCAAGTCTGAAATAGCTCGCTTGTGTCCTAAAGTTGTCTGCGACCATGCTGAAGGTTTCAAATCCAATGAACCACGACCACCGGAGGGAGTAGCCACCTCCACACCACTTCGAACGTAATTGTCACCAGAATATATGGGTTTCGGATAGCCCAAATCCACCAAGTTTCTGTGAAGACCACTCTCCGCACCTGACATGGAACGCCGCACATTGTTCCTGAGCGAACTGTAAACGAAAAAGTGAAAGATTGCGCGAGTAGGCAAATCTCTGGTCAACTAATCAGCAGAAACGGGATAAAAGTGATTAGGCATAGCGTGGATGCAAATATCGACAAAAATCCACGTGATTCTATAATAATAAGTGTTCGTGACAAGCAGCTATGAAAACGCTCATTATACTAACATTTTCAAATGGCAGACCTATTTTGACACTTACTAGCTCCTGTATAAGGATAAATCAAATTCGGACGGACAAATTCGTAAAGTCATGTGCGAACGGAAGTCGCAATACGCGCAAGGAAAGGAAAATTATAAGTCACTTCAAAAACTACTTAGAAGGTCACAAGACGTAGGTATGCTTTTTTCAAATGTGCAGTAAAGTAGTATTTCAAACGTCGCACACTCCTATCCATCTCAAGACGCAACGGAACAATCAATTATCCAATCATGACGAGCGTGACAGCGTTGAAAGAATGTAGCGTGCAACTGCCTGCACGACGCTTTTTTCCTGCATGAAGTGTACGTTCTGAGTTATTGGCATTTCAGTTTAAACAGATTGGAATGTCAGGACACCTTGAAGATTCTTCTGGCCCCGAAGGGATACGCACACATACTGAACGGTTGGTTAAAAACATGCATTATTACATAGATCAGTAAATGTTGTTCTTCTCAATGGCTAATTACATCAGTCTTGTAGGGTTAGAGTACGCACCCAGTGCCTACAAGCCTGAATCAGTTGAAGATGAATTCTATCAACTTAACACCCTAATACATAAGAGTGATATAATTGAACTGGCTGGAGACATGAATGCTCGCGAAGCTTGCCTAAACGCTCCAGAAGACAATTTTGGACAGCATCATGGTCTTGATTCCAATAGAACAGATAACCGTGAGCATCTACTCCAACTGTATGCCGAGCACCAACTTATAAAGTGTCAAGTTTTGGAACATAAAATGACAAGGCATAATGGTACCTGCCCGGAATACAAGTATCGAATGAGCCAGAACTGCTCTTCGGTTATTTGAAGGCCGTTGTCACTGGCAGCATCATCGTTCTGACGTAGCTCAATTGGGTAGACCAAGTGTTGCCGAAACATTTATAAAAAGGGTTGCTAGATTTAACAGCTCAAGCAGTGACGTTAAAGTACGTTGGGACCCAATCGCTTACTGAAGTGGCCATTCAAGCACGCGAAGTTATTGCTCCCCATTCCGACCCTTGGATCTCTTGTTACCCTCTCATACTTCTGGGAATTAGTCGAGGAATTCCAGCCGCTTCCGAATTTACCGAAAGGGGAAAATTAGTCAGAAGAAAAACTCAGAACAGGGACATCATGGTCTCAAAAAACAGAAAAGAGATGAAAATCGCCGACTTAAACCGGCAAAAGTTAGTAAAGTCCACCAAATGATGTGAAAGATTGGTGGCAAACGATTAGGTGTCAACGGAGCCATTTAAGAAGATGATGGGACAGGGATAACTAAGACTGAGAGAAGCTTGTACATATGGGCTGGACTCTTTAATCAAAATTCAACTATCCTCCTGCGTCAGGTGCCTATCTCAGTGAGAATGCAAAGGAAGATAAGGATGTCAACATCTTCAAAATCGGAAGTGATTCAAACATTGTCTGCGATAAAAAAAAACACAATAAAACACCGGACCCATACACTGTCCAGTGAAAATATTCAAAGCTGGCAGTGAAAACACTCGTTAGCTTTCTGAAAGCTGGGCGCAAGATATTATTCCCCCACTGTCAGAATCCACCGTGATTCCTGTCTTCAAAAGGGGTCACGTACTGTATATAGTAACAGCTCTAAGAAATTTAGTTTCAGAATTACTCGTCTTCGCAGATTGTCACCAGTGCGCGACGGCTAAACTCGTGAGGAACAGGCGGGTTTCGACTCTGTCGTGACTCTGCAGATCACATTATCCCACTCCGACAACTGGTACCACCATGTCCACTGGACACCAACGATCGCCGTTTTTGTCGACCTTCACAGAACATCCGATTCGATTCAAGGATATGCTCTGATGGGTTGTTTGTTTAGGAAATGGATATACTTTATAGAGAACGTTATCAGTTTCATCTGGGGTGCTCCAAGGTTACCCAATATCACCATGTCTTTTCAAACTCCTCGTTGATGAGGTATTCAATTCTGCTCTTGCAGTCGATATGTATGGTGGGATTGCTTTGCTACGGGGTAATACCATAGCCGATATATATTACAATGATGAGTGCTTTGCTGGGACATGACCCAGTGCATACACTTCACATCTCATACATGCAAAGCGCCATTGGAAGACTTGCAGGTGCCATACCTGCGCTCAACCTGTCAGATAACTGATTAGAAATAGTCTATAGTTTTAGATGAGCAGCGCGGGAAGATTAATCGAAAAACACGCCTCGGCCAGCACAAGTAAGAGGAGATCAGCGATTGATTATTTTAATCATCTTTGGCACAGACGTGACATCAGCCCATCGCTCAAAGGATGTACGTAACGCCTCTGTGCGGGACCGCACTCAAGTACGGCAGTGAAGCATGGCCTGTTTATCTTTGATCGTCAACATCTACAGAGTAGTTCCAACGTATGTTGGGACCATCGCGCAAGTAATGTGAGGCAGCGTGTCTTCGAGAACAATAATCCCCATGCACGAAGGGATATTTTTCACTCCACAAGCTTCGTTGTCTTGGAATGGTTTTACGCACGTTGAGCTACAGATTGCTCAGACGCGCCCTATTTGCCCAATAATAATAATAATAATAATAATAATAATAATAATAATAATAATAATAATAATAACAATAATAATAATAATAATAATAATAATAATAATAATAATAATAATAATAATAATAATAATAATAATAATCTAATACCAATAATTTATCTCACATGGATTGAATTATCGGCAAGTTACATTACTTCCAATAATTACAAAAATTAAGTGTTTGAGAACAAACAAGTTGAGGTGCATATGCATTCGGTATTTCTTCGTCAGCTCAAATACAATACACAGTTTATAAATAGTCTTTTGTACAACAGGCAAACATGATCAAAATGAAGCGTCAGACACTCGATGACAAGGCACGACATGGCAGGTCTCACGTGTTCAATCGATCGATCGTTCAATTGCATGTGATCGACCTGATTGGCCAATCCAGGGCAACTGGAGCGCTTGCGTAAGTCTTTTTGTGCGCAGAGCGTAGGTGATCGATGGCGGATGGCGATTGCTTCAGCGATGGACAGAAGCTTGCATTTTACGCTCTTCGGTTGCCGATTCGAGACTCTGTAGATGACGCGAAATGCTTCTTTCACTGATACGTTATGATTCGTTTCTCGTAGATGCAGTTGAATGGCACTGGTAACAGATTTGGTCACACCAGTTCCGATCCAGGGCGAGTGATGCTCTTTGATCCTCTTTGATAGACACCTTGTCGTGCGGCCAACATATTCCGCTGTACAACAGCAAGAAAAAGAGTATATCACCATAAATTGGTCGAGGACTGTTATCTTATCTTTGAGTCTCAATGGTATCATCGGTCTGGTAGTAAGCCAGCTACGTTGAGTCGCGAGTGGGAATGTCCGACTCAGCGAGTGGTAGATTCTGCGGTTTATGCGTTCTGCCGCTATGTCTCCCTTGAATGGAAGTTGTAGGTAGACTGGTTTACGTTCAACTGTCACGACCTCCGTTTTACTTTCTGAGTTCATCAGATTCTTAGTGATAAACCTCTCCGGGAAAGCATATTCTTTGAGTATATTCCTTATTCGAAGCATTTCGTCAGCTAACGTGTCATCGGAGCATATTTTCCAAGCTCTGGAAGCTAAGCAACTGACGAGATTTCTTTCGTGCCAGATTGGAACAAAACAATGGAAACTGGTGTATTGCCCTGTCCACGTGGCTTTCCGATAGACTGCCCTTTGTAAGCTACCATCTTCACGCCGTTTTAATCCAACATCTAAGAACTGGAAAGAATCGTTCTGTTCCGATTCAGATGTGAATTTGATGGAGCCATGTCCACCGTTGAACCGACGGATTATCGATGCCAAATCAACCGTTTTAGGTAAGATAGCGAAGATGTCGTCTACTTATCGGCGGTAGAAAAGCATTTGTGCTATCTCACTTTGTAAGTGCTTCTCAATCTTTCCCATGAATGCATCCGCTAGCAGTGGACCAAGAGGTGAACCCATGGCCACACCATCTATTTGGCGGTATAAATTTCCGTTAAATTTGAATTGGACATTAAGGGTACATCGCAATAACAATTCTTTTAAGGCTGGCGTGAGTAGTCTGAGCTTGATGTTATTTTCTTCAATA
>JALGAQ010000009.1:579570-618271 GCA_028829895.1 Sinotaia quadrata | reverse complement strand
AATCTCTGGTAAAATAATACACTACACCGATTGTTAGCACGAAACTTTGGTTTTACACCGCTGCTATCCTGCTTCACACAGTTTAATCTACGCTGGTGATTTGTAATCCAAATCACTGGACGCGGTAGTTTCTTAATGGTCGATCATTTAACTACACGTGTAACTGATGCAAGCCTATTCACTACCCGCTTATATTGTGGTGATTTGGAATAACAGGTTTGGAGACCATTTAATTATAAGCAATATTTAATCTACCTGCGTTAATTGGGTCAGAAATCTGCTAAAAGAAAATGCTTTCATAGAAAGGTTTATCACTAAAAATCTCATAGCTCCAGAGCAGAAGCCGAACGTAAGCCAGTCTACCTGCAACTCCCATTCAAGGGAGATATTGCGGCTGAACGAGTAAACCGCCGTCTCTACCACTCATTGAGTCGGACATTAACTGCCGCAACACTCTGCAGCTGGTTTACTACCAGACCATTGATACCATTGAACCTCAAAGATAAGATACCAGTCCTCGACCAATCTATGGTGATATATTCATATTCCTGCTGTTGTACAGCGGAATACGTTGGCCGCACGACCAGATGACTATCACAGAGGAACAGAGAGCATCATCCGGCCTGGATTGGAACTGGTGTGACCAAATCCGTCACCAGCGCCATACAGCAACATATACTCCAGACTGACCATCAAGTATCCTTGAAAGAAGCGTTTCGTGTAATCTACAAAGTCTCGAACCGGCAACCGAAAGACGTTCGGACTAAAATCTTATCAATCGCTGAAGCGATTGCCATTCGTCATCGATTGCCAACATTATGCGTTCAGAAAAGACTAGCACAAGCGCTTCAACTACCACGGAGCGGTGAGTTACATCGACCACCTGCAACCAGTCGATTAGTGATGTAAGATTTATCACTTGACTTGATAAGTAAACCATCCATTTTGAACTTGTTGAACTATCGATCTCTATTTGCTTGTGCAAAAACATATATAAACTCTGTAAACTCTGTATAAACTCTGTAGTGTATTTGAGCTGATGAAGAACTACCGAATGTGATCGCACCTCAACCTGTTTGTTCTATCTATCTATACATGGGAATAGTCCCATCAAATATTAGGTTATTATTATTATTATAGGTTATTATTATTGCGTTTATTAGGCTTAACTGACATGCTTTGAATACGTTGTATAGAAGTGACAATAAACATGTCAAAAAAAACTAAGGATTTTCGGTTCCCATATTCCAAAGCTTTTAAATTAAAAAGTACTGAAATGGCCATACACAATGTTTACTGAACAGACTGGACGACTGATCGCACTACACAGTAAGCATGGGCTGGACATCGTTACTGTGACGGTTACGACTGCACATCAGTAACTCTAGATTTCGATACCCGAGATGTGTTTGCTGAGGCATGATAGAAACAAAGGGGATTGTGGCGTCGCTCTCTATTACCACCACAGTCTCTTATGCTCGGAAATGACGTGAAACGATGCGAATACGCACTTTGGTGTTCGCGTGTATTACCAAACAGCTATAAATGTGTAAAAACAAATGCTTGTAGTCAATCGGTTTTTTGTATTTCTTCCTGACGTTTCAATTCACCACCGTGAATTTTTATCAAAGGATGAATGAAGGTCTACGACATGACCTATAAGATCAGTAATTTGAGTCTGAAAGGTCGGCGTGCGCAGGAATATAGGTTTTAAGCACCCACAGGGGTTTAAATGTGATTCCAGTGATGGAGATCAATGGTGGTGCTTAAAAATATATACCCAGCTGAAGCAGACGGTATGTACGTAGATGGTCAGAGGGCTAGGTGGCTGAGAATCCTGGCTATAACGAATGATTAGCGGAGTTGGTTCTCATACCCGTGGTCTATAAACCACTTCTGACAGTGATTATCTATCGGTATTTTCGATGGCTAATAATCATCCTTGACCCGTCTTGAGAGGTGATTAAATTAAAACACAAGATAAACAGCAGAAACCGCATCCTTAATCATCCATGAACTTTGATAAGGCTCATAGTTTGTTGAATATGAAGTCTAATCAACTGTGAACCTCAAGGGGATAGAAAAATAAGGTTATGGCTCAGGGGGCGAGATAAGAGCTCGAATCAACCAGAACACTTGATCAGCGCCCCCTTGGCGATGCGGAGACGAAAGCCGAAGCAGCCGGGTCAATGGAGTGGAAGACAAGAACACCCGCTGTGCCCAAGAGCAGTGAGAGGCGATCACTATGGTACGAATAATTGTCAACACGAGGACTATATAACTGTAATCACATTCACTTCTTTCCTTCCTTCATCCTTTGATAAAAATTCACAGTGGTGAATTGAAACGTCAGGAAGAAATATAAAAAACCGATTGACTACAAGCATTTGTTTTTATAATGTCATTCCAATCGGCCACAAGCGTTTTCCAACTTATTTCAACTATAAATGTGTCGTGCACCGTCTACTATCAGCGACGAACTCACGTTATAATCGTTCAATGGCCATAATGCAGAAAGTGGCGAATTCGCAGCATACAAACCTGTTAATTATTTATGATTTGAACTTTCCTCAACTATGAGACCAACCAAACCACCCATCCAAAACACCTTGTTGTAAATTCAGAGAAATGATCGATAATAAAGCATTTGTAATCATGTTACGCAGTTTACGAGATGTGAGGGATACCAACAATCCTTAATGCTCAATATAATTCTGACAAACGAGGAGCACCTTCAATTTCCATTGAAGGTATAGAGCATGCTGCACCACTCGATAAGAACTGATCACCTGACTATTTTTAGTATCTGTACCAGGCTGAAAGAACCAGTGCTGCAACAAACATTTTACACAAGACGGACGTCAAAATGCACCGCAATGATTTGTGAGTTTCCAAAATCACAAATTGCAATGAGATTGACGTCCATCAAAAGTGCAGTTTGATGACTGAAGCCGTTCAAAAGAAGTTAGGAGCCTACTTGTACTCTGTGAAGAAATGTCCAAGACATTTACTTAACTTCCACTCGAGTAGTAAGATTAGTAAGTGTTTGATACTTCGCAACACCGCGTGGACAGCGCATAAGCAGTTGATGACCGAAGAGAACTTAAAGCGCTTCAAGATAATCGGTAATCAAGCAAAGCGCCTGATAGGTTAAGCATCATTCTTGTTAGATCACTTGCAGCGGAATCCAAAGCTGCTGTACCAATCAGTTAACAACGCACCAAAGGTTAGGCCTCCGTTTTCTGCATTATTTATCGAGAATGGTGTGATTCTCACCGCGAAGGAAACTGCATACGGGCTAGCTGATTTTCACTCCTTGGTCTTCACTACCACTTAGCCTAACCTACAGAGTGTTCAAGTGGAGCACACATATCTTCTAGAGCTCGATTGGTTGTGTGTTGAGAAAAGCGAGATACTCCGCAGTCCAAACCGGTTGAAAAGTAGGAAATCTGCCGAAGTAGATGAATTATATCCATTCATTTTGAGTTTGTGCGCATTGCTCATTGCACAACCGCCGATACAGCTATTTAGTAACTCGGTACGAACCTCTGTCGGTCATCGTGTATAGAACTATTCAATTATAACACAAATTTATAAAGGATGAGACCACACCGAAGTTGCTAATTACAGAGAGTGATACTGATGGTGGAACGTTTCGTAGCGGATGCTACTTCGAGGCGCTTAGAACAAAACAAAGTGCATGGGTTCCGTCGGAAATACTAATGGATCGCGGATATTGTAGTGGTGCTAGATGATTGGACCAAAGCTGTAAACGCTGATAGTAGAATTCAGGCCTATTACCTGGAAGGTCTAAAGCATTGGATTACGGTATACCACAGCCTTCTATTTCATAAACTCGGGACCACTCATATCGGTAGAAGCTTACTTGACTGGATTTTTAGATATCGGCAAGACTGGTATACAGGAGTGCGAGTGGATGCAACCTTATCAAAACAACTAGCAGTTACAAGCGGGTGACCAAAAAATTCAATATTGAGTCCAATATTATTCTTCGTTTATGTAAATGATTTACCACCGCTTCTTCTTTGTAAGATTATCATGTTCGTATATGATATCAAAATATGGGTTAAAATCCGAAAAAAATTATGGTTGCTTACTGCTGGCAAACGACCTTGTGCAACTACAACAATAGTCCTTGAAAAATAGGTTACACGTTAAAGATGCTGAATATTGGAAAAACATCCAACTTCAATTAGAACCTCGTTGCATATCAATGCTCTCAGTAACAGCAGATAAAGATCATGGTGTTTGTGCAAGCAGTGATACGAGATGAACTCGTCATTGTGAAATAGTCTGCAAACGTATATCGCAAGTGTTAGCAACGCCCAGGCGAATTTTCTCAAATTTGCAATTCATGCTTTGTTCAGGATTATGAGAACATGTGTGAAAACTTCGAACAATTACGCTATGCTGATTTGCTGTCCTTGGTTAAAGAAAGATACCGAATTTTTTGTGATCAAGCTATCAAGATGGCTCGAGAATTTGGATACCTACATTACGAAGCACGAATGAAATCAATGGATGTACTCGATTTCGAACGTTATAAGATACGTGAAAAACCGGTTTTATTTTATCTTATCCTAGCTGACATTCAGCACCCGTTCACATAAATATTCTCACACAGGGAAGTACACACAACCAAGTGCCATGCCAGATCCCTCGCACACGATTGATCTGCCAGTGCCCCTTTTCCTGCGTTTGTGTTTTGTGTGGAACGATCTAACAGAATACATTGTTTGTGTGCTCCAAATGAACATGCATTCAAACAGCATTTACCGGCATACATGAAAAGCACAACAAACTTCGAACCTTATACATTTCAGAATGTATTGTGAACCATGCATATGCGCTACTGACTGTCGTATATACACATTAACCTATGGTTCCTGTAATATTAATCGCTTTTTATTCCATCAAATTATGTATTATTGCTGGTATGTCTGTGGGAAAAGAATCTTCCCAAGGATAAAAAATCGTTCTAGCTTTTACATATTTGTATATCTTTTTTACGTCGTTATCTGGGTGCTGTACGTTTAAAGGTAACTAAGTGAAATCCTTGCTTTCCATCTTGGCATTCATTGCAATTATTTTCAGGATGATACTTCTAACCTCTGATATTGAACATTCATCGGATTCGAAACAACATGATCGACATTTGGTGCCAATTCTATAATCCTAAGTCATTTTCTGCTTTTCGTCAGAAAAATGTTTTGCAGTACATCTGCATGTGAAGTTTACTGTCTCTTTCCCACCGAAGGTGATCCAGCATTTTGTTGCCTTGACACCAGTTGAATCCACAAGTATGTGAACACTCTCATTTTGCGTTAACTGGTTAGCTGTTGACATTTTTGTATGCTGTGCGTCTTCCGAATGTCATTTTATTGAAATGACATAAGGCTGTTATTATCAATAATACTTATTATCGATTTGACTATTTTTTACCAATAAAGGGTAAACACAATTGATATTTGCCTTTCATTTTGGTCGTATTCAATTTGAGTTGCGGGTGTGTTGCTCCATAACATTCTACAGCTTCATGATCAATGAGTCTTTCGTAGGTTGGAGCTTTGCCTTTTTTACTAGTATAATGTTCGTGTACTACGAATGAAGCAACAGTAGCGTTAATTCAATGACCGAGAAGTTTTGACGCGATACGGTATAAACACTTCTCAATATTAATCACCCGGTCTAGAGAAAAAGCGTTATGAAGCGAATCACCTGGTTTTATTGATGGAACGCAAACGTTAGAGTGGATGGCAAGTAAGAGAGCGCACGCGTGACTCACAGAGCAGAACAGAAATCAATATGGCCGACCTTGTGGCGGGAATTGAGCCAATCAAATGGTGCGCTTTAAGAAAATCATGCAAGCGATCGAAGCGAAGGCTTGCGGGTGCACTACAAGTCTCTTCTTCCATATAACATGATTGTCATGGCGTGATTAGGTATAGACATGGGATCGAGGTCATCTTTTGCTTTGTAGGTGAGGGAGTTGCAAACACTATCGTATGGCGTGATGACAGCGGACATAGAACCATGACAAGAAAGGCGGCTGAAACGCTGATTGAATAATAAAATATGCCGATTGTTGCCAATTACATTTTTTACAATGACATTTCTATCGGTCGCAATCATTTTTAAACTTAATGCGTCTCTTCTATTCACATAACATTTCATCTACTGTGGTATAAGTTTTCCTGCTAATATTGTCAACTTCAAATTATTTTTTACCTCATCGACTACCACTATCAGATTATATTTGCACACAATTCATTATTCAATATCGGACAGCAGGCAGTTTGTCTTGAAATATCTGTTTCTGTCCATTCGTTCGACTTTCAAAAATTAGCGCCAAAATTTAAGAACGAAAAAGCGAACAAACATGAAAGCAGGCATGTGCATAGTGTGTATTTAATTTGTTTATGGCATGATAGTGAACATGGGGCACTGTACTCAAACTATGAATCTATTACTGAATTCGAAGACAATTGTCTTCATGCAGGCGGAGCACGATGACAGTCGTTAGTTGCACATACCGTCTGATTTCGCGCACAAACCCCAAGCTTATATGCTGATGCGCCCGTCTAACGGAATAGAACTCACACTGACCATAGTTTATTTTTTGTCCACTTATATTTATCTTAAGTGCAACCAAATTAACCTTACATCTGAGTTTGAAATCCAAATGTTCACCGAGATGTTCATTGTAGCCGAGTAATCTCAGAAGGAGAAGCATGGTGGCGGGAACGATGAGGAAAACGGAGGGACCAGTGACCGACTACACCTTCTTCTCAAAGCAAAAAGCGAACTGCTATGCAACCCAACACCACGGTCTGCCCACTACTATTTTTCAGTAGGGATGGAATGGTAGAACCGCCAAAACGAAAGAGTGAGTTAACATCCTGTGAGAAAGGACCTGCTCGGAAAACCACCGGATCTTATAATTTCGGTGTTGATCTAGAAAATAATGGTTAGTTGGATTACATTAGTCTCGATTGTCTATGGGATGCGCCATACCGTTTGATTTTAATTAAGTTTACTTTCCTTGATTCATATGCTCATCTCCTAATATTCCATTATTTATTTAGGTTATATTTCATTTCATTTAGATTTATTTTAATTTTAATTTTCTTTCAGTATAAATTTTTCTTATCTCCACTTAAATTATGTTTTTGCTATGATAGCCATAATAATGAAATTTTTTATACATTTTCACCATTTGTATCAGCATTATTTATATCATTATTATCACCTACATTCTCACATCACCTTACGATTTTACTTTACGTTCATTAACTTTAACTGGTATTTTGTTCTTGTCTCCTACCATGTGACTGTATAGATTTATACTAGACAAACAATTTTTCCACAGATGCTACAGAAAATGGATTGTAGAACGCAGGCTTTTTCCAGTTTTTCTCTTAAAGTCCAAATTATTTAGCTTTTGTCTATTTTTGTAGCTGTTGTCTTTCTGAGACTCCGTCAGCTGTTTCGATCCGCTGCACTTTTTTCTCAGTTTGCCAAGTCGATTCCTTCGCATTTGATGCCCGTTTTTCATATGTTCTTGTAGTTGTGGTGTTCTAACTGATTTGGAGTCAGTTGCAAGTTCATCTTAAAGCATGGCCTTCGGGATACGGTTTTCATTAGTTCCTGTTTCATGGTCGATTCAACGCAGACACCTCTGAGCCAGGCGAGCGAACATATTATCGAGTTCGGTGCGTTACAGAAGGGTACTTTTAGAGTTTAAACTTCCCTTGACCTACTCCTCGATTTTGACTTTAGATAAGATAAGATAAGATAACTGCTTTATTTATCCCAAATGGAATTAATTTTCAGCCAGTTACATCCATTCCAATATTACAAAAAACAAAACGTTTGTCATCATTTGCAACTTGTCCTTGACTCAATACACGCGCGTTATTTTCCCATGGTAAATCTCCATCGTTTAATTCAGCAAAAACGTGTCCATTCCCCTTAGGTGATGATGGGTAGAAAACAGTTTTAAGCTCCAACTGTTTGCCAACAGAATTTTTGTGAGATAGTCGTGTCCACTGGAATTATTATATTGAACAGATCCTGATATACACAATCAGTGAAATTCGCTCATCGGTCTCACTGCTTTAATCTGAACGTAACCAGAACGTTATGGCCGACTACTTTTTGAGTTGAATGGTGTAAGCATGTATTTAGAATATTTACCTACTTACTGAATAGCAATTGTGATTTTTAAAACATGAGACAACTATCAACATACTACTTCTTGTTCCGTAGCGATCGACGTTTAACAGAAGCAGGCATGCGAATTACTTTCAGCGAGGTAAGATATGTATGCTTTCGAGTTTGGTTTTTGATTCTGTTTTTGCACAGTATTTTTGTTTCCTAGGACAACAACTTATAAAAATTAACTGTTGCCTTTTCTATCGCGATATCTTTCTGAACCACAAAAAACTGTAGTTCTTTTCAAAAAACAAATAATTTGAATCTACGAAGTCTTAAACTGCTTGCTCATTATTCATATTTTATTCTGCAGTATCTCGTCCCCTGTTACAATTTAAAAAGCTTTTTTTCCTTTTTTTCCTTTGCTTCAATTATCCGGTGATGGAGTTATATACACTGAAAATTCGTTGTAATATTGCGAATAAAGTGATTATTATTCTTATAATTGATAAACGAACATCCTTCAGGCTCCAAGTTATGTTTAAGCATAGGATGGGTTCAAGTAGAGTTATTTGGATTAACAATATTACTGACTATTTTTTGGAAAGCTTTAACTGATCTTGAGCTGTTGTTTTTCATTTTCGTTAACGATAAGCTACTTACAGATTTTTCAATAGACCATCAATAGTTGATAAATGTTTTGCATGTCTCCAACATTTCATATTTTCAATAGAGAACAAAGAAATTAGAATTTCTATGATGAATCATAATGGAGTGGCCCTGAGAAGGGCCGTGGATTTGATCTCCTGTCCAGCGCTGAACGCGAAGAGGAATCCAGGGAAGAAGGGTCCATCTGCTGCCTTTCGGGGTCCCCTTATATGGGTCGTCAGCGTGAGCTGATTGGCCGAAGTACCACTGGTTAGATTCTGTGCACTTATTACTGGGCTCACAGACTGTTGGTTTCGTCACGCTTGACTCAGTGGAATCTGCTTTGTAGGTTCGCTAAACTTCAAACCTCTTCCAGTGTTCCTTAAGGGACAGTTGTCGAAAGAGTATCGCTACGATGTTGGTGGTTGAAACATAACAGTTTCTCTCTTTTGACGGCGGCATGAATCTGTCCATGATTTCCTATATGTCGGTTTCAAAAAGGCATATTCATTCAGTTTGTAGCTTACTTGAAAACCCGGATCTTCTCTGTTTGTGAGATCAGTGCCAGCGATTTTGGGAGTGGGCATGCCTGCAGGATTACTCAAGAAGACGGAACTGCTCGCTGTTACGTAGAGTGATTGTATTACTTTAGAAATAACCATCCGAGTACACACCATTGCTTATCTTATCACGCGCAGCCGAATGTCTCTTCATAAACTATATGAAAAATTACGGTAGTGGGTCCTTTGGTGATGTAGCAACTTATTAATAAACATTAAACAAATTGAGGTGCATATGCAGTCGGTATTTCTTCGTCAGCTCAAATACAATACACAGTTTATAAATAATCTTTTGTACAACAGGCAAACAAGAGTTAAATGATCAAAATGAAGCGTCAGACACTCGATGACAAGGCATGACATGCAGGTCTCACGCGTTCATTCGATCGATCGTTCAATTGCATGTGGTCGATCTGATTGGCCAATCCAGGGCAACTGGAGCGCTTGCTTAAGTCTTTTTTGTGCGCAGAGCGTAGGTGATCGATGGCGGATGGCGATTGCTTCAGCGATGGACAGAAGCTTACATCTTACGCTCTTCGGTTGCCGATTCGAGACTCTGTAGATGACGCGAAATGCTTCTTTCACTGATACGTTATGATTCGTTTCGAGTAGGTGCAGTTGAATGGCACTGGTAACAGATTTGGTCACACCAGTTCCGATCCAGGCCGGGTGATGCTCTTTGATCCTGTTTGATAGACACCTTGTCGTGCGGCCAACATACTCCGCTGTACAACAGCAAGAAAAAGAGTATATCACCATAGATTGGTCGAGGACTGGTATCCTATCTTTGAGTCTCAATGGTATCATCGGTCTAGTAGTAAACCAGCTACGTAGAGTCGCGGCTGGGAATGTCCGACTCAGCGAGTGGTAGAGTCTGCGGTTTATGCGTTCTGCCGCTATGTCTCCCTTGAATGGAAGTTGTAGGTAGACCGGTTTACGTTCAACTGTCACGACCTCCATTTTGCTTTCTGAGTTCATCAGATTCTTAGTGATAAACCTCTCCGGGAAAGCATTTTCTTTGAGTATATTCCTGATTCGAAGCATTTCGTCAGCTAACGTGTCATCCGAGCATATTTTCCGAGCTCTTGAAGCTAAGCACCTGACGAGATTTATTTTCTGCCTGATTCGAACAAAACTAGAAAAACTGGTGTATTGCCCTGTCCACGTGGCTTTCCGATAGACAAAATGGAGCAAATCCTTTCTGACAGATCCAGGTTTGACGCCGACAATTCGAGGGATAAAACTCATCTAATTGAACGTCAGTTGGTGGACAAATAAAAGCAGCTATTAAATGAAGGGCTAATTACCCCAACGGAATTCGAACAAATCAAGCCCAGTGGTTCAATAATAATAATAAGTTCTCTGACATTAGACCTGAAACAACACGTCCATGCTCTTCCGGTACCAGGCTATAAACCGCATGCATCATTGATGTGCGCATTTTCTGTATCTGAAGCGCACTATTCAATGTCCCGTTGTTGTAGTCTGTAGTGGCAATGGTTGGTTCGCAACCATCAGTCTCGAGAGACTATGCTATTTGTCACTCCGCTTTGTCTTATTTAATTTTCTTTTGGTTTATATAATAATCTCTTAATTTTCTAACTTTTCTATTCATTTTTTTGTTCTTAACTATTTTCAACTCTAATGTTGTTTGTATAATATTATATATATAATATTCTTTCAGCTGTTACCTTTATGATGCAATACCAGCTGCTTCGATCGGCTGCACGTTTTTCCCAGTTCACCAGGTCGATATCTCCGCTTTTGATGTTCTGTTTGATTATGTCCTTATAGCGCAGGTTCGGTCATTCGACTGATCTAGAACCAGCGGCAAGTTCATCATAAAGCATGGCCTTTGAGACGCGGTTATCCTCCATTCGTGTTACATGTCCAATCCAACGTAGACGTCTGTAGTAGCAATGAATTACGCAAGGATATATCTGCTATACATGCAGCACACTACTCATTTATTCTCAATGAGAAGACTATGTTCTACGGCTTTTGAACCTTTCCATTCCGTTCGATCACGGTCACAGAAAAATACCTGAGACAACTGAAGGCCAATTTTTCGGAGCATCAGTCACAATAACGTTAATATTCTTATTTATTTATTTTTTTAATTTTTAATTTTTTAATTTTTTAATTTTTCTATGGATTCAATATTGCATGGTGAAATCGAGCAACATTTGGTTTTGTCATTTCCGACCGCTTTATTTCTCTTGGAAACTGCATAGTAGAAAAATTTGGGTCAAATCTGAATAATCTCATACGGTCATTCTAATTACCCCAAATTGAGGAGCTTGTTTGGAGGATCTTTTGACAGAGAAAAATTAACCTTCCCCTAGAAGCACGAATCCATCCTCTGCTATGGGATAAGTAGCCAAAATCACTCTCAAGGCTGTTTGTTCAGACACTTTATGTACTCAACATGTCAGTATACAGAACTGTTGATTACAAATAAAGGAATATGAATATCAAACAGAAGTCAATAAAAAGCTTATTGACCCACACAAACTAATTGGTAGTATTAAACATACGAATGATATCATTTCTGTGCAAGATAAACTCCACCTACGACGGGTGGCGACTGTTGTAGATTTGTTCCAGAAGATCTGTAAAAAAAGAATGAGATACTTTTCACAAACGCGAACATTACATCCTTAAAATGAATCAGAAAATTACTCAGAATTAAGTTTCTCATGGTGTCGGTGAGGTATTTAGATGCACAGGAGACAGTATCTCGGCTGTTTAGTTCCGTCAACAGCCGCCACAATGTTCACTTGTATATGAACATAAGCTCAAATAAACATATCAACTATTTGTTAAATGCAATGGGACCCCAAAACACTTGCAGTGATGAGGAGGATTTTGTTCGACTCCTCATGGCTAAGACGAAAAGCCATTTGATTTGTGCCTTGAATGGACACAAGTAGATATCGTCTAAGACCGACAATTTTGATTTGTCTAGTTTATCCCGTGTTAGTGAAGTCTGTGCTAGTATAGCACCGACTGTACTGAGAAATAGACGATTAAGAAGCCGAAACAGGAATTATGTGGGTAACTGCGAGTAAGACCAACATAAGTGGATGCTCTCTTGCAATTAACTTCCTGGATGGACACCACCAAGAAAGCAATAGAAGACACACAACTGATCAGCCTATTGAATGGTAGTTTGGAAACTCGACAAGTTTTTTACTTAACATCGGAAAAATCCAAGAGATCCTCTCGACCTGATTGTTAGTGGAAGGAATTAGTGGGCATTGGGGCGCCGATTCTTCTCTCCCTTATTCTGATTTCGAAAGTCGACAGAAAATTTATTATTTTTTTTATTTTTTTTCCAGTCCTAGTCTACATTGTCGTTTGTCCTTCTGCCTCCACTAAACATTGAAATATATTTTCGATAAAGTAACATAACGGTTTGTGCGGTCGAAAAAATTATTGCTTTTGTTTCAGCGGTTCGTGATTAAAGGTGTCACTGGACATTAGAAAACAAGAAAATGATTCGATTTGTGGTCCCTCTATGGAACAACAAGAAATTTTCTTAGTTTTTTTTCACAGAAGCTTGGACCAACTACGTTGCTCACGCTGACGGTATTCAAGTTTCAAAGATGTAAACGAGGGCTCAAACCTCAAACGATTTGAAAAGTTTGTACTTTGTTTTTTAAACAAATCCTTAGGCAATCCACAAGCTTTCCAGCTTAGCCATCAATTAAGTCGCTTGGCCGATTCGCATTGATATTCCCTCAGTAATTGTACCGTTAGTTTGTATGTTGCTCCAACATAGTTGAAATGATAACAAGTAGAACTCTTATGCAAAACTAAATTACGTATGAGCCTTCCACCGTCAAAAGCAGATTGGTTACCAACGTACATACAATTTCAAATGTAGGACATATTACATACCATAATATCAATTTTAAAAGGTCAATATTAGGTAAATAATTAACTGACTTTCGCATTGAGGTGCCACGGTATGAGGAAAATTAAAATTTGGCGGACAGTCTCTGAAACTAATATATTTAAAAAGCTTAATTTTCAACCACCCGAGTAACATACTCCTGCGTCACGTGGCTCTCATTGCTTCTGGTTAAACTTTGACACAGTCGATGAGTTTAAATATTCTTGTCAATAACTATGGAGACTTGTATCATCGTTTATGCTATTCGCTTTTTAAATAACAATAATAACAACAAAATATCATAGAAAAATCGTGAAAAAATGCTCACTTGTAGTTTTCTCTTGTGAGTGATAGAGAATCGCCTCTATACGGGCTAGTCTATGTTCGAGTTTCTTCATCCAACATAAGCAGCTGCCGTCCTTTGTATTACAATTGTCAATAACATCTCTGACACGTTCTCGCATCAAAACTCGCACGTACTGTTCCAGTTCCTTATTGAGACGCACATCGCCAGCTGCATCCTCGGTTTGTTCTGCCGAGTCTTGTGCCGCGCGGCAGGTGCCAAGCAGAATTATGATGAATAGTAATCGATATTGTACTGAAACCATGCTGGCTTGAGCTGAAAGTTGACAATCAACAATGTCGAATATTTATACCGATTTAGTTTTGATGCCAAGTGTGATTGGCATCTAATCTCTAAACATTCTCGGACGGATGGACCAAACAATTCAATACGTTATGGTAAACTAGAGGCAGCTGTTGACATACAGTGTTCAAGCCAACAAGCTTCCAGCTTTGTGAAACTACGGCTTCGACGTAAACAAAGCCGTCGTGCTGCAAGGGGTGCTTTCACTGTAGTTTTACGAGCCACTAATGAGAGTATGCACAATTTAGATACTGTAGTTCAAAGAAACGCGGGTTTGTTTTTATTACTTCACGTATTTAAACTTTCCGCAAGCTTGCCACATTTTGAATGTTCCGCCAACTGTGGACACTGAGAGAGTGATCCTGCGACTCTATGTAGTTAACGCCTTTCAATGTGCATAAAAAAACGTTATGAAATAGAAATCATAGGTTATGCTTGTGCTGTATGCCTAAAATGGTGGTGTATCAATGTTGTATGAATCAGACATTGTTAGCGTGACTCGAGCGCAATACTACGTACCAACTATAAAATATGTGCCATGGAATGTGTTCCGACAATCCTCCACCCCGGCTCCAGTTCATGCCTGGTTGACGCACACAACTTACCGTTCATGAACACACGTAATTGACAGAAAAAGAGAAGTAGCTACTTTGACGAAAAAAACAGCATCGTTTTCACACCTTCACGCCAGAAAACATACATGTGATTAAACTTGTTGTAGTGAAGAATAGACGAAGACCACATGAAGTCGCGAGATAAGAAAAAAACCGAAAATAGCATGCGTTCTGAAAGCCGAACGCCCGTTGTCTGTAGTGGCTGTGGTAAAATGTGCTTGTCTAGTGTAGGCCTCTACAGTCACAGACGACGATGTATTAAAAAAAACATAAACGTTAGAGAAAATGTTAAATGGAAAAAATCGTAAATGAAATAAATAATTTCAGATGATAACAGTAGTAAAAATAAAGCAATAACAATCATAACATAAAAAATACTGATCATATTAATGTTAACGATATTGTGGATAAAAATGCTATTAACAAAAATAAATGAAACGATAAGCACTACTAATATTATTCACAATATCACACAAATAAAATTAAAGTTAAAAGCAGCTAATGAAGAAGAAAAAATAAAAGAAAATCAGACCAACAGAAACAGCAATAGAATAAGTTAGAAAATTAAGAGATTATTATATAAAGCAAAAAAAATATTGGATAAGTCAAGGCGGAGTGACAAACACCATAGTCTCTCGGGACTGACGGTTGCCAACAACTGAAAAATTGAACCTGAAGCTGAATAGGTCGGACTCAAACTGGTTTCTGTATCCCACCACAGCAGATATGTTCTGATATTTTTTGCGAGCATCGAAGTAAAATGTTGAAGGACACGTACGACCTCCGCTATGTTATGAATGATCATATTGGCATATATCGTAATTCAGCAAAGTGAATTTCAGTGAGACAAGCATGACTAAGCCCGGATCAGTTTTATGCTCAGCTATAAATGGACCGAATTCAATCATTGGTGCTTCGACCGATTTGCCCACGCTGATGAAATTTGTAATTGGGCATTGAAAAGTAGGAGACGATTTTTTCCCCAGGTTTTTTTTATGTTCAGCCTAGAATATGAGATTGAACTCAGTGCACTTTTCAAGTCCTCACTTCTTTGGAATCATTGTGGGATGGATGGATATTAGGGATCAGTAAGGTTCGGTTATTTTCAGATCGTAGCTGGATTTTTAGTGATAGTCGTAACGGCCTATAGGAGAAAGCCATTTGAGTGTTACTGATTAGTCAACAATACCGTAATGGATGTTTTGGGCAAGCTTCTATTGGCCTTGACAGACAATATGGTGTTTGTAATTCCGGTTAATTTTCTTTTCTTTTACTTACATTGACTTATACACTCATTCGGTAATTTTCCATCATTTATTCAATTCCGTTTCATTTTATTTTGCTTAATTTTTAATTCTTTTATTGTTTATTATTTTTTCTATTCCTTTTAGCACGGTAGTGTTAATAACAATTCCCACTTTTTTATTATTATTGTTATTATCATTATTTTTATTTTCATTCTTCTTCCTCTTTCTTCTTCTTCTTCTTATTATTATTATAATCATTCTTATCTACAATGTCACATTACGTTACGATTAAACTTCCATTTTTATTAACTTTCTTTGATCGTATTTTGTATCTTTCCACGTCGTTTGTGATTGTATAAACCTGTACTAAAAAATACAATTACTAGAAATGATACAGACAACGTATATATGGCTTTAGAACACAGGATTTGTCCCTTTGTTTTATTGTCCCGCGACCTTATGTGGTTTTGTTCTATTTATGTAGCTGCTGTCTTTATGAGCCTCCGCCAACTGTTTCGATCCGCTGCACTTTCTTGGCAGTTCGCTAGGCTGATGCTTTCGCATTAGATGTCGCGTTTTCAGATCTCCATATGGAGTAGATCTGGTTTTCCGACTGATCTAGAACCAGTGGCATGTTCAACATTCCTTCGGATTTTGTTTTTCATTCATTCGGGCTACAACACCGGGGTTAACGCAGAGACCTATGAGTCAGGCGAACAAACATACTCTGGAGTCTGGCTCGTTACATAACAGCGTTCGAGTTGTGATCTTGACATTTCTTGTATGGTGTTCTCAAGATTTCACAAGTGGAAGACTTTGAGCCTACGTGGCTCGTTTTAATACAACGCTCAGATTTCGCTGCCATACAGGAGGGGGCTCAGCTCGCAGGATCTTTACACTTACGTTTTGTATTTACATTTAGCATCGGATTGCTCCAGCCAAGTTTTCTCACTTGAAATATTTTTGCTGCTCTACCAATAGGCTTGCTCATTTCGGAATATTAAGAACAGTTGCTAAAGCTAGTGGATCCAAGATGGGGATATTCTTTTACTACTAGTGTGTGGCCTCCGACGCACTACTAACCACTTGGTCAATGATTGCTTTCTTTAAACCGATAATCAGGCCAGCTTCTTAGCCACTGCAATCCTTCTTCAGAATGGACAGTGAGATCCCCATCGTCCGCAAATTAGTGGCCTTCGCGTAAACACTTTTCGAATTTTGGTTTTACCGGAGCCGCGCCGTCGTTCCTGGTTTGGAGGAATATTCCATCGTCTGAAGGGATGTGTGAGCAGCAGCGAAAAGATGCCGAACAGTGTCGGTGCAATCGCACAATGGTTGGTTCAGTCCGTTCTTGATGGAAAATGTTTGTGAACTTGAGCCACCATGATACACCTTACCTTGCATATCATTATGGAAGACGACTATCATTTGAAGCAATTTCTGAGGACAGTCGACTTTATTCAGGAGTCTATATAGCTCAGTTCGGCTGACCGTTGTAAATGTCTTTGTGAAGTCAACAAGGGCTACGACATTTTTCCTGCGGTTCCCTCAGGAAAAATCTTCCAGTTCGGAATCCACGTTTGGTCTCTGGATAGTCGCGTTCCGCTAGAATTAAGGCCTTTTGACTATGATGCGAGCTAAGACGTGAAAACAGCGATGCCGCGGTATTTTGAGAAATCACTTCCGTGTCATTTTTTATTCTATAATGTCATTATTTCGCATCCAGCATGTGTTGTTTAAACATTTCTTTTGACCAAAAAATTTAAGTAATAATCTACGTGGTTGCAACAGCAGAGAAATTTCAAATCCAATTTTCGGGATTTCAGTTGTGATGCCATCTTTACCAGGCGGTTTTCCATTGTTTTTAACTTTTCACAGCGTACTTCAGTTCTGCCAGCGTGGGTTCATCATTCAGAGTGGTATTTCAGGCAGTGTTTTTTCCGTAGAAGCATCTGATACTGTTATTGAAATTTGAGTACAGTTGTTCGTGGTATTCAGGCTACCTCTCTAGCTTCTTTATCGATCCTTGATGATGATGCCATTTGCTGATTTTAGTGGAGCCGTTTTGATAACTTGTGAGTGGAGGGCTTATTTATGCTAACATACATGCCGCGGATGTTTCCGACATTGGCGGCAAGCTGAATACCGAGACATAGGTTGAGCCAGTAGTTATCGCAAATCGTCATGAAGTCCGCTGGGGTTTTCAAGGGCTATATCAGATGGCTTATTTATCTGTTCGATGAATGTAGCGCATTTAGATGCAAATTTTGGCTCCAATTCAACGATGTTATTTTTGAACGAATCCTTTTATTGTCGTCCTTGCTTGACGAAGGCAGCAAAAGCAGAGCTTCGTACTGCGTTGCTCATTTGTTGCTATCTACTTTCGACGTCATTAGAAAAACATGCTTTCGATAGTAGCTGCGAAGCATTCACATATTTTTGACGGCCATCCTACTGCTGTTGATGCGGGATTTCCTTCCATCCGTTGGTTGGAGGTTCATCTTGCATCCCACGAGGAAATGGTCCGTTTCGCAATCTGCACTGTAGTAGCTGTGGGTTTTCAACACAGTTATCAATTTTCTTCTACGTGTGATGTTGAGGTCAAAGTGGTTCCAATGATGACTTATCGAGTGTTGCCAGGAGATGCGTTTCTGTGGTTTCATTGAGACGAATGTACTTATTGCACAAAGATCACGATGAGAGCGGAATTCAAGTGGGCGTGGACCGTTTTCATTTAGTTTGCTGACGCTAAAGGAGCCGAGGCATCTTGACCAGGACAAGTTGTCAATCCCCACGCGTTCATTGAGATCTCCAAGCAAGTAAAGATGGTCTGTATTTGTCATACGTCGATCAAATTGTCTGGTTTTTTCGTAGAATTTATCTTTTGCGTCAACTATTTTTGAGAATCTTGGTGCATGGACACTGATAACGTGAATGGGTCCAGAGGAGGTGTTGAATTTCATGTCAACATCAAGGTGTATTTTTTGCAGATATTTCGATGAATGTCAATAGCGGATTACACACGGTGAAGCCTACATATGTTGACGAAGTTCGTTGTGTTCCTTTCCCTGTCAATAAAATATCCAGTTCCAATCAAGAAGGCTGCCATATTCCGGTACCTTGTTTTTTTGGTAGCGCAGCGTATGGTCGTTCAGATGCGTAAGCTCATGGTCGATCACAGCGGTTTTCCTCAGTGTCTAATGTCCTCATTGTCACTTACAGTAAGAGAAACTAGTGTGTGAATATTCCAGCTCGTGATAGTTAATATCATCGGTTATTTGTTCAATTTTTTAACAATTGAGTTAAGTTAGTGTCCTTTTTGGTGTTTCTCCTATCTCCAAGCATCTACGTTGAAGCAGACGGACTGGCGGGTCAGAATCTTATTGGCTGAGGGCTGCCCAGTTTAAAGCGAACGATAGCTGACCAGCAGGGCGCGATGACCTTCCTGCAGTTAGTGGTAGCCCGTGGTGTGGAAAAATTCTTACGTCAATCAGCCTCGTCTTATAACCTGCATCTGCTTATCACCATTTGTACCTACAAGGTAACGTTTTTTTAGCTGTTGGATTTTTTACCAGTGATCTTGGCAATGCGATTGCCGAGATGATGAATATGAAGAACCTGGGAAATCCAAACGCCAGGATCCCCGTCTCTGTCTTACTGATGTAATCCAAAGGAAAGCATGGCAGTACCTTTGAAATTAGCTTAATTGCAAGAGTTGTCGAAAGAAAGCGAGAGTTTATCTTCAAGTCGCCTGAAGGACTTCGTTCCTAAAACTCTGTCTGGTTTTTGCTTTCACAGCCTTTATTAAGCAATCTGCAAGGCAGCCAAGGTGAAACTCTTCAGTATAGGAGGATTTTATTTTGGACTTGCTCTAGTCCTAGATAGACTACCCGAAAAGGCCAGTGGACTCTATCTGCCGCGAAGTGGTGTAAGAAAGCACGATCTTAATCATCGACGAAGACTTTGGTGCTGATATCGACCAAGAGCATTCGCAGGCATTTGTCTCATATCAAATGGCACAACATGTGAGCCGGTGTGAGATAGGAAACGCTCAATAATGTAAGGATTCTTTTTAACTTTTGTCCAAGCGTGATATAGAATCTTGAGCTAAAGCGATGCAGGCCAATTGGCAATCTTTCGCGTCAATGTGAAAATGCTCATCAACTTCTCTTGAAACAACACGAATAAGCTTCGCTTTTAAGAGCCATATATTCACGATACTTTCACGCAGCTTGCTCTCCATACATTCAAAAGATAGACTAGAGCATACCTTATACAATCAGTCTATTATCAGTGATGCGGACTAGAATGATCATTTTTTTGATAGGGCCACATTTCTTATTATTGGGTCTACATAGAACCAAGTTCGATAGTGGTAATGGGATACATATGTCCTTTAGTTACTACAGTAATGTGTTGGATGAGTATTCCTGATTTGTTGTTTGTTCCTGATTTATGTTGGGAGAGAAATACTACTATATAAACAATAGCCTACTAGGGCGTTAGGAGATGAAACAGTCTTGATTTGATCATAAAAACAAAAATATGAATTACAAATGACGTATCGAGTACGGTGCATATATTTCATTGCACAGGTACATTAGGAGATGATCCGTTTCAAACGCGCATATAACAATACGTTTTCCAAAGATTCGGTCTCACGCAGATAGCCAGACACCCGCTCACTTTTCAAATAATTTGAGTGCGTAAGCCCCCCCCCCGTCTGTCCGTCATACATGTTGATTAAAACCGCTTTTTATCTGCTTGTCCTTTCAAAGTTTGGACAGTCATATAGTCACTGAAATAGATCGTTTAAACAACCTCTGTTTTCTTACGTCAGTCACAGTGCCTGCTCACCTTTGAACTCAAAGGTGATTCAAAGTGATTTAAGCTCTGTTCTCTGACAGATACAGGACATAGTTCCCTCTCAAATAGAACCGATTCTCAGGTGTACATTAATGCAATATCACCCTGAGAGGACCATAGAAGGATCCTTTGTTTCGTTGTTTGTTTATAAAATTATATCGTTTGGAAGAATGAAAAGAGCTTTAAAATTTTCTTGGATATTCAGTTTATTCTTTAGATTTTTGTACATCTGGTATTTTTTGAATATATATACCTACCAACAGAAGTTTCTATCTGCGTAGATATGTATTATCTAGTACACAGGATTAGCTCGCTCTTGAAAAATATTCCGATAGCAAAGGGTTTTCAGAGAACGTTTCGTAACCTGAAGCCTGACTGCTCAAGCATAAAAAGAAAATATGTCCGTAGATCGGAAACCATTTGTCTTTAATTTCCATTGAAGCATGGTTTGCCGGTTGAACATGTCAATCACAGACCATCGAAGTAGTTAAGTAAAACTTTTCCAAGCGCAGAAGTTCTTAGCCGGCTTGCAATCAGACCGATGGTATCAATTAACCCCAAGGATATAGTGCCGATCCTCGACCAATATACGTTGATATATTCGTTTCCCTACTGCGGTGCAGTGTAAGATGTCAGTCGCACGACTAGGCATCTAAGAGAATATAGGGGCATCATCCAACCTGACATGGAACCGGTGCCACTTAGTCAATCAATAATCCCTTGCATATATACTAGTTTGAAGCGGACAATCATACTTCCCTAGAAGATGCTTTTCAGATCATATACAGAGTTTCGAATCGTTATTCAAACGACACAAGGTTCGAAATTCTATCAATCGTCGAAGCCATTTAGTTTAGAAATCGATCGCCGTTATTTTGTGCCCATAAAAAAGACCAAGTCATGTGTTCTAAAAGGCTATTGTCTCGACTGCCAACCAAATAACCCCGATTTGTCACGTGACTATTGAATCGATACTGATCCCCTATTCGAATCTTGTTATTTCCGAATGAACAGTATCATATTTATACACGATTTCAACCTGTGCTATGTTTAGAAATGAGGAAGCATAGCTGAATACATTTGCTTACTTATAATTTCGTTGTTCTCTAACGTGACCTCATGTAAATTTTTCAAAACAAGTATAATTAATTTTTAATGAAAAGGAACGACCAATAATAATCAGCCCAACATCCTACCTGAGTAAAATCTCAGAACAAGCGGCGTAGTAAGGTCCAGATATGGAAAATTTTGTTACTTATCTCAGACTTTTTTGCCCAGCACGTCGTTGATTCTGTGCATAATAGAGAACCATTTATTTCCATTTATGCGATCCGGAAACATATATATTGCGTTTTGTTGGCTATGCTTGTCATCTTTATTTGTTCTTCTAATCGATTAGGTACTTAGGTGCAAGCGGTCTCTGATCCGATTATATACTTTCTAAACCTGACTCTCCTTGGATTATCTTTCTCTAAATGAAAACTGGTATTGGGACACAGCCCATTCTTGTTAGGGCTTCTTTGGAATCAATGGAGTTGATAGTTCACCTCAAATATTAAAGAGAATATTAATCTACAAACAAAGATTTTGTGGACCACACATTAGTGCGACCCATGGGTAAGCTTCCGTAAATTAATGATCAATTTTACCGCAAGTCTGTGAAACATGTTATATGAAACAGCACATATGATCTAGGCTTTAGATAATAAAAGTCTGGAAAACCTTCTTAATATTTGATGGATGTAGCACAGCTGGAACGCATATGTCCTTTCCCAAGTCCAGCTGCAAATTTGTCATTAGGAAACGGTTGTTGACATTATTAGAAAGATGAAGCTATAAAGATTCTGTAATACAACTTGCTACGATACATTATCTTCACCCCATGCTTGAAGTAGCAGAGGTGTTTGTCGAAGACGAGGAAACCGGAGAGCAATATTATTTAATTATAAAATATGAATGCGATAGAGTTGCTTCGAAGCGACATCAACTTAGAAGCTTGAGAGCTGACCAACGCTTTCTGGGGTAGCTGCTGTCAGCAGATTTCAGAGAAATTTGCTTCACAAACAAATCACTATGGCACATTTTGTACCCCACTTGACTGCATTAAACTCACCACGACTCAAGCTAGGAGCCTAACATGATAGTTTGTGTAATTACAAAAACCCAGACTGTGTTTACTTGCTCGCCTTCTGAGTTTTACTCACATGAGCTGAAACTGACAATTAATTGCGTTTTTTTTCACATCCAGCACTTCCTGTTATTGTGTGTGAAATGTTTAGTCACTGCATTGAATTGCGCGCGGATGCATCGCTAATTGCTGTTTATCTACTGGCCTGGATGATCAGTATGAATGATAACCATTTGCGCGGCCCTTGTAACCCCACATTTGCGTTCAGACCTGAGTGATCGCACCTCATAGTTCATCTTCCAGTCTCATAATCCTAGTAATTGGGGTTGGGTGTGGATTTTACCACGGTTATTCGCGAGCGGATTTTGCTATTACGATAGGCACGAAGGCAGAAAATCCAATTTCTAATTGACTTCATAATCACTTATTGCTGATAAGGTGCTGAGAAGCTTCTGTGTTCATAACAATTTGCATCAATTAAAAATATCGATTTCTACCTGCTGTCGACATCGACCCCCCAACTAAGGTCGGTACACAACTGATTCAGTAAATTAATTATAATGATGTCTTAAATAGTCATTTTTCGACCATTCAAATTCATGGCTGGTAACTCAGTTTTTGAATTGTTTTTTTTACATTCAGGTAAATAGATTGATTGATTTTTCCGCGAGTTTCCGTTGCGTAGAGTAACAAGTAGCAAATAAGTACAGCCAAGATCACTCATATGCTCAAATTTTGCTTTTCTCTACCAGATAGGTAATATTGATGTGGTCCTTATGTGTTGATCCGCATCTTATATACTAAGCTTTTTTAATGCTGTGAACGCATCTTGAGTGCAGAATCAGAGCCCATTAATTATTATTATTATTATTATTATTATTATTATTATTATTATTATTATTATTATTATTATTATTATTATTATTATTATTATTATTATTACTCAGTGCTTTATATTTGGTGTTTGAAATAACTAGACATTTTAAAATACATTTTGTGAGAATCTCTAAAACCATCACCGGATTTGTGTGTCAAATTAGGGTTTTGCTGACGATCACGAAGGATTCCTATATTTATTGATCCAAATAATAATAATAATAATAATAATAATGGTGTATATATACTTTTGTAAATGAATTTCCAGCCAAATACATGTTTCAATATAACATGCTATAAAACAATTTTCTTCGTTTTCTTCTTGCACTTATCTTCATATTTTATGCGTGTTTCCATCTTAAATTCAACTGTACATCGTTTTTTCAACAGTGAAACCCTCTGCGTCCCTTTTCATTATCAGTTTAATAATTAAGGTGCATGGAAATGATACCTTGATTTAAAACACTGCAACACATCCACCATGAAACGCCAGTGAAACAGATAAGTGATGATCAGAAGTTGCGGTACAAACTCTAACTTAATCATCTACTATTATCACTATATATTACGAATTTTCAGTATAACAACACTCAGCTCACATGCGTTTATTCGAGTTTTAATTGCAGACTGCTTAATGAAGCTGAAATGAAGCAATCATTATTATAATTAATATTATTAATAATGATAAAAATATTGTTTTATCATCATTACTTTGTTTTGTCATTTAAAGAATAATTAATTATTACTTTCGTTGTTATTGCCATCGTTGCGAATAATAGTCCTACTAATTCACAATCTGTCGATATTTGGGCATTTTAACAGATAAAAGCCTGCACGTCATATCTGCACAGCCATATCATAATGGTTAGCGCGTTGGTGAGTTGGGAACGCGACGTGGGTTCGATTCCCGGAGTGGACAGATATGCCTTGCTGTTGATCGCTAAGAAGCGTGAAATACCGGTTTACAAGGCTTCTGCTCGAATGAGAAATCATCATATCTGTAAACATTTCCCCAGTATAAAATGGATTGTGAACCGTATAAAATAGTCCTTGTATTACATTTTTATTTATTATCACTATTATTTTTATATTTTCATTATAGGAAATTTATTTTTGTTTTAACTGAATAATATTATCATTCATATTACATTATTGTTTTTATTGCTATTGTTATATTATTATCGTTTTTTTATGTTATTATTACGTCTATCACATTCATCCTGACGTGTGTGTTGTGTTCATGTATACCGCATAGACGTCTTCAACTAAGCTATGGATCTTCGTATCTCTTCATATCAATGTTAAACACTGCACTGACAACTGTGAACATATTTGGTACCCAACATTTATGTTCAATGTGAAGTCAGTTGAAATCTTAGTAATGCCCACATCATAGTATAAACAGTGTCCTAGTTGATTCTAATATATTTACGATTATTTTCGGTAACACATCCATCTACACCTCAGTGAACACCTATGTGTTCTGGTATCCGGACATTTAGGCTCTGGAAATGTGAGCTGATCAATTGGGTCCAACTGGATCGTTTTTATGTATGCGTACTCTCGGCTGAAAATATTTCAGGTCCATATAAATATTAGAACACAGAAACGCAGTCAATCAACATTTAAAAAAAGTTGGCAAACTTTAGTTTCTGAGATGGTTACACTCGCATCCAATAATTTGTAACTCATCAATACACTCCCAGTTCGACCTCGATCATTAGGTAGCTGTGCGATTGACAGTGGTTCATAAAATGATTACTCATTCAATGTCCCATTGAAGCTACTTACTACGGCGGTACGGATCGAAAAATGATCTATAGAGGATAATAGATATAATAAAAATAAAGAAATAGATCAAGGTTAAGAGAAATCTACATTATTGATATTAGAAAAATGTATTTTCCATTCTACAGGAAAGGTGTGATCAAATTTAACATAGAATGTGTATCATTGTGAGATCGTGCGATGCAGAGAGTTTGAGGTGAATGATAATGCTATCCACGTTTCGCGTCCGAAGTCCCGGAAAGATATTCTGAAATTATCGTGAGTAATTGATGAGTGGAGTCCATGGTGAAGAGCAAATTTTAGTTTGTATAAATAAACAAACTGATATTGATAACGTAGGTAACCGTTTTTAAAATGATAGGTTCTTTGACATCCCTATTTCGAAACTTTCAAACTTGTTTGAATCACCCGGACCTCATGCGACATTAATACTTCTCAACAAAGACAATCCTATCTGCGCATACGAACAAGTATGACAGGTCTTCAGGATCATTCATTTAATTACAGGTTCCTGCAAGGGCGTTCGCAGTCCAGTCAAATCCGATTAGAATCGAGAGACACATAATTCCAATATATGGTTAAAGATGTAAATATCCGATGAATAGCCCAAAAATTTCCCGACATAATTCCCTGTGTTACATGGTTTCCTTTGCTAACCTTCCTTGATCATGTTCAATTTACATTCACCACAGAAGTGATATGCTCTTTTGAATGAATCAAAAATTATCAAAAAACAACTAATAGTTTGTGAAAAGTATCCAACACCAAGGTCAATCAAACCATCTATGTATTGGGCGATGGACATAGCCGTGGGCATACTCTAACAAACTAGCACTTTATACGTCGTATCTGGTGTGCAAATAACTAGTATTAAGTCCATATATAAGTATGTGTCAAAAACTGTAAACTTACTTGCCATTTTCCGCTGGAAACTGAAAAACAGTGTCTCAATTCGTCCCAATCGATGTTCTAATCTCTTTATTATCTCTGCACAATTAGGATGTTCGAGTGGAGTCGACGTGTTCGCATTCTCCTTATTACTACCCGAGGTGCTCACAAACAGACTGAAAGCCCTTTTTAATTCCAACGTGGCGATTATCGTGCAGAAAAAAAGCACTGCTAGGGTCGAGCCAACTTTTTGAGGCATCGAATTCTCTATATGGCTGGATCTGATTAAGTCAAGCGTTTGTGTATGCGTATTGGGCCTATTTATTTGACCAGCTAACTGCACACAACACCAAATTAATCCGTTGCATAAACCATTATCGTGAACATAGAAAAACCTCGACGTAAAAAATCGTGAGAGTTTTGCCTGACGTACACAAGGCTAAATATAGCAAAGCGTGATGCATCTCTTTCTTGCGAACAGCAACCCCAAGACATCTACAAATCCCATTCCAACAGTCATATAATTATTGATGATGAAAATGATATTTAATATTATAATTATTAAATAAACTTCTTTAATATAAACATAGTAAGCATATTGATGAAAAGGCAAACAGCATGAAAGTGATCATCTGATGGATTTTTTGGAACTGTAATTTCTACATAAGTAGCCATCCTAGGTCTTAAGAGAACCAAGTTTGGTAGGAACGTGAATTTCTCCAAGGTCCTAGCGAATCAAGCGACAAGTTTACAAAAATGGCTAACCTGTGCCGTGCAACTATTGTTTGGATGATGTTTCATCCACTCTATCTACTAACACAACCGATGAATGTGGCGCTTTGTGCAAATATTTACTTCCGGTATGTGCGATCTTGGACGCCCAGATTGAACCGATAGGCACTGGGTCACACACGATGGTTTCCAATAAGAGAGAAGAACTGTTTCTGATCATGATGAGATGGGGTGTGTGATAATTCATTCTCAGTTGAATCCTATCTCCGTAGAGGGTGTTAGTTCTGCTTGGTAAATGTTATGTAATCCACTGGGTATGTGAATAATGGGGGGCTTATAAAAATTCACATTATTCCGACGAACATTGGAATAGTTGCATGTTATACAGAATCAAACGGCTTGGACAGGTTAATAATTGAAATTTACAATAGTTCGCTCTGGAAAAGTGGAGCATTAAAATAGCTATTCCGCTGAAAGAAATCACCTTGTCTTTTCAGACGTTTACAGCACCAGGCATATTATTATTATTATTATTATTATTATTATTATTATTATTATTATTATTATTATTATTATTATTATTATTATTATTATTATTATTATTATTATTATTATTATTATTATTGTGAACATATATCCAAATACCAAAAGTCAGAAACTGTAAGTACAAACTAACGAAAAAGGTGATTAAAAATATCTGGGGTGGCAAAGACCATAGTCATTCGAGACTGACGGTATCCAATCAATTATTATTATTATTATTATTATTATTATTATTATTATTATTATTATTATTATTATTATTATTATTATTATTATTATTATTATTATTATTATTATTATTATTATTATTATTATTATTATTATTATAAGTTATAAATTGCGCCTCAATCGTAGCTACTATATAAATCTGAAGAGGAGAAATATCATCCTGCTAAAAATTGATTATTTTAATCGGTTTTCAAAACTGATCCTAAGTAAGTTCGTTGAAAAGAGAATGATCTGGTCTATCTTTTGAGTCTATATAGAGCAGCATAGCTCAAAGTTTCGAAAAGTTATGGCTATTAAAATGCTCTGGTATGTAATGAAGTATAAGTCTCTCTTCGACGCGACGAACGCCTGAGCTGAAAATCCTGAATGGCTTACTGATTGAACTTCAGAGAATCTGGACATTTCTGCGGACTGCCTATTTCTCATCGACTCTCATGCTGTGTCGCTTGATATGCGACATAATGCTGCGGAAGCTCATGGTCACTACCAGCACTTACGTCTTCGCAGCTGTTACAGGCCGCCAATTGCTTGCAACCTTTCCGGGCAGATAGAGCCCGTTAGCCTCTTCAGGCAGGTCTATCTAGGACAAGAGCAAGTCCGAAATAAAATGCTCCCATGCTGATGGGTTTCAGCTCTGCTGCCTTGCAGATTGCTTCGGGAGAAATAAAGGCTATGGAAGTAAATCCAGACAGAAAATCGGAGTGCAGTCCCTCAGTCGACTGGAAGATAAACTCTATTTTTTTTCGGCAACTCCTGCAGTCAAACTGATGCCAAATGTATTGCAATGCTTTCCTTTGGATTCCATCAGTGAGACCGAGAGGGGGATCCTGGCGTTTTGGGGCACCCCAGATTCTCCATATCCATTGCCCCGGTAGTCACTTTGCAAACATCACACATACAAAAATCAAACCTCCTAAAAATAAATTACTTTTAGGTATAAAGGGTGGCAAGCAGATACAGGTTATAAGTAGAAGCTGATTGGCGTAAGCATTTTCGACGCCACGGGCTGCCACTAACGGTGGGAAGGGCCATTGCGCTCTCCTGGTCAGCTATCGCCCGCCTCAAGCTGGGCAGCCCCCAGCCAATAAGATGCTGACCCGCCAGGTCTGCCTGCTTTAAGGGGGTGCTTGGAGCTAAGAGAAACACCGAAAAGCAGACGCTAAATAAATTCACCCGCTAACACAAATAAAACAAATAAACAGCAAAATCTATCGTTTGCGAGCTGGAATGTTCGCACATTAGGTCCTCTCAACCTGACGAGCGACTGTGGTCTGGACACTGTGAGGAAAACAGCTGTAGTTGACCTTGAGCTCACGCGACTGAATGTCGATATCGCTGCGCTACAACAGACCAGGTTACCAGAATATGGCATCGTCCGCGAAAGGAACTACACATTCTACTGGCAAGGAAAGGAACTCAACGAGCCTCGTCAACATGGTGTGGGCCTTGCAGTGAGAAACTCACTTCTATCATCCGTCGAAATATGTGGAAAAAATACACCTCGAATTTTCACGTTGAAGCTCAACGCATCCGCCGGACCTGTTCACCTAATAAGTGTTTATGCACCAACACTCTCGGCGACAGTGGAAGAAAAAGATCATTTCTACGAAGAATTGGACAGTTTGATTCAGCGAATCCCAGCTTCAGACCATCTTTATCTACTTGGAGATTTTAATGCGCGAGTAGGATCTGACAAGGAATCTTGGCCAAGATGCCTCGGCTCGTTTGGCGTCGGCAATCTAAATGAAAACGGGCAACGCCTTCTGGAATTTTGCGCTCATCATGACCTTTGTGTGACGAACATCTTCTTCTTGGCAAAACCACATCACCGCGTCTCTTGGCAACACCCGAGAAGCCACCATTGGCATCAACTTGATCTCATCATCACTCGCAGAAGACTACTGGACACGGTGTTGAAAACCCGCAGCTACCACAGTGCAGATTGCAACACAGACCATTCTCTCGTTGGGAGCAAAGTGCGTCTGCAACCTAAACGTATCAACTACCAAAGGATGAATGGACATCCCCGCATTAAAAGCAGTAGGGTAGCCGTCCAAGAATTATGTGATCGCTTTGCAGCTGCCATTGATAATAAATTAAACACCTGCTCTTTAAATGACGTCGAAAGCAGATGGCAACAAATAAGCGATGCAACACGAAGCACTGCTTTCACTGTCTTCGGCAAATAGGACCGACGAAACTCGGATTGGTTCACACACAGCAGCGCAGAACTGAGGCCAATATTCGCAACCAAAAGAGCTGAACTCGATTAATACAAAAATAACCCCGCTAAAACAACCCTTGAAAATCTTCGAAAATCCAAACAAGAGGCCCAGCGGACTTCACGACGATGTACAAACAACTACTGGCTAGACATATGCCAAAATATTCAGCTTGCCGCCGATTTCAGGAACATCCGTGGCATGTATGAGGGCATAAATAAAGCCCCCGCACCACGAATTATCAAAACTGCTCTACTGAAATCAGCAAATGGAATCATCATTACAGACCGACAAAAGAAGATGGAGAGGTGGGCGGAATACTATAAAGTACTGTACTCCGATCCAACTACAGTATCAGATTCTGCGATGGACGTCATCCCAAACCTGCCGGAAATGACTACACTGGATAATCAACCGACGATTGGAGAACTGGAAGATACTCTGAAGAAAATGAAAAATGGGAAAGTCCCTGGTCAAGATGGCATCACAGCTGAGATCCTGAAAGCTGGGCTTCGAACTTCTCTACTTTTGCAACTGCATCAACTATTACTTCAATGCTGGGAGGAAGGAACCGTTCCACAAGAACTGCGCGACGCATAAATAATTACATTGTACAAGAACAAAGGAGACCGAAGCGACTGCTCAAACTACCGAGGAATCTCACTTCTCAGCATCGTCGACAAAGTCTTCGCTCGTGTCATTCTCAAAAGACTGCAAATTCTAGCTGAACGAGTCTATCCAGAAACTCAATGTGGATTCCGCGCTGGAAGATCAACCATCGATATGATATTTTCCCTCCGTCAACTGCAAGAAAAATGTCGTGAACAAAACAAGCCGCTTTATGTAGCCTTTGTTGACCTTACAAAGGCATCTGACATGGTCAGCCGAACTGGATTATATAGACTCCTGAAGAAGATCGGCTGCCCTCCAAAATTGCTGCAAATGATTGTCGCCTTCCACGAAGATATGCAAGGCACGGTGCAATGCGATAGCTCAACATCAAGCGCATTCCCGATCAAGAATGGAGTAAAGCAAGGTTGTGTGCTTGCTCCGACATTGTTTGGCATTTTCTTTTCAATGCTGCTCGCATACGCCTACAGGGATTCAAATGACGGGATATTCCTTCACGCCAGAAGCGACGGCGGATTATTCAACCCTGCGCGACTCTGGGCCAAAACCAAAATTCGAAAAGTATTTTTGAGGAAGCTGCTGTTTGCGGATGATACGGCCTTGACAGCCCATTCTGAGGAAGGATTTCAGCGGCTACTAAGCTGTTTCGCCAGTGCTTGCAAGGAATTCGGCCTAACAATCAGTTTAAACAAAATCAAAGTCATTGGCCAAGGGGTTAATAGTGCGCCGGAAATTTCAATTGAATGCTGCACACTGGAGGTAGTAAATGAATTCCCCTATCTGGGATCCACTATCTCCAGTAACCTCTCTTTAGATTCCGAACTAAGCAACCGTATTGGTAAAGCAGCAACAATAATGTCGCGACTGCACAAGCGCGTCTGGAGAAACCCAAAGCTGACTATCAATACAAAAATGCAGGTTTACCGATCTTGCGTGTTGAGCACTCAGCCCTACGGTAGCGAAACATGAACGCTACATTCACAGCAGCAACGCAAACTAAATGTGTTCCACTTACGCAATCTTCGGAAAATACGACAAATACAATGGCAAGATCACATCTCAAACAACGTCGTTCTTCAACGAGCCGGACTCCAAAGTATGTTCGCAGTCCTGGCTCATAGACGTTTACGTTGGATTGGACATGTAACACGAATGGAGGAAAACCGCATCCCAAAGGCCATGCTCTACGGTGAAGTTGCCGGTGGTTCCAGATCAGTCGGAAGACCGAGCCTACGCTACAAGGACATACTCAAGCGTGACATCAAATGCGGAGAAATCGACCTGTTGAACTGGGAAAAAACGCGCAGCGGATCGCAGCAACTGGCGAAGCGTCATAAGGGCAGCAGCTCAAAGAATAGACCAAGACCACAAGAAGTCGCGGGATAAGAAAAAAATCGAAAATAAGATGCGTTCTGAATGCAGAACGCCCGTTGTCTGTAGTGGCTGTGGAAAATGTACTTGTCTAGTATAGGCCTCTACAGTCACAGACGATGTTGTGTTAAAATAATATAAAAGTTAGACAAAATACTGAATTTCAAAAATCGTAAATGAAATAAAAAATTTCAGATGACAACAGTAGTAGTAATAAAGGAATAACAATAATGAGAAAAAGTACTGATTAAATTAATGTTAACGATATTAAAGATTAAAACACAAATAACAAAAAAAACAAATGAACCGATAAGCACAACTATTATTACCCACAATATCATATAAAAGAAATTAAATTTAAAAGTAGCTAAGAAGAAGAAATAAAACAAAATCAGACCAGCAGAAACAGGAATAAACTAAGTTAGAACATTAAGATATTATTATACAAAATGAAAAGAATATTGGATAAGTGGAAACAAAGTGACAAATACCATAGTCTCTCGAGACTGACGGTCACCAACCAACCATTATTATTATTATTATTATTATTATTATTATTATTATTATTATTATTATTATTATTATTATTATTATTATTATTATTATTATTATTATTATTATTATTATTATAGAGCCTTATTCATCGGAAGACAAATTTTCAGCGGTACGTACAATTTACTGAATAAATAAAACATTAATGTTGATTAAACATAGAAATAAAGTTTGTGTTCATTCCATTCGAACTACTCATTAGTAACTGAAACCAATATTGAATGGCGTAGCGTTCCATTAACGTAGTATTCTCCCGTACACCTGTGGTAGTACTGTTAATGAATAGTTAGTCCTCGGTATCATTTTCGTCCCAGCACTCAAACGATAATCAATTATTATCAATTTAACTTAACTTTTGTCCATGTCAAGGATACCTGCTTGATTACTCCCGTCTGTAGAAATATCAGACACCTTGGTTTGCTATTTGATTGTTGTATCTCCATTCGAACGAGTTCGAACAGATTTCGTTATTCTCAGAAGCGTTCATTCTCATTACGCTCGTTTATGAACATGACGAAGCTTTGTTTTTTCAGAACTCCTTATGGATTAACGTGTTTACATAAATGCAAACGTTATGGCACCTAGATTTTTTCTCACACCCTGTTCATTTATCACGCACGATTATCCGGCCTATTCTTATTATCTCAAGCATTCTCAATTAACAATGATATTTCACACGCAAGACCCTTTAATGATATGAAGATTGATTTATAATTACTAAAAGTCCTAGTTACATCGGTCCTTACCGATTCCCCATTTCGCAAGAACCAGTAACCCGTCTTGAATATTACTTTCTTGGTTTAATGTTGCTCTGTGTTGCACCGCACCCTATGACCATCGTCGAACTTTTTGAACGTGGTCAAAGGGTAAAAACAGCATTTACTTCTGAATTGACTACCTATTAGGTTACGTTTCCAGTTAAAACTTCCTATATATTCGTCCTCTAGTGTGTTCTGTATATTACTCTGTGTAATGGCTTTGATTTTCTGTTTCATGTGATACTTGAAGTAATTTTTAAACACTTTTTATTAAAAAAGATTATTCCTGATAGCTTAAATGTCTTCCTTCTGATCGGGACAAGAGTATATCTAGGTTCATATGCTTCACTTATGGAAGGAAGTAGAAATCGTTGAACAAAGTTTGAACAAAAGGAGAATATTTGACAAGTCGAAGTTTCTGTTCGTTCTTGTTCTTCAGACATTTCATGTCAGAATAATAAGCACCATAGGGATGACGTTATTATTGATGCTGGTTATATGCCATTAAACCACTTTCTTAGTAGTTGTCAGTAAAGATTTTAGACCTATGATGTCGTGTACCATAATGACATGAAGTCCTCTGTTTAGCAAGTCGTGACGGTAAGGGAACGAAAAGCGATGATCGAGACTTAAAATATAGAAACTTGAGACAAAGAAGTGAACAAATAAAAAAAACAGTTACAACACCTGGTGGTGAGGGGAAACTTAAGGCTCGTGGCTAAGGTAGTTGCACCTAACGACAGTCTGCAATTTAAAGCCATAATGGGCGAATGTGCGGCGGATATTAACGTGAAAGAGCGGTTGAGACATACTGCAGCACGCCATGAACTCGTTTCCTCTCTCTCTGCAACCGTATCTGTTCCTTCCCAGTCCAAAATGGACTTACGCAGAATGGATATTCCGCATTTGACGAAAATCCCTTGCATTATTAGAAGTTGATCAACACTTGTAATATATAAAGAGACAGACGTATCGAACAACGTGTGAAGGTTTATGTGACTGGTGAATGAATGCACAGCGCAAGCGTGTGGAGTTGTCCTGTGTTACGTGGATGGCAATCATGTCAATGTAAAGGACATTCTTAGGAACAGGTATGGAAGAAATCATTTGTTGACCACATCTATAACTGAGAAGCTACACTAGGGACTAAATAAAATACACGATGGTAAAGACTCACTGGCGTGGTTAGTCATACGTACGCGGAACTTCCAAATAGCTCATAAGCAGATAAGGTAGGAAACTGAACTTAATATGACAGAAAACCTAGAGTTGGTGGCATCTAGGTACGTGCGAGAGATGTAATAGTAGACGATTGAATATAGATATATTGTATATTGTATTAGAATTCGTTCGGGTTAGATGGGGTATAGTTATAATTTTATGCTACTAGTGAAAGCACCAGAACGACATTATTCATTTCGGTTAAAACCGAAAGCTTTTGATAAGATATGCTTCTGGATAAAAGCAGAATATATAATGTAATTCTCAGCCGATAGGATCGTGGAAGCAAGCGAATGTTTGGTATGTTACCGGTCACATAGGTTGGAATGTTGTCGAATGTGTTTGAAACGTTAGAAAAACGGAGTTTGAATGAAATTTCATTCTTGTGGTATCGCTTGAGGTAAAAACATCGCTACCAACAGCTTCATTATGCACTCTTAGCATCAAATCAAAACAATAAGATCGGCGAGCGCAAGGAGATCTGATGTGCGATTTGGAACCGGTGCGCATCGAGGACTCTACAATGGAGACAATACTTCTGTCGATGAAGAGGTGAGAAGACATCTCGATTTGAAAGGATTTGAAACTATGAGTAGAAGTAAAACTACTCATTTAAGCTACCAATTGATTTGATCACCACCCAGGAGAGATTGAAACACTCATGATGTATCAGAGAGCTGCGGGTTGCAAAAGATATGTTCTGATAGAAACTGTATCCTCGACGCACATTGTCTACCGGAATGTTGGTCAGCGAAACGCTAAAGCTCTTATACGGTTAGAACTCAGTAAGATTATATCCTTCTAGGGCAACCATTTGACGAATTCCATGCAAATTATTACCAGCTGAACTCGATAACAAGGTATAACAAACTTAACAACAATAATGCTGCTGTTTAATGAAAGGCAGAACGGCACCAGAATTAATATCGAATTCTACCGAATGAAATAATGGAGTCTAGAACAGAGCGCGCTTATAAAGGTAAAATTTAATAGGGATTCAAGATAATGAAGCATTAGGAAACGGTTAGCTAAGCTCATTGCATGATTGCTTCCGTCAGAAAGAATGTTTATTTCAATGTGTACTGAAAGCGACATAGAATAACGTCAAAAATGGTTATTTCATCGTAAGAACTTTCACCCGTTCAAGATCCGTCTGTCTTTGCATGTAATTTAAAAGTGACATATATGTGCTCCATTCACTTCATTCGAAAAACTCTTCAATTAATCAATTTGTGCCACACCTAAGTAAATAAATATGTAATTGGTATAAACACAAGGCTTAAGAGTTCAAATATATACCCCGAACAACCATCAAACTTGTAGATCACTATCGTAACTAGGAGGAATAATTTGTGCTAAAGTAGTCAGCATGAAAACACACAAGGAAGCCTTTTTCTGCATCGGCCATTAAATCCACTGACCTGGTACATGTACCCTAATATCCTGTGTTTGGACTCACTAGTACGATCTTAACAATCCGGAATGACCCCATATTATCACCTCAACTGGAATAGAATCATTTCAATATTGCTACAGAAATTATTCCCTTAATTCCCCTGGCGAAGATAACCACCTCGATACTTGTCGCGCCTTAAACAACCATCATTTATTTGAATTACGAAGCCCCTAACTGTATTAAACTCGCTGAGGCTATAGAACAATCGATTTGTAAATAGCACTTACCACCACACACCGCATCCACGAATGGAATTCAGGACTGTAATATGAACAAGAGTAGACTAATAGTCGCCGAAATGAGAATTTGATAAATGAGTAGCTTCTAGGCCCGAAATTGAGCCAAAGGAGATGGATGACGCGCATTATATGGTAGTTATAGAAGTAAAAGCCACCTTCCACGACTTTCACTTCTTAGTTGAACCGTTTCTCGAGCTCATATCCCGCGGGAGGAGAGAAGCTTGACCTCTTCACTTCACTCTCATTAACTAAGCCAACGGCATCAGTTTTCGTTAGTGCGTTAGTCACCAAAGCCATTTCAAATCGAAATCTTCTATTAAAAGTCATAACTTGATCTAAAATTGGAAGTTTGCATGAATCGATCGTTGGAACAATGTTTTCCACCAACTTTACTATAAATATCCGTCCAATAATTGCGAGAATAGGAAATATATTAAAGTAAATATGGAATTAACGATATAAGGATGTGCAAAATAAAGGTTAAAACAGTCCATGTTGTAAACATGTGTAATATGGTAATACGCAAGGAAGGATTCTTCCTTGTTCCATCTCCGTTCCAAAGGAACAAAATGTCACTCTCGGTAACACCATGTTTATACTAACCTCACCACTGAGTGGTAACTCTAAATAAGTAAGGAAAGGTTCGAGTGAGCCTAAAATGCGTAACTAAGTTCGAAAAAGAATTGCCTAATGTCCCATAGTGCTAAGATTCCATGAACACGGGCACATTCGTGCCAGTTCAACTTCAGAACCGGAATCGTCTGGTCGCAGTAGATATGTGACAGATGTATATGTATTTACGTTAACCCATCTACCATGGTAGCAAATGTCCCTTCATGAGATTGGAAAAAATGATCTCAACTCCAAATTAACATCATTTCCTACGGTAACGCACACCTACGGTGCAATTTCATTACTCTTCTGCATCATTTATGCAATAAGATAGGGTTTGAGAGTTGAATCAATAACGGATGTGTGTAGTAGAGTAAAACTTTATGTCGCTGACTACCTATTGTCATTGACAGATGCAAGATTAACCTTCAATTTTACAATGCATTTGTAAAAGCGATGGCACTCGGACGAGTCCATATTTAAGGTTCGCTCTCGCTGTGAAACAAGAAGAATCCCATGGTTATCAAATCTAGACGACTCTGGGATTGGAACGGGACTCGTGAAGCGACTGCTTTCAGTCTAAGCTGCTATTTCCCATGACCATAAATATCAGAGGAGTTATTTCGTCGATAGATTTGATTATCTTTGATGAGCCAGGTGTTGCAGTACCAGTACCCTTGTCAGATCTCTCATCACCCGCTCTCATCTAGCTGCGTATACAGCAGCTAAAGTGAGACAATCGCCTGAGTGATGAAAATTTAATGGGATGGAATACGTGATTGATCGTCATGAGTGGATTAGGCACGATGAAATTACCTGCTGGAAACCGAAAGCGCAAAAGAACATAATTTCACTTATTCAAAGACGTCGGAGAATGGCCAGGTGTAGCAGATTATGACCGTCACAAAATTGGGGACCATATTCTTTGTTCAATAGTGGTCTCGAAATGCAGAGTGGGTAGCCTGAATTCAGTCATAATAACACAGATGAAACTGGACGCGGCCAGCTTAACTTGAGACAACTAGATATTTTGCGCTAAGAAATGTGTACTTACACCAATCAGACAATATTTTGAACGGACCCTTTGATCGTCATGTATTGCATCAAGAACACATTCGAGCGGTAAAGTACCTTCATTGCCAAGCGCATAGCTACTATCTAACAACTATTCCTACCCGAGCACCGGCGACACCTATGGTCGGAACAAAGTCCTACAGATCTAATTTTAAGAGGAAACACTTTGTAGCAAGCGATGGCAACATAATAAAGATAACCGGATTTCCATTGGCAACAAAAGAATTTTGGGTCCGGGGTATTTTCAGAAGCTAGCAGGAAATCCAGGACGAAAAACTAAGACTACCACAATGGACCAACATTCTGAAGGTCTTATTGCAGCTAATACGGATGCATACATTTCTGTAAATGATGGTTTCAAAGATAGGCGTGTGTTAATTAGTTAGGATGCAAGTAACAGAACTCGGCTCAATACATGAAGTGCAATCAGCAGTTGTACTTAACCGAACTGAGCATTTTCTCATTCAGTACATACTCCGAGCGGAAACCTACGTGCATGAAACTGCACGGGTCTTAAATTAATTCCCGAAGACTATTCCCCGTGTGTTGTTCACAAGTAACGATACACCTGCCAACTCTTTTCCTACATTCATTTGGTGATTTCAAGAAGGACTCATTACATACGGACCTAATAATCCGATCGATCCACTTATAGAAGGACATTCCAGGCATTCAGAGTCCGGAAGTCATACTGCATTCTTCAAGGATACACTGCAATCAACGGATGAT
>JALGAQ010000009.1:541677-579470 GCA_028829895.1 Sinotaia quadrata | reverse complement strand
AGCAAACTGTTTGAAATTATTTCTTCTCAATCTGTGTTTGCCTGCAATGCGCAGTTGATTGACACTGCGGATTGACCAATGCCCTTTACAGTACAACATTGATCAAACTACAACACCTTTGGCGCAGGTGTGTGCTCTGCATTGTGGCTGTGATACATGACCACTGCCTGTAGAGGGACAACCGTCGGCATAACAAGTTGGAGCGTTGTTGTCTGGGAAGAATTTCCAATGTTCAGTGGCAAAATCACGTGAGCAGTGAATATGTGCAGTGTCGTGTCTTAGGCGCAGATAGCCGTTCTTTCAGTTATGTTATTACACACATCCAGCTGTATTGGCTTAGACATGTTCTGCGCATGTCAAACCTTTGACTCGCAAAAAAGGCGTTGATATTGTTCCAGGTAACAACTGGACGAAACAACGTGGTGGTCAATCAATGACATTGAGCACTGGAGTAAACAGCTTGACCAGTTGTACAGCTCGCGCATATCGGTTTGGTAAATAGGATTGAAACAAGGCGAACCAGAATTTACAACAAGGATAAACAGTCAGCTCTCTCGAACATAACAGATTAAATTCAGTAGTATTTTCTGTGAATTTGCTTGGGATCCCTATATCTTACGTCATTTCGGGATCTGCAGTAATTTATAGAAAAGCTTGATAATATCAACACCAAAAAGATGAATTACTGGGAGATGTACTCCAATACCCAAGCAAATATTTAACAGCTTAAAAAACAAACACCGACTGTTTTAATTTTACAAATGACATTTTCACATTACCATGCAGCATTCTAAGAGCTCGTTATTCTGTTACAATGTTCTCACCTATCTGCTTCAACAAACGTATTGAATTCATCCCGCGTTACAAACAAATAATCCACTCCATGAACTTCGTTTGGGCGTGGAGGTCGTGTAGTAACTGCCAAAGAAAACAAAAGGGGTCATATCCACTAATCGTAATTTATCATTAGTGTAGTTTTGTTTTGGGAATTTTTATAAGCAGATCAGTAAAGCTGAGGCCATTATTTCAGTGTAATATCATTTCATCAATGCAGCTTATCACTACATGAGCAGGTATTTGAGCCTGCAAACTCTTGAATGTGAGCCAAGCGCGCAGCACATCGAGTTACTCGACTGATGGGTGTTGTAAATAGCAACTTGAAAACATCTTACCAAAGTAACTCGATTCAAAAGGTGAACAATTTGACGTGATGTCAATGATGCTAATCGCGTCTATCGATAGTAAGATTATCCGCCAGTATTTTTTCCGAAAACATTCACAGGAAGCACCTGGACGCATGCGTTTCACTCTTATTGGAGATCATCAGCAGGGCGTATCTGATTCGATCTGGGGATCGAACCCAGCACTTCGTTCGTGCCAGCCGGCGCTCTAACCACTGAGCTATGGCGGCCCGTTGAGCGTTGCGGAAATTTTCCTATTGGAGTATCTTACTAATGGTAGATCGTGATTAGCAATGCCCATGACGTGATAACTAAACGTGCTTAATGCATATTAGCAATGTTTATGCGTATTCTCTCTTGGTTCACTTGTTTTCAGGTGCTTTCAATGAACCTTTTCAGAAAATAGCTGGAGGAAAAGTTTTAAACTGATAGATATATGCATATATGTACATATACTTCTTCTGAACTTCAATCAGTTTCCAGAGACTAAAAGTATTTTTCAAACTGATTTATTTTATTTTATTATTTTGATCTTACTAACTTTTATCATAATTTTGTATCCGTACATTTATTATTTATTATTTATTATTATTTTTGAGCATTTTCAATTTTTTCGAATATATAGATATTTTTGCCAAGAATATTTGTTTTACAATGACTTTCTAATCGGTCACAATCATTATTAAACTGATATACATATTTTGTCAAATTATTATTATTATTATTATTATTATTATTATTATTATTATTATTATTATTATCGACGCTTTTTCGAGCCTCGGATTCCCCTCAAACCAGCTACTGTAAACCAGACTTAATCGTGGTCAAGTGTGGATCTCCTCTCGCTTTGAATGTCACACTATGCGATCCCGAACGGATCCAATCACCCCAGAAAAGGAAGATTGCGAAGTACGATACGCCGGAAGTGATCGCTTGCATCAAGTCACATTTGAATCGATTGGGTTACAAATCGAGCGAGTGGAACACCGTCCACTCATCGTGTCATTGTACGGCAGAAGCTCAAAATTGCTTCAACAATGCAGCTTCAGTCGATGAAACCTTGGAGATATCTGCATCGCTGCCTTGCGTGGTTCACTGCAAACATACGACATTTACATGCGCGGTACACACGTTTTGTGGCAAATAGTAATATTCTCCCACCGCGACTTTCTCGCCTCCGTAATGGATTGCTGTATGCCTCTTCGAAAATTCACCATGAAATAAATGTTTAGTAATAGTAGCCATTGTGTTTTATACGCTTCATCGCTATCTAGGAGTGTAAAGGACTGCACTGGATAAGCAACATTTTTCACCACTATGATCGTCAGCGAGTATTTTGGTTTCGAAACTGCGAGGTCCGTCCACTTGCTCTTTGGTTACGCGACTTCATGTGATGTTGGTGTACTTTTGCAGCGTCAGCTTTTGGATGCTTCGTCAACGGTCGCGATCTTCCTCATTTTGATCTCAGTTCCAAGCCCCCGAATTTAAGATCCTGCCTGTTTGCAGTCGAAATTTGGTCTTCCCGTAAATCTGGATCTAAGGGCGAATTCGTTTTCGAAATGCGGTTTGTGAGGCCAGAGGAAAACGAAATGTGGAAAAAAGCGAGAAAACGTATTTTGCATTTCACTTTCAAATCATTTTCCTTTTTGTATGGTGGATGGAAGGCTAACCACAAGCGTGGATCCAAGCATACGCCGGATTTGTGTATACGTCCTGAGCATTATTGTTTCAATTTATTGGGCCTCGTCCTAGTAGTTAGCAAGATCCAAAATGAGCTAGGTAAGCGATAAGCTCTGAACCAAGTCTTGGACTGACCGCCACGCTATTGCTTCCATCAATTCCGGAAAATGTCAATAATTTGTGTTAGGATTAACGGTGAGTAGGTACTTTCAGTGCACGTTTTCGGAATTACCTTACCAACGGTGAACGAGAGCAACTCAATTTATGACATATTTTCTCAAGCATTTGGTATCATACAGACTCATTGCTATTCTACCATAAATCATCAACCACAATGTTATTTTGGAAAAAGAACATGGTAACGATTCATCATTAGAATTTTGACCTCAAAATGGTAGGGTGATCTAGCCAGGGGTGATTCATACGCGAATGTCTCACGATAAAAAATCGTTGACAGATACAAACGCGGATTTCAATAGAGAAAGTGGAAATACAGCAGAAACAATGGAAACGAACATAATTGACAGTAGTAAACATATTGAATTCGAGCTCAGAGTTGATGAGTGGAAAATATTTGGTTATATCAGAATGAAGAAAAGCTTTCCTCACTGAAGCCAGATAAACGAAAGTTACCATACAACCTTCCAAGACGTCACCAGTGTGCGAAGAATCAAAGAAGGGAACTGAGAATGAAAAAACAATTCACGACTGAAACTGTCTTGTCTTCTGTAGTGACCAATAAATAAGAAACATTCGCAGGCAAAAGTGTCGTGATTTAGACAAATTAATCTGGCTTCCTCTTGAACAACTCGCAAAAATTTAAAGATCCATATATAGGTTAATTTGTACGCTTCGAGCGACCGCACAAAGCAGATTCCAGTGAATCAAGCTTGACGAACCGTGAAGCACACAGTCTGCGAGCCTAGTTATAATTGTACAGAAGCCAACCAGTGGTGCTTCGACCAATCAGCTCACGCTGACAGCCCTTATAAGCGAACCCAGAAAGGCAGCAGACGGACATCCTCTTCCCGCGATTTCTCTTCGCGCTCAGCGCTGGACAGGAGATCGAATCCCTTTTCAGGTCTGCTCCATTAAGATTCACCTTCATGTCTTCATTCATATGGTATCGTAGAAGGTCGGATTGAGAAAAGGTCGGGATTCTTTGTGATGGAGTCATATAATGGTCCATGTGAGAGAGCCATTAGAATCACCCCTATGAATAGCAAACAGACCGTTAAATGCTCAATTTTCTTTGTCGATAAACTATTGAGTGAGCCCTTTAAACTAAGCAGCTAAATTGCTTTACAATAAGATAGTTCCTCACAGTTATTAAAAAACTAGTTCAAAATTGCTTAACGAGCTTAGGCCTTTAATTCGGCCACATATCGGAAAACCAACTCAGTTACATGTAATCCTGATACGGGTAATGAAAACCAGCAGGTGTGTTTAACTGGAGTAAATAGAGGGCTCTGAGCAAACAAAGCTTGAATGAACTGTCAACGACAGTAAAGAACAACATGATGGATAAACCACCTTATTTTTGTGATATTGGAACACATGTAACTTGCTGAAAATTTATTCCATTTGGGATAAAAAAGAATTATTATTATTTTAATGTATTGGCTACCGTCAGTCTCGGAGGACTATGGTCTTAGTCACCCACAGATGATTTTTTTCAATTTTTGTATTGATTACTTGTTTTTCATTAGTCTGTACTTCTGATGTTTAACTAAGTGCATGTGTTTATATATTCTCACTATTTCTTTCATGTTTACTTGTATTTGATTCACTGCATCGTCATCTGTGGCTGTAGAGGCTTCTGCTAGACAGGCAGATTTTTCCACAGTCACTACAAGCAACGGGTACTTTATTTCAAAAATATGAGCTTTATCCCTTTGTTCTCTTGATCCGTGGGTCCATGTGGTATTGGTCGACATTTGAAGCTGCTGCCTTGAAGAGGCTCCTCCACCTCTTTCGGTTCGCTGCATGTTCTTCCCAATTCGCTATGTCGATGCTTCCGGTTTTCAAATAGCGTACTTTTGGTTCCCCGATTGACCTCGTGCCATTGGCAAGCACACCAAATAGCACAGCCTTTGGAATACGATCTTCATCCATTCGTTTCACGTGCCGAGCCAACGCAGACGTCTGTGAGCCAGGAGAGTGAGTATACTCTGCAGTCCGGCTAGTTGCAAGAGGGCGTTGTTTGAAATGTGATCTTGCCAATTTACGCACAGTATTCTTCTTAGATTTCTTAAGTGCAAGACCTTGAGCCTGCGTTGCTAGTGACAATACACTGCCCAGGTTTCGCTGCCATACAGGAGGGTGTTCAGTTGGCAAGATCTGTAGACTTGCATCTTCGTGTTTACAGTCAGCATCGGGTTTCTCCAGACTCGTTTGTTATTACGCGTTTTATTATTATTATTATTATTATTATTATTATTATTATTATTATTATTATTATTATTATTATTATTATTATTATTATTATTATTATTATTATTATTATTATTATTATTATTATAAGGTATCATCTTACCTAGCTTTTGAGTGGGCGTAAAGCTTCGAAGATAACTGCCTATATATTGGAACTCACACGCACTCGTTCGAAAATGGAGGATGAATAGTTTTGTATCGACGTAACAGTTTATCGAGTTGTCTGCGCGATCTTACTTCAAACTTCTGAATATTTCTTTGGCCAATATTCAAATTATATCCCTTACAATATGTAGTGCATCTTCTCTTCACCGATTCTCATGTTGTGGGGCATGATATGTGGCAGAGGGCTGTGGAGGATAGCGGTTGATGCTGGTTTTTACCTCTTCACAATTGCTAAATTACCCGCTTGCTTACATACATTCGTCGACGGAAAGAGTTAATTAGCCTTTCAAAGCAATCTAGCTATCACAAAATCAAGTCCAGAATAAAGTTCTCGTCTCAAATCTGATGCTCTGCAGATTGTTTTGGGAGAAGTATAGGCTGTGGAGGTAAATCCAGACAGAAAATAGAGAGTTGAGTTCATCAGGTGACCGGAAGATAAGATCTATTTTTCTTTCAGTAACTCCTGCAGCCAAACTGAGGACAAATGCAGTGCCATGTTTTTCTTTGATTTCATTAGTAAGACAGAGAAAGGGATCCTGGTGTTTTGGGCATCCTAGGTTCTCCATATTCGTTGTCCTAAGAGTCATCCTGTCAAGATCGCTAATACAAATTACAAACATTCATCGGTCGAAAGGCAGAAAAGGTGACAGACACGGGCTATAAGGTGAAGCTGATTGATGTGAGCATTATTCGACCCATCGGGGTGACACTTGCGATTGGAATGTTAAGATGGACAGCCCCAGCCGAAAGGATATTGATCCGCCAAGTCCATTTACTTCAACTGAGTGGTTGTAGTTGGGAGAAACACTCAGAAAAACGACGCTAAACAAATCACTCGCTAACATAAACAAAATAAATAAACAATAAAACTTATCTTTTGAGACCTGAAATGCTCGTGCAGTAAGTAAACTTGATCCTCCAACAGCTGTAGTCTTGGCACTTCGATTGAAACAATTGAGTGATCAATGATGAGCTTCTGCGACTGCACTTTGAGAAACCAGGTTGCCGGACTATGGCCGCCCCCGAGAACAGAACCACATATTCAACATCTTATTAACGTTAATCGAAGTACCCTCAAAAAAATACACCTCTTACTTTCGCATTGAAGGTCAGCACATTGTCTGCAACCATTCGCACTTTCAGCAGCGTTAGAGTAAAGGGTCAACTATATGAAAAACAGGAAAATGTGATTCAGTGTATCCCAGCTCCAAATCATCTTTACCTATTTGGAGATTTCAGTGTTCGCGTGGAAACATACAAGGAATCATGGTCTCCGCTCTTGCGGTTTCGATTAACTAAACGAAAATGCTCAGCACCTACTGGAATTCTCTGCTGCTATTGATACTTGTTTCACAAATACACTCTTCCAACAAAGCCACATCAGCGGCACTCTTGACAATACCCAGGTGCCATCACTGGCGCCAACTTGAACTCATCATCACGTGTAGAAGATTGCTGTACACTAATAAAAATCCGCAGCTACCACAGTCCCGACCGTGACACGGATCAATCCCTCCTGGAAAGCAAATTGCACAAGTTGCGCATCAACTACCAAAGATGAAGGGAAATCCTCGCATCCACAGTAGTAGGATAGCCGTCCAAAAATTACGCAACCACGTTGAAGGCGGATGGCAACAGATAAGCGATGAAATACTGAGCTTTGCGTTTGCTGTCTTCGGTAAACAGGGCCGATAAAATTCAGATTGGTTCACAGCTAATATTGCAGAACTGAAGTCAATATTTGCAGCAAAAAGGACTACACTTATCAAATACAACAATAACCCCTCTGAAGTAACCCTTGGGTATCTTAGCAAATCGAGGAGTTCCCAACGAACTCCACGACGATGTGCGAACAAATACTGACTAAACATACGTCAAAATATTCAGCTTGTCCCCGATTTCGGAAACCTCCGAGGCACGTATGAGGGTATAAATAGAGCCTTCAACCCACGGATTATCAAACGGCTTCACTGAAATCAACGAACAGCATCATCATTACAGACCGACAAAAGTTGATGCAGAGGTGAGAAGTACTCTAATTTAGTTACAATATCAGATGCTGCAATAGACGTCACCGCAAGCTTGTTTGAAATTAAAAACAGGAAAGCCCCTGGTCAAGATGGCATTACAGCTAAGATCCTGAAAGCTGGACTTCGATCTTCTCCATTTTTGCAATTGCATCCATTATTAATTCAGTGATGGAAGAGAGGAATTGTCCCATAAAAATGCGCCATGCAAAAAATAATTACATATACAAGAACAAAGGAGACCGAAGCGACTGCTCAAACTTCCGAGGCATCTCCCTTTTCAATGTCGTCGGCAAAATCTTCACTCGCGTCTTGCTCAATAGACTCCGAATTCTAGCTGGACGTGGATTCGGAGCTAGAAGATCAAATATCGATATGATATTTTTCCTGAGGCAACTGCAAGAAAAATATAGTGAGCAAAACTGACCACTATACGTGACCATTGTTGACCTTCCAAAGACATTTGACATGGTCAGTGGAACTGGACCAGACTCCTGAAGAAAATCGGCCACCCTCCAGAACTGCTGCAGATGATTGTCGCCTTCCACGAAGATATGCAAAGCACGGTGCAATATGAAGGCTCAAACTGAAGCACATTTCCCTTCAAGAACGGAGTAAAGCAAGGTTTTGTAATTGCATCAACACTGTTCGGCATTTTCTTCTCACTGCTGCTCGCACACATCTCCAGGAATTCAAACGATGAGATTTTCCTCCAAACCAGGAACCACGGCGGATTATTTAACCCTGCATGACTTCGGGTCAAAAACCAAAATTCGAAAATTGTTCATGGGGAAGCTGCTGTTTGCGGACGATGCGCCCCTGACCGCCCCTTCTGAAGAAGGATAGCAGCAATTAATATGCTGTTTCGCCAATTCTCATAAAGAATTCGGCCTGACTATCGGATTAAACAAAACCAAATTCATCGACCAAGAGGTTAATAGTGCACCGGAAATTTTGACAGAAGGCCACACACTAGAGGAAGTAAATGAATTCCCTTATTTGGGGTCCACTTTCTCTAGTAACCTCTCCTTAGATTCCAAAATGAGCAAGCTTATTGGTAAATTAACAACCATAATGACCCGATTGCACAAACACGCCTGGAGTAACCCAATTCTGACTATCAATACAACAATGCAAGTTTACAGAACTTGAGTATTCAGCACCCTCCTGTACGGCAGCAAAACCAACAACGCAAGCTACACATGTTTCACTTGCGAAATCGTCGGAGAATACTACACATAAAATGGCAAGATTACATTTCAAACAACACCTTTCTGCAACCAGTCTGGTTCCAAAGTATATTCGCTCTCCTGGCTCACAGAGGAATGCACTGAATTGGCCATGTAACACGAATGGATGAAAACCGCATCCCAAAGGCCATGCTTTATGGTGAACTTGCCGCTGGTTCTAGATCAGTCGGAAGACCGAACCTGCGCAGCAAGGACATAGTCAAACAGGACATCAAATGCGGACAAATCGACCTGATGAACTAGGAACAATGTGCAGTGGATCGCAACAGCGGAGTATCGCACAGTATCATAAAAGCAGCAGATACAAGAGTAGATCAGGACCACATAACGTCGAAGGATAGGGAAACAGCCAAACAAATCCTACGTAGTGAAAGCCGAACAGCCGTTGTCTGTAGCAGATGAGGAAAAATGTGCTTATCTAGTATACGCTTATATAGTATATACGATGATGCATTAAAGAAAAAATTCAAATTAAGAAAAATTACAAATGAAAATAAGATCTTTGCGAGAAAATAATAATAATAAAATTAACAATAACAACAATAATAACAGTAATACTTATAATACCAATAATGATAATAATAATAATAACAATAATAATTAGAAATTCAATAAATGGTGAAAACTTAGAACATGGGTATATGAATTCAGAAAATGAAATAAAATAAAATTCATCGGATGACAAACACCATGGTCCAACGAAACCGATGGAAGCCAGCTATGTCGAACATCTAGGACAGCCTAAGTTATACTATTATAAGATGAATTTTAATGTTCTGAGAACAAGCAAGTTACATCCATCTTCACAGCAATCACATCACAAGAGAAAGCGCGTTATATTCCGTTGAATGATTTATAACGGTCCAAAGTTGGATATTTCACACTCAGGATTCCGCAATCCCAAACGCAGGAGCGCATATTTTGCGTGTGCTTGACTGTCATGGATACAGATTTGATTGCTTCTTCGTTCTATTTGAAATGTCTACGTATTTTACACATAAATGTTCCTGTTCTTTATCCGTTGATAGTTTTCAAGATTTTTCTAGGTCATTGAAAAAACGTCCCGAATCCAATCAATCGAAAAGGCATGTACTAAAAGTTAAAATACCAAAACTCACTTCGTATGGGTTCACGGAAATGTTCGGGATCGGTATTGATCAACTGACGTATGAGTTCCGTTTTGCCAACACCTCTGGGGCCTAGATTAAAAGTAGATAAGCGGAAGACACAAGAATAGGATTGCAAAAAGAGCAGCATGTGGGGAGATACTACTATTTCTTGTCCAAGTAATAATCATAAACTTTGTTTTGAAGGACAATAAACTAAGGCAAACTTTCAGGGGCTGAAATCTTCACCGGCCTTATCACAACATGTTTGATCAGAATCAAGACTCAAGATCGATTCAGAAGTTGCTAACTACAGAGGTTAAAATGGAATGATAATTAAAGTCCACTTAAAGTAGGATATCAAAAATGAAATGATTGTGAACTGACGCGATTGGCTACGGTCAGTCTCGAAGGTCTGATTAGATTCGAAATAACGTATAACATTTTCAGATCGTTCGCTGTCTCAGTTTGTCTTAATGGATGTGAGGCTTGAATAGAGTTGTCACGAGGAGTGAAGATCCGGGCTATGGAAAATACAAGTCCTAGATACATCCTCGGTATTTCATATAGGGACCACAAATGGTACGTTTATGCTTTTTCGCTAGACACATGCCTAATCACGAACTAATTTTACTCACCTTTAAAAGGCGGAAGCTACTATGGTATAGTCGTACAACGTTCCATAATAGCCTCTCGGAAACTGGAAACTTTCGTTCAGGGAGCAGTAGAGAGAGTCAAAGACGGAGAATAAAAAGGAAAAACCGGATGAACTGGATCCATGCAAATATGCCCGATTTGCTGCGGACTGCCATTGGCAGAGTAGCTTAGATAATTGTCAGTTCCTTCTCGGATTCGAGTTTCCCACACGTTCAATGATGTCAAGAGATTAAAAGAAAAACAGTTACGAGCCCCACCGTATTCTTCTTCTTCTACTCCCTTGACCTGGACGACTGTAGGGGGAAATAGAATTTGAGGGGGTAATGACACTTCTCCATGTTTCAGTGTATTCAGTAGTCGATAGCAAATCGAACATACTCATGTGCGTTCAGTCCTTTATGTTATCCATCCAGCTTTTCTTTTGTCTTTCTCGTCTTCGACCCCCTCCACTGTTCCTTGAAGAATAGTTTTTGAAAGGGTATCGTGGCGAGTTGTATGACCGAACCATTGCAATTTTCGCCTCTTAATGGTGACAAGAATTGGCGCGTGATGGTGCACATATCGCTGGACTTGAGAAAGAACATAATCATTCGGTTTGTGATCCCTCCAGGAAATACCGAGGAGTTTTCTCAGGCTTCGGTTTTCGAAAGTCTGCATCTTATTCTCTGCCTCCGACAACACAGTCCAAGCCTCACATCCATAAAGCAGAACCGAGACAACTAGCGATTTAAAAAGCCTGTACTTCCTTTTGAAACGGATCTACCTACCGTATGCTACCATACAATTTTTGGTCGTGTTTACGAATTACTGTTAGTTTGTGATTTAGAATCAAAGAAAAGGGTCATTCAGACCAATTGGTGGTTAGTTTCGGATAGTACGGTGGGCGTAAAGTTCAGTAAACATTTTGCAACTATTCCTGATGATTGCGTTTAATTGGTTAAGTTTCCCAAACCGTAAAAAATGTATATATGTTACAGCTAAACATAATGACGCCGTTCACATACTCAAAATTATCAAATGCTTTCACATTACACACATGAAATCATTTAGCTCGTACCGAAGAAAGCCAAAATAGTTTTTTTTTTAGTTTCTGACTATTCTCTAGCCGAAATAAGCAAGCGTATTGGCAAAGCAGCAACAATGATGTCGCGGCTCAATACACGCGTCTGGAGATGCAAGTCTACAGGTCTTGTGTCCTGAGCACACTCCTCTACGGCAGTGAAACGTGGTCGCTGTATTCACACCAGCAACGCAGACTCAACGTCTTCCATCTACGAAATCTCCGAAGAATATTACGCATAAATTGGCAAGATCACATTTCAAACAACGCCGTCTTGCAGCTAGCCGGACTCCAAAGTATGTTCGCTCTCCTGGCTCACAGAGGTCTGCGTTGGATCGGCCACGTGAAGCGAATGGACGAAAATCGCATACCAAAGGCTGTGCTGTTTGGTGAGCTTGCAAATGGTTCGAGGTCAGTTGGAAGACCAAAACTACGCTATACTGACGTCTGCAAACGAGATTTGAAAACCGGAGGCTTCGACCTGGCCAATTGGGAAGAACATGCAGCTGACCGAAAGAACTGGAGGAACCTCATCAAGGCAGCAGCTGCAAATGTCGACCAAGACCACGTGAAGCCTCGGATCAAGAGAACAACCGGACAAAGCTCGTGTCTACGAAATCAAGCACCTGTTGCCTGTAGTAACTGTGGAAAACTCTGCCTGTCTAGCATAGGCCTCTATAGCCACAGACGACGGTGCAGTAAATAAAATAAAAGCAATCATGAAAAACATTATGTGAATATATGTGTGCAAATGCAAAAAGGAAGAAATTGGAAGTACAGACTAAGGTGAAAGATAATTAAAAAAAGCTGGGGTGACAAAGACCATAGTCATTCGAGACTGACGCTAGCCAATCATTCCCTAGCCTATAACCATGGTCAGAAGGAATTAGGAAAGCACAAAGCATTACCTCAAGTTTTCCAATTATCTCACTGTAGATAATATTGTGGACCAATAAAATTCAGTTTAAAAAGTTTAAAATACTTTTGACTTGTTAGAACATCTCTTGGTAAAAATCGGCGTATTCTATCATTTCACCAACTCTTCGGTTTACTGTGGGGTATAAAAACGGAATATTACTGAATTCGGAAGGCCTTTTGTTTGCATTCGGGCCGAGTACAGGACCGGTTTCTGGTGTATTAGCCATCATCAGTTGTACATACGTGCCTGACTACACACAGAAAGAATGTTTCAAAATACTTAGCGTGCTATCATAAGTACCTGTACGATTCAAACACCAAAAATACTTGCAAATGAGGTTAACGGTTGCTTACCCATGTTTCGATGTGTTTGAATCGGGACAGATCATTAAAGAATGATTCAAAATACTTAGCGTGCTATCATAAGTACCTGTACAATAATTCAACCGCCAAACAATTCTTGAAAGATAGAATATTGTTCGACTGCCACTATGTAAAAAATTGAATCAAACTCTTTATTTTTTATATTTAAAACCCGTTGTCCAGATTTTTGTCCTCCACTGCTACCCATTTTTGTTGTTTTCCGACCTGTCCTCGTACCTTCGTTGCATCACGTCGGCTGTCCTAACGCCTTGCGATCTGCAACCCTGTGTATTGCTATGATAATGCCAAGTCACCTTATCTGAGGTAATCTTAGTGTTTTGTGTCGTGTGCAGGCGTCGGTAACACACCCCTAATGGCCATTCGATCACATAACATCCGAATACCGTGCTGTCAACACAATCATAATTACCACATGCACTTTTTAAATGTGACCGTGACTACGAAATAGTCTCATTACATCATGTACTTCCACCGTGGATGATCGAAAATCGAAATAGGTGATTCGACAAACGAAAAATGAAGACATCGATCCACTTTACTGCAGGATGATTTTCAGTTCCTTTTCACATTGACAAAGGTCTTGCAGTAGCAGACTGAAACGTTGGCTACATAAAATGAAGGTCATGAAAAGTGCGGGCAGGATTACTTCAAGGGTAAAATGACAAACAACAGTAGGATACACAAAACATATTGGATTAAACTTGGATTTCAGGACGCACAAAGGTCAAGGAATATTAAAAGTAAATGTTTCAATAGAATTGGAGCAGGTTCGACAGGATTTACATTTCAGGGAATGTTTCTTGAACTGGACCAACGCAAACCGAGAATCAAGCACGGAGAAAGAGAATTTAAACAATTCAAACTTTGTCCTATCTCACGAAGTGATACAAAACCGAGAAGTGTGTGTAATCCTAGATAAAAAAATATACGTTTTCTTCTCAAGAACTCACCAAAAGCATGTGATCGATCTACACAACACTAACGGAGTTATTGTATGATGATAATATGAACTTAGCTGGACTGTCCCGAAAACATGTCAGCTGACTAATCATTCGTGTCTCCTTGCAACTCGTGTATACGACATATGACTGCGAAGTAATGTTCATCAAAGGCATGAACATTTACAACAAAAGGCCGGACCATACACATTACCCGACCGTCTCGTTCTCTTCACCACTGTTATAAAAGTGGAACGCTCGAACGCTGTCATTATGTACATTTGCGACACATTTTTGGCTCCCATAGTGAGATCAATCGTCCATTCCCAATCGATCATATTACTCTGGAATCGTCTCAATTAACATTTAGCGATTTGGCACCTAATTATCAATTATTTTGTTCAAAAAGAGCGAGGCCCGTCGAAATAAACGTGTATAGGTTCAGTGTTGGCTTTTATTTCCAATCAATGATGCATGGATGTACTCTATAACCTATGATTTATGTCATCAACGTAAGTGCTATATCGGACAAACATTTCTTGAAAATGTGCTGCTTCCATATAAACCATAATTGTGATTTAAGAAACAACTACTTACCGACGAGTATGAGTGGACGATAACAACCATCTTCGGGAAAGTATTTTGCGACTTCTTCATACGAGAGCGGCTCTGTTTCAAAGAAATACGACAAGAACAGAAGGATGTCGAGCATCTTGACAAAATCAATCATCGAGCTACCAAGATGATACGAGAAATGAAGCATCTACCTTACGAAGTACGAATGAAGGCAGCGGATATATTGGACTTGAACCATCATAGGACATTTGCAGACCTCATTCTCACTTACTGTGTCCTAGCTGATCCTCAACATCCACTCGCGTCATTGTTCTCACACAGAGGAGCACAAACTACAAGGTGTCAATCCAGATCCCTCGTTGTACCTCATACACGATTGAACTACCGACGGCATTTTTTCTCCATTCGTGTTTGTTTTGTGTGGAACAATCTACCGGAATATATTGTTTGTGCTCCAAATGAACATGCATTCAAACAGCACTTGCATACATACATGAAAAGTACACCAATTCTCGAACCTACATATTGATGCATAATAGACTTATTGTGAACATCGCATGCATGCTATTACTTTATTGCTCGATACTGACTATCTTGTATACACGCACCCAATGGTTCTTGTAAAGTTGTTCACTCCTATCTGATCGCATGATTTGTTCAGGGTTACTCCACTCTTTTTGGTATTGCTTTGTTCACATTTCTTATTCGTTTTCATCAGAACCTGACCTTGACATGAATTGTATTCTAAAAATGCACACATGCCATCAAAACTTACCATTTAGCAGGCCTTCTATGACTCCTGATGAATGATGAGGTCCACCTCTGTATCTGAGTTGCCTAGATAGTAATCAAACATCAAAATCAATAGGCTGGGTTCCTCTGAGAAATACGTGTGATGAACTTGAAGTTATCCATTTCTTAAAAGTACGCTTTTGTTGTAAACGTACTGTGAACAAAACAGGCTGCTGTTTTCATCCCATGTAACACGAATTTTCTTCTATACGAGGGTTCTAAAAAAGTTCTCGGAGTCGCCCACAACCCGTCCCCAGAGGCGGACGAAATTTTTTTGGGTGAATCGACTTGAAAAGTGCATTGCCATTGGTGGGGAATATGTTGAACAGAGCTGAAACTTTTTTTATGTTCATAAATGTTCATTTTGGAATAAAAAATTTTGGAGCAAACCCATGCCACTTTCAATTTCATTCCGAGAACTTTTGTTAGAACCCTCGTATAAAGTTACTTCGAAGTGTATTAAGGAATGGCTAATCTGGTTTTAAAATACAGTTAATTTAAAATTAACTTTAATCATAAACATAGTTAATTAATATAAATATGATGCGGCTATATTTGCTTTAACTTTCTCTCAGACACTTCTCGTAGATGTAAGAAAATTCTCATTAGACCTAAAGGCGTGTATACCGCTATTTCAAGCATTCAAGTAATCGTTTGCAAGGTATGGCTGTATAATCCAAGATTCGAACCGACGACAACCTCTCGCTGAACTCTCTAACTTTCGCCAAGCTCGAGGCAGGTAAGTAGTGAGTAATTTTACTAACGATCACTAGTAAGTATGAAATATCGATCTACATAGCTTCCAATCGAACTACGTGAAGACTATTCAAGTAAAGGTCTATTGTGAAGCTTAGAAATATATCAACTGCATATCCTTACCATCGTTTGTAACACAATTTAGAACCAATTCGATATGAACTCTAATCATAAATAGCTTCATAGTTGTGTTTGAATGGCTAATAACGGATCCAGCAGCCGTGGCCGAGTAGCTCAATGAGATAGGAACTTGGCTCGCATTTAATATGTTGTAGGTTCAAATAGGTGGTAAGCTACACTGATGAGTTCTAATAAGCTCTGTAACTTCATTTCCTATGCGTAGGTCAGTCTTGGTCGAAATAAACAACCGTTGATGTGCCGGTGCGAGCCGTTGTTTAGCGCGAAGTATCAGCAGTCCATAGTAAATGGCGATTGCTTCCACAATCGATAGAAGTTTACACCTTTCGCTTTCCGTTACTAATTAGAACATTTAGAGACCTCACGAGGCGCTTCTTTCACATTTAGTCGATTATATCTATGGAGTAGATGTAGCTCAAAGACACTGACGATAACATAACTTCCAAACCAAGTCAGACGATGTTCTCAAATCATAGTCACACGACCAGTAAATTCCGCTGGACAAGAAAACGAATATATCACCAGTGATTGTTCGAGGACGGTTATATAGTCCTAGAGATTCAGCTTTATCAATGGTAACGAGATAAACCAGTTAGGGAGCATTATTTCTGGGGTATTCAACACAATGAATAGAAAAACGACGGTTTACACCTTTCTACCGTAAAGTCTCTCTCTAGAGAAGCTATGAGTAGTGTGACTTCTATACAGCTGCATTTGCGCCTCAATTAGTGATTTATATCCCTATGAGAATAATTCGATAAATGTACAAAAAATTGACTGATCATTCACGTACACGCCTCAAAATGTCCAAAAATCAGTAGATCGGTGTCCGAAAGTGGAATAAGCAATCAAACTACGACCAGACTTATCGATTCACGTTCTGTTTCACACGGGGACTTTGACCAGCTCTGAGCGCTTGAATAAACCCGCTCTGTCATGGGATTCCGTGCAAATGTTCCCTTCGTCGAATGCGCGACGTGTTTTTGTTCAACAAGACATATTTCGGACAAGTGTACTAGCAATAAGTTTGTTTTCAGAGTCAGGTTTGCAGAATGCTTATCACCGCTGTTCGTTATGCTGTTATTTATGATGTTGCAGCACAGTTGTGCACCACAAAAGACAAATGTGTGGGTGGTGGAGGCGAAAGAAGCTTGAAAACAGAGACTCGGGTGCTTTTGTTTCGCAAGGTTGCCTACAGCGCTCATGGCAAGCTGGAGCTGTTCAGTATGCAGCAAAAACAGGCCTGATGTTATCGAAAACGCGTTCTCATACCTTTATCCAATGTCCTTATACAGAACGGGATATTTCTGACATGGGGTATGAAAGATTGCAGCATGTTCTGACCAGCAGACAATTAACGGATTGGAACACGGAATGAAAAGGTTGCCTTAGAAGATTGCCTTAAAACATACGCACAAACCAATCTAGAGATGCGATTAAGTTTCTGGTATCATTGTGTGAGTTCGATCTCTTGGTAAAAGGCTAGTGATGAGTCCGTCAAGAAACCGTCCCACGTCGGTGAATGCAACCGGGCAGTAGCCCGTAAGCAATCAGATCGTGGAACAGCATATTCGCAGGTTCAATAAATTTTCCATTTCTTCACCATTATCTGCTTGCCACCACCAGATCTGTTACTTAGGTCGTATTAAAATATAGGAAAAATTTCTATCGTTTGATCATTTACTTTCGTGAGTAGATTTTTTATCATACATTTTTCGGCAATCAAGCTCAAACTTAAACAGGATCTAACTGTTGGCCTCATTAGTTTATCGTTCAAATGTTCATGGAGCATTTCCACCCAACCCAATATTTCATTTAAAGAGCAAACCTAAGGTCTATTATATATATAGGGTTACGCAATACAGCTTTAAATTCTGGAGTATTAAAAGTTATGTTCATCAAATGATAGTAAATCAAACAAATCCTGATACGTTTTTATACATCAAAAACTTTACTTCACACACACGAGGTCAACCGTATTACAGTAACTCACCATTCTCTCAAAGCCTTACTGGGTATGAGTCCAGCTCTGCCGAGACCCGGATGCGGGACATTCATTACCGAAGAGACGGGTCCAGTAGGAGCGAATTCGACCTTCAAATATCGCCGAAAAGAGTATCGATTCATAATCATGCAATTAACTCAGAAATGTAAGTGCTAACAATAGTATCGCGACACGTTTAGCGACAAGGAAATGAATCGCTAGCTTACAAGCTCGAAGTTCTAGTTACCCGTGCTGGATTTCGCAGTAGTATGGCGCTTAAACCAAAATTTACTCCTATGATTTTCTTCTGCGCTATTCATGTTTCTTATCAAGTAAATTGAGTGTACCGCTATAAATTTGTCAACCGATGAATAAAGCTCTATCATATTATTACTTTTATTATTATTATTATTATTGAAATAACAACTTTCTAAGGAATGAACAAACTGAATAGTTCAAAAACGTTTCAAATCTGGTGTAAAATTCTCTCCATCATCACTTTTGTAAAAATGTATGATTGGAAACACAATGGCTCCATAGCTTTTGTATCAATTCACCAGATATTAAAAAAATAATATGAGAAAGTCATGCGTAGGTGAATCATACAGGTACTTATGACCAAACACTAGGTATTTGGTACTATTCTTTAACGAGCTGCGCCTATAAGGATGCCCCCAAATATGGGTACGTGACTCTTCATTTAATGGTTTGTGATTGAGACTTAAAAAGCCCGTAAATCAATATATATATACTTCGTAAGACTATTTGTTGTCATTCTGATGAGCACCGGTTTCCAGGTAGTTTTCCGTTGTCAGTTGTCCACACCTATCTGGTAGAAGACGAAGTATTTATAGATACATAGATAGCATTGGTGAGCATACATTTAGGAATACATTTGATTCATTGTGAATGGACTGTGGCAGAGATTTTTAGGGAAGGATCATTGCCGTCTTGAACTCTATTCTCCAGGTTCACGAAATGAAGGGCTGAGAAGAAAACTGTTGCTCTCACTTAATTTTCTGTTCTCGTGGTCAAATCAGAGGAGTGTGAAGTTCGTGTCTCAAAATATTGTAACTTTTTATTGCCTTCTATCTATCAATAGAGACAAGCGGTGTTTGTCACCCCATAGTATTTTTTATCTTTTTGGAGCTTCAGTATATTTTCTTCTCAATTATTACTTTTTCTCACATTAATATCCAATTTTTTCTTCAGAATACATAATAGAGTTTTATGATTATTACTGCTATTTATTTTTACTCGTACTGAAATTTAAGGCGTTTCTGCATGCGACTGTTGTATAAGATGCTGAGAAGCCGCAATTGGTGGTTGGTGATTGTTTGGCAACGAATATCAAGGTGAGAGGTATCCATCTCTCTATGGTCTTCAGTGCAAACAGAAGAACAACCAGACGCTCCATCGGTTTTAGTATGACAAGCGCTTTAAATATCACTTATGTCCTGACCCTCCTGCTGCCTCATGAAACCGGAAAAACAGCTAAGTCTGTTATCACAACTGGTCAATTGTTGTTAGTACTTTTGCTTTATTAATTTCTTCATTCTTTGCTTTTGCGTTATTAGATGCTTGCGTACATTTTGCCGGTAAAGGAATTATGAACGCTGAAAACTCATCTTTGGAAAAAAGTGAATTTATTATCAATAATAATAATAATAATAATAATAATAATAATAATAATAATAATAATAATAATAATAATAATAATAATAATAATAATAATAATAATATTATTATTATTATTATTATTATTATTATTATTATTATTATTATTATTATTATTATTATTGATTGGCTACCGTCAGTCTCGAATGACTATGGTCTTTGTCATCCCAGACATATTTTAATCACATTTTTCGTTAGTTTGTTCTTCCAGTTTCTCACGTTTGGTATTTGGATATATGTTCACAGTTTTTCATGATTACTCTTATTTTATTTACTGCACCGTCGTCTGTGGATGTAGAGGCCTAAGCTAGACAGGCAGATTGTTCCACAGTTATTATTACTATGGAACAATTTATCAAGGAGAACGGAAAGGGTCAACTATGAGTCAATTAGCCAAATGAATTATCTACAGTTCAGCTGTGATATCCCCGCTAATACAATATGCAAATACAATATGTAAATAGTACGATATGTAATACAATGTACCAATAATAACAACAATACAATTTATTACAATATGTAAATCACTCGAATAATTGGACGTACCTTGACGGCCTGCCACCAATTTGGATCATCTAAATTCGCCAACCGCAAAATTTCCCCTTTCAAAAAGGCCAAACCCGCCTCTGGACACGGAATTAGTGGATCTGAAGATGGACTGTAGGAGAACAGGGTTCGTACGTAAATCTGGAAAAGAACAAGTTACACGGTTCTCACAATTTTTTGCATGGATAAACGGTTCAGCAGGACGAATAAAGTTCTTAAGTTTACAAGTGTTGAAGCGATTTCATTAAGTAAGCTTCAGACGCAACTGACGCCAGTCAATGCGCACAAAGTTACTTCAAAATAATCATTCGAAACCATTAGGTGGAAGAAGAGATAAAACAATTCACACAAAATTATTGAACCGAAAATAAAATACTCGGGGAGCGTGGATGCTAGTGCATCATTGATGGTAATTGGAAGGGGAGAATGCCAGAACTAAGATTAATTGAATCGGTACAGATCATGAAAGAAATGATTCGAAATACCTAGTGTGCTATCATAGGTACCTGTACGATTCAAACACCAAAAAAATACTTGCAAATGAGTGTTTGTACCTGAGGTGGACGCTTTGTTAAAAAAGCTCGGGAGGTTTTTCTGTGTGCAATCAAACACGTATGTACAACTGATGACGGCTAATAAGCCAGAAACCGGTCTCGACTCGGTCCGAATGCAAACAAAAGGCTTTCCGAATTCAGTAGTATCCATAATGAATTGAAGTGATTTTAACAGACCGAAATGTGGACACTTTCTTCCAGCATCGGGTTTACATGTTTCGATTTAAGCCAGTATTGACCAACAAAAAAACAAGAGCAGTTTGATAGAAGGTATATCGAATGATAAAACCTTTCGATCCGAACTAATGGAGTTAACTATTCTCACTTTTTGAGCCTATTGTCCGGTTCAGGCATCAATCCATCTCATCTGCTCAGAGAGCAGCTCGATAAGGCCATATCACGATTGGTTGACATGATGGATTCCCTTCATGAATAGCCTGCTTATCGTCAAAACATTACGGATGATTTCATTAAAATTCAGTAATTGTTGCGATTCAAAATAATGAAATGGCTGGCTTTCGTCAGCATGAAGAGACTTTGGGGGCTGATCGTCATCGCAAGTTGTTTCGTTTTATTTTATTTTTCGTTGTGTCTTTATGTCTCAATAATTATTCATGCATTTATTGCCCAATTTCATTTTTAGCTTTATTATTGTATACACTACTTTCAAATCCCTGGACTTTATGTGGTCTTTGTCTATGATTGTAGTTGTTATATTTTTGATGATTTGCTGATGGTTGCACTTTCTTCCCAGGTCACTAAGTCGAGGCCTTCATATATCGGATTTCGTTTTGCAGACGTAGTGTATATTTGTCCTTCCAATTAATCTAGAGCCACTGGTAAGTTCACTGTATAACGGAGATGTCAGATTGCGGTTTTCTTCATTTGTGTCACATAGCCAACCTACTCTGGAGTTCGGCTGCTTGAAGGACGTTGTTGGACATACGGGTATGCCATTTTATTTGTAAGCTTCGTCGGAGGTTTCGCCATATAAAATACGTTGGGTATGAATATCGCACCGTATTTCGCTCTTGATGAGGATAATGCTTATAGTCAGTATGGTGTCCTGACAAGTGGTTAGTTCGGTCTTAACATCATTTGTGATGCTATGTTAATGAGTATGTTTGCCTCAGACTAATAATTGTTATATCTTCTTTTGTAAACATGATTGTTTTCATTTCCAGTCTAGGTAATGTTTGCAATCAAATGTTCTCCTGGGTAGTTCGGATCATTCTTTTTAATACGTTTTCCACTTGCTAAATCATATCACTGAAAAAAACATGCAAATGAACCCCAAACCGCTTGCAATGGCAGCATAGATCTTTTAATAAACTAGAAATTCACCTGGTGCCAGATCAATCAATCCAATCAATTGCGATACTGTTATCGCTGTTCTGTCTAGAAAGTGAATGTTATTTAATTCAATATTCCATTTTATTTTATTCCCGGTAGGCATTGAAATATTAGCTATACATGGAGAAACAGATAGCTTTTGATAATAAAAAATGCGCCAAAATTAGGACCATTTTATTCAGGAGCATAACCAACGCATAAAAAGATTTAAGGGACTTTTTGATCGATTTGGAGGTAGGTAAAAACCACCTTAAAATTACAGTGGCATAACGGTGCACAATCGAATCCTGGTTCAGGATCTTGATGGCTACATAGCATTTTATTTTATTCAAAAATTTATTTGTTGCATTTATTGAGCTTCAAAGGAGTTCGATGTACAAAATGAACTTTTCTGAAAGCTAAAACAAACCAGAGCAAAGGATTTAGAATTATACGACTAGCAACGGTTAGCTACTCAATTGCAGATCATTAGAATTATTCCATGCTACACATAAGTACCTGTATTCCTCAACTGCCGGTGACTTGCGAAAGTGATCTTTTCGGTTAGGTCAGTGCAGTGACATTGATGATTGAAGATCTTGTGCAATCAGGTAGTTATGCACCACTGACGGTGAACAGTGACCTAGAAACCGCAAGTTCTTTGCGTCTGAAGGCAAACAGAAGCCTTCCGAATTCAGTAGTATCAACACACTGATTGAGTCCATCTAGTAGCACTTATAGAAATAGTAAGCTGGTCATTTGATTACTGGTGTTTCGTTGCGCTTCCATACAGGGTGCATATTATTAAAAAAATTCCAACTACCTGTTTGGTTATCTTAGTTACCCGTACGATTCAACTTCCAACAACTTGCAAATAATTTTTTCTGCAAAGTGAACGATATATATATGAAATGAGAAATCAACATCGTTATCGTCAAAATTATGGAGCACCTGATCAATTCTAGAACTAATTAGTTTGCAAAAGTATCTTCGCCTCAAACGTCCTTAGACAGCACATTTATTCCAATTGCCGTGGGAAGTCCCAATCTTGAGAGCATATATTTTTGGCTTTAAGACAAGTGAACTCAAAACAGCGTGAAAAACTTCAAATGATTGATAACTGAGTGCGTGTTTTTCATTCTAAACTTGTGCCTCGTATCGGTTTAAGTTGCACTTTTAATTGTAACTGATTTAAGCTTGTTTAAAAATATTTGTCCAGGTTTCAAAAATCAATTTTAAATACTATGGTTGTAAAAGCATTGTTTGGTTTAGTATGCTACGATGCAAAAAACGGTCGCAGGTCTAAATGAATTTGAGGGGATGGTTACTCACCTGATTCTGTTCTGTAGGAGATCTGATCATATATGACGGTGATATCTTCAACTGGAGGTCTCCAGGACTGGCAGTCTGTAGAAAAAGAATAAATTATCTCAAATACGGTATAGTTGATATGCTTAGCAATTCTTCCTCATGTGCGTGAATTCTCGCACACCTATTGGCGTTAGTCAAGGCTGATCACTGTAAACTATTTTGTTCATCTTAGCTGCAAAGAGCCTAATGCATTGGTTTCCAGAAGTACACTATACATCTGATTCCATCGGCGGAGGGTTAATTGCAAGCATCGTTTGGCATCATCTGTGGTGATTCAGCGATAGCCCAAGAACTGGACTAAAGCGAGACAAGTCCTAACGAACCTGTGAGGCATAAAGTCTGCTAGCTTGGTTATGTGTAAAGCGGATTCAAGAAGTACCAGAGGTTATTCGTATTTGGAGCCAGATGAGAAACAGAAACAATGGCTCTTCACAGAGTCGCTCCTTTATGATTCACTGTCCAAGCCTTTACTCGTCTGGTATTGATTATAGCAAAAGTTTGGGAGGATTCTATCTGTCAAAGCACACTACCCACAATTTCTCATCAGGATAATTATGTTTTCGGCATTTTTCAAGACGGAGATATAACTGCTAATTTAGAATGAAGCTAAAACCATGCTTTCGGTCTTATTACATCTCATCACTGTCTGATCACAGGTGTGAACCTGCAGCTTATTGGATGCGAGCCGCGTGTTCAGTCCATTGGGCTACTCGGCCACGATTGCAGGCTGAGAGTAGTGCGTTTTAATATTGATTCCTCACGTTCAAATTCGACAGTACGGCGCATGGGTCCACGTTAAGAACAGACTGGAGCAAAGATGTGTGTGTATCCGTCCACGTTGTTTCTAATTTTCATCTTGCTCCTGCTAGCATATACTAAAGGGTTTCAAGCACTGGGATATTCCTCCGCACCGGGAGCGATGATTGATTATTCAACCCTGAAAAGCTTCGGACCAACCGAAACATTGGAAGGAGTTATGATGAAGCTGCTTTTGCTTGATGAGTAGCTCTGATGACAGTTTGCATAAAAGAATAATCTGTTTTGCCAACAATTGCAAGAAATATCTCCCAACTATCAACAACAAGCCTTTGACAAGAGTTTTGCAGTGCACCGTAAAGTTCGATTAAATGCCAGAGATTGGAGGCATGCAATTAATTTTTCTATCTGGGATCCACTATTTCTGGCAACTTCACTCTGCAGTCTGAAGTGAACAAACTTATTGGCGAAGCAATAACAATAAGGTCGCGACTGAACAGGGGCGTATAGAAAAACCCCATGATCAATATAAACAGAAAAATACAATTTTACAGATCTAGTAATCGGAACGCTTTAAGGCACCGAGAAATGGACGCCATACTTTGACCAACAACGACGACTCGATGTGCATCAATCTGAGGAATTGTACACATTAAACTGCAAGAGCATAATTTGAACAAACTTGTCCTTTAACGGGCCAGACTGCAGAGTATAATTTCTTTCATGACGTCTGATACTTCTATGGTAATCGCATGGATAAAAAACAATTCCGAAAGCCGTGCTGCATAGCGAACATGTCAGAGAAACTAGTTTAAGTTGAGGGGCTGAAAAGCTACCCTATAAGGACGCCTGAATTTGAAATCTCAAATTTGGAGGCATCAATCTAGCGACGTAGGACGAAAGTATGTCAGATAGCAACAGTTGGTCGAGCATCACAAAGATGGCGCCTATAAAACTAGACGAAAGCCATATGGAGTTGCGGGACCAATGAAAACATCAAACAACAATGCTAATTTTGGAGCCAAATACCGGTTTTCTGTAGCGATTGAGGAAATTTAGCTGTCTGATTTTGGCCTCCATGCAGAACGAGCTATTAAAAATAAAGTTCACAATGTTAAAAAGCAAAATAAATCCAAAATTAACCAATAAAAGAATGAATAGAAGTTCGGCAGTAAATGAATAATTTAAAAAAGTATAAAAATTAAATTGGGGTGATAAAACATACGTAATGTGTTTATATTGACGAAATTAATATTTATGCAAGTTAGTCACAGCTCATCAGCAATAATCAAGCGAACTGTATACTGGTGAGGTGCCGGTCGTCCCCGACCATATTTTCTTCCATGCAATAAGCTTTCATCTAGTTGAACAACAGCACTTCTTTCTCCAATTCTGGCATCCGTTTGCATCATCTTCCAGGAGCACATATCACGACAATAAGGATAACATTGGATTGCCGTCTTCTTACTGATACACAGATTAAGCGCCACTTCGGTAATCGGTAGATCCATAACGAAATATAAAATTAATGTCAAGATAAGATCCAGTGGTAATGTTCAATTTTCAAAGATGTTCCCTTTCGCACAGATCGAGTGTTGTTACAGCAATTACAACGAAAAACAACTTCATCTAAACATTTGCTGTAGTTCTGCAGATTCGTATGGGATCCGCATAATTAATCCATGTTGTTGGCAAAACCCAACCGTACGATCATCAACATACTAATAATGTGGTAATTGCGAACATTCGCCATCTCGCTCTCGCGTGTTAAAGTTGAATAAGTCGTGTAGCGCACTCAAACAAAGGATTCAAAGGATTCAATCTTTTATAGTGAAAAAAGCATTAGCTTTACAAGAACCATAGGATGACAAATATGGTGAATGACAAATATGTAGTCACACTGAAATGAATCGTTTATGGTACATTTAATTACTCGTTCAATAAGTGGGGGCAATTGAAACGTTTGTCAACATAAATATCTAACCTTTGCTTGAATGTAGTTTCACAAGAAGCACTCACAATATTTTCTGGTAGAGCTCCAGAGAAAGCAACACGAACAGCATAAAAATACCGTCGACAGTCTAGACGCGAATGTGGTATGATTAGTACGACTGCGTGGCTTCTTGTGGTGCATGCCAAGCGCTGTTGGAACAGATGTCTGAGTATGTGATTCGGAGAGTGTGGGATTCTGTACGCCAAGAACAAGTCTCCAAGTGTTTAGAGTGACGAGTTTCAAACGTGACAGGCGCTCTTCGTACGGCAATCTCCGAAGACCGACGACTATGTTGCGCGATGGTGTATTTTATCGAGGAGCGTAATGTCCTTTTTTAACCAAGGAGTGCAAGCTTGAGCCGCGTAATCTAACACAGGAAATATATAGGTGTTCATTACCATCGATAAGATACCCAGTGAGAACCGTCCAAAGATTCTTCGTAGCATCCCTAACAAGCCAGAGGCACGTTTGTAGACCGCCTCACATTGCAAACTGAAAACTGACATTTCTGCCCAGCTGCAACATTCCGCATTTCCAAAAGTTGAAAGGCAGTTTGTTTCGCACTGAGTAATCATAAAATGTGTTTAAATCTCTTTGTAAGACCCAGCAATCTGATGTAGATTCCATCCGCGTCCATAGTTTGATATCATCGGCAAACAGTACTATTTTGCAGTACAGTACAATCTTAGAAGGTCATTTATGTATATGATGAATAGCACCGGTCCTATTACAGTGTCTTGTGGAACGCCACCACTGGCCTGAATAAACCTGGAAAGGGTTTCATCATCTTGCCTTGCGGTCGGATAGGTAGCTCCTGAACCATTCAAACAATTTCCATGTAATTACAACTGCCTGTATCTTTCTCAGAAGCACGTAATGGCCCATTCCATCAAAAGCTTTGAATATATCTGGATAACGTGCATGTATGCACTTCCCGTCAAACAAAAACCGGTGTTAAAAATTTTGAAAAGTATGTCTTCATTAGAAACAGCACACGATTTCATGAAGAATGCTACCCATTTTTTCCGGGGAAAATTGAAAAATTAAAAAATACAGACACCCCGTTCCTGTCGGTAAACGTGACCCAACATTTATACACCTTGGTTTACTTTCAGTCATTATCGATGACATCAGCTGGGCCGCTGGCGATTTGATTATCCCTTGCGGTTATTATCACAGCTTGCCGCTCCTCCCCATCAACGTACCCCACTGAATCTTATGAACTCCACCGCCCGTGTAATGCAGTCATTACTGTAGACTCTGCCATCACAATATCGTGGAATTAACCCTAGAAAGCGTAAACTACTCTGAATGAACACGCACTTATGTACGTTGAAATAGTACGAGTAACCTTACAACTGAGTCCGTGTATAGTACAGGTGTTCCATACCTAACGGAACATATACCAAGTTTTAATAGGAAGAAGATTCCAATAATAGATCAAATTTATAGTCCACAACGAAAAGAATTGTAGTGAAAGCATAAAAGAATATATGGAAGCCTAATGCGTACACAATGAAACACATTGAATCCATATGGCCCGATAACTTCTTTCTCCTGAAGGCAGTGAAAGTACTTGAATTCAGTCTTCCTAGGATACTCGCAGACCTGGTTCTCATCTATCATAACGTGACCGACCCTCACCACCCACTCGGATGATGGTTCCCCCAATTGAGAAAACTCAAAAACTAGAGATGACTCCAGATCCCTCGTGTTACCTCATACACGATTCAACTACCGTTCATGCATGCTTTGTATGGAACAATCTACCGGAATATATAGTATTGCTTAAACGCAAGGATATATCTTTATAGGGTGTATTAATTTTCGTATTTATACATTGCGTTTTTGTAAAGTTGATCCCGTTTCATACTATTACGTTCTGAAATAGTTGATCTCACTGTGATTAAATAGGAAAACACTAACACCGATGGAGACTTACCAACATGCGGATAACTTCCATGGGATCTCGACCGCGAATGGAAACACCGTTTATTTCCTGGATTTCGTCACCCACATCAATAGCTTCTACAACGTAAGATAAATAGTTGTATGTGGTATAATAGGTACTGCGGTATTGTGGAACCAATACGGGATTGTCAAAAAGAATTACAACAACATATGACATTCAGTTATATGAAGGGTATTTCGAATTCCAGGGTATAAACAAATCACAAAAATTCAATAAGCATTACAGCTCACTCGTTTTTGAGATATCTACATTGTCGTCCAGTTTAGAGTTAACTATGGATATGAAAACCTGGGAAGCTTTGAACATTCAATAATTTATTTTTTGGTTAACATGATCGTATGAAAATTTCACGAACTTGTAGATACAAGCAATGTGTCCACCAACAACAACACACAAAAATGTATAAGCGATGTGCTCAAAGTGGTAGAGGGATGGAGGATCCACAAAAAAGAACGCTAGTGACTTCAATTTTCAGTCATATCCGCGAAGTTTCTGCCCAAACGCACTTAGGACCCTAGTTCGGAAGGCGAACCCTGAGCAGCTATAGAAATTTGCATTCGGTGACGCCCGTTATCGTATCATTTCCTCCAAGTAGTCTCGTTAGGCAACTAGATGTCTGGATAATCTGTAGCTCGACATGCGTGAGACGTGTTTGAGCACGTACATAGGGCAGACAGCGAGGGAATTAAGAACTAGAATAGCAGAACATCGAAGGAGAGCGAACAAGAGACCGACCAACACTAGAGAGTACGAAGCTCTAGTCCGCGACTCAGCCATGACAGGACACGAGTTAGACACCGGTCACAAAATAGACTTCATGGGGTTAAGGATACTTAGGGGGATTTAGTACACACAAGGAACGCATAATGGCGGAGGCCGTAGAGATAGTGAAATCACGAAGAACTATTAACCGAAATGAAGGTGTAGAGTTATCAGACACGTGCAAGGGGTTGCTCAAGTCCGGGCAATAGGACATACTAATCAACGAACCACGAGGGACGGGAGCCATGGATGATAGTCAGAAACACAAGATAAAGGAAAGCGTAGATTAAAACTAAGCGTTATATTAGGATGCGCATCTTGATGAAGCTTAGGTAGACATGAGTGTTATGGGTACTGAGCACGAAAGTCGGTTATGTATGATCCAGTATATATATACATATATATATAGTACAATGGACATCATAAAAGAGGATGTTCATACAATAACCTTGAGTCTATAATATCTATGAGTTGACACACAATCAGAGCGTTGCGTGTGATCAAGGAGGCTTACATGTGGGTATAGAGTTTGAGTACCCAAAATTGTTGAAAACATTATTCCGTGGAAAGAAATCATTGGAGGTGTTCAAAACTATAGTCCCTAAAGTAAGACGTACTTGTGAGTTGAGAGCTATGGGTAGTGAGAATCCTGTTTTAAAAAGGAATTGAACAATGGCGTCGATTCTCATCCCAGATCCCAAGCCAAGACATTCCACCAACCAAAGGCATGCGAAGGCAAAAATGAAGCGGTCAATCAGGTTATGACATCTGCTCACGCTCAGGTAGACCTGAGGATTATAGGTATTGGACATCAAAGAGGGTTCATTGAGATCCGGTATATATACATATATATAGTACCTTGGATTCCAATAATATACACGTACATACGATAACCGCAAAGGTCCACGGTCTACGACATGGCCTATAAGATCAGTAATTTGAGTCTGAAAGGTCGGCGTGTGCAGGAATATAGGTTTTAATCACCCACAAGTGTTTAAATGTGAGCCCGGTGATGGAGATCAATGGTGGTGCTTAAAAATATATATCCGGCTGAAGCAGAGGGCATGTACGTAGATGGTCAGGGGGGCTAGGCGGCTGAGAATCCTGGCTATAACGAATGAATGGCGGAGTTGATTCTCATACCCGTGGTCTATAAACCACTTCTGACAGTGATTATCTATCGGTATTTTCGATAGGTAATAATCATCCTTGACCCGTCCAGAGAGGTGAGTAGATTAAAACACATTATGAACGGCTAGAAATCGTTTAACCGTATCCCTAATCATCCGTGAACTTTGAAGGGGAAGGGAATACTAGCACATGATAAGGCTCATAGTGTGCTGAATAAGAGCTCTCTATTCAACCATAGTTTGTTAAAATATGAAGTCTAATCAACCGCGAACTGCAAGGGGATAGAAAAATAAGGTAGTGGCTTAGGTTGGTGAGAGAAGAGCTCTAATCAACCAAAATACTTTATCAACGCCCCCCCCTTGGCGATGCGGAGACGAAACCCGAAGCAGCCCGGTCAATAGAGTGGAAGACAAGAACACCCGCTGTGTCGAAAGAGCAGCGAGAGGCGATCACGATGGTACGAATAATTGTCAACACGAGGACTATATAATTGTAATCACATTCACTTCTTTCCTTCCTTCATCCTTTGATAAAAATTCACGGTAGTGAATTGGAACGTCTGGAAGAAATATATAAAAAAACCGATTGACCACAAGCATTTGTTTTTACAATGATCAAAGACATTCAGATGATGTACATCCTCAGTTCAACAGGCCATGTTTCACAATCGTACCTAAGTACGACCCGCACAGTGACTTAACATACACGCCTTTTAGTGATAGGTTGATATTACTTCAACACTAAAGGTGATAAAGATTACCAAGCGCTAATCTCATCCAACGCGAGCCGAACGGTACGTATCCACCATCGTGAACCTATCAAAAGCAGCGCCGACTAAGTATAAAATAAACAAGCAACGACAGTGTTGCAATAAGTTTGCTTTGATCGACGAGGGCTCTGGGCTATCTGCATCGCTATCACGCGCATCTCTCTGAAATCCTAAGATGTTTACATGCGCGTACATACAAGTTCTGCAGCAAATTTGAATATTATTCGACATTACCTTTACGGCCATTCAATGTGAAATATATGTTTAGCTGTATGTGGCTTGCTAAGGAAGGTTCCTCGTGCAACCAGGTATGATACCAGACCATCTTTGTCAGCTGCACGCATCGAACTTTTATACTACAAGATGCTTCCTTCCAAGCATATCACCTGACATTGCAGACATATTTGTAAAGACAGTATCAATCGTCCAGGTACCTATGAAGACATACTAGGTAGTAGCCATATATACTGATTTAATGGAACCTATGTTAACTATTATTGACCTGGAAACCTCTTCATCAACTAACGCAGATCACCGTACGGTCTATAGACACTACGAACTCAGAGCCCCTCTCAGGTTCATTGGATTAATCAAATTGGACGTAAAGCAATGCGATTGGTTACAGATTGACCGCTACCCCCTATCGTGCCACAAGTATTGCTTTCATATGTCATTTGATAGACCCTAATTTCAGTTTTACGTCACAGCTACGATAAACACTGACTTTCCGATGCGATTGAATCGGTACAGACCATTTAAGAATGATTCAAAATACCTAGTGTGCTATCATAGGTACCTGTACGATTCAACCGCCAAACAATTCTTGCAACTGAGTGTTGCCTTAGGTGGGCACATTGGTACACAAGCTCGGGAGGTTTTTCTGTGTATCTACAGCTGATGACGGCTAATAAACCAGAAACCGGTCTTTTACTCGGCCCGAATGCAAACAAAAGGCCTTCCGAATTCATTAGTGTCTACAATGACTTACCACTTCGATCGGCAGCTCCTCCGTGCATCACGCGAGCCACCAAGACGGCACCATTTCTCTCGTTGATTTTGATAGTGGCTCCTAGGGGTTCATTTTTCTTAACCAAATTCACAATCTGTGACGTAATCAACACAAAGGAACAGTGAATACCTTCACGGTAACATCATCTTCATCCACTTCGTGAGGAATGCTGGGTAACAGAGGATCGTATGCTTTACTAGCTACCTTGTCATGACAAAGCAACAGAGACTTAACAAGAAGAAAGCCATTCAGTAATAGGGGATTAGTTTACTTTAATATGCGGTTTCGCTAAAAGATTAACCAATATGTCGGCTTCTTTGATGAAATGATAACAACGCAGATGATCGTAAGCCTATGTAGTGATTTCATTTCGGTGACTGATACTTACCTCAACCACGACCGATTTAGCATTCAGACAAACGGGTTCTGACTTGGGTTGTGTTAACAAAGATTGGATCTATTCAGGAAAAAATGTTGGGTTCTAACAATGGTTACTTTCGCAGAGAAAGTGGGTAAACCTTCATTTTCCATTTGGCCTAACGCTGCCATCTGTGACACATCGATTTAGTCAGCTTACGACCGGGAATATCTCTCTCGCAAGGGACGAAAGTGATTGGCTGCCGTATCAACCAATCGCGTTTCCCTCTCTAGTTTCCCAGATCGTTTCTTTAAGGTCGATGACAGAAATGAAAGCAAGTTTGGGAACATGCACATGATTGGCAGATGAGGTGCAGTCTGAACCAGAGAGTAATACGTAGTCAGGTTTCTCTTTCTCATAGATAATGGAAGGAATGATTGTAATGATTGTTCGTGATCATACTCTTGAGTGTATACACTGCAAATGCTGGTTTCCCTCAGGCAGTGGGTCTTAGCGTCACTGCGACTGCCGAAAATAATTTACCCAAAAGTTGTATGATTCGCAAGAGAAAAACACGATTTAGCATCAGTGTAATGAATCGTAGATCTAAGCCCCAAGTTAACCACAAATTCCATCCGTTGAAACATCTTACCAACAATACACGTCAAAATACCATTTCAGTTGCATGTAGTTCCGATACGGATAAAAGGAGAAATGGAGACGTTTTTACTGAATTAAACGATGGAGATTCGCCACGGGAAAATAACGCGCGTGTATTGAGTCAAGGACAAGTTGCAAATGATGGGAAACGTTTTGTTCTTTTTTGTAATGTTGGAGTGCATGTAACTGGCTGAAAATTCATCCCATTTGGGATAAATAATGCACTTTTCTTATCTTATCTTATCTTATCTTAATACAAATAGATATGTATTTATCATCTAATGCTGGTAACAAATATGGGTTAGAACCATAAACTGTACAAAGTCACCTAGCCAACGTGAAGTGATCCATCAACGTATTTTAAATGTATTAGCAACGTTTCCTAAAGTTTCACAACGGTCTTCATTTTGATTCGAGTCCGATTCTTAGGGAGGGGCTGCCTTCCTCGTACAGACCGTTCCATGACTCCATCCATAGAATCCTGCTATGGCCAGATAATAACTGAACGTGACTGACGTCTGCTCTTCGTCCAACCCACGGGAGTGAGAACATGAAGAATGTATCACAATGGAGTGGGCCTGATTAGGAAATTGGGTCCGATGTCCTATTCAGCGCGGAACGCGAAAAAGAACTCGGAAGAAAGGAATCCATCTGCTGCTTTCCGAGGTCCGCTTGTGAAGGTTATCAGAGTGGGGCTGATTTTCGAAAGCACCACTGGCTGAATACGGTCCAATTTTAACTGAGCTCGCAGGTTGTAAAGTTTAGAGTCTGTCCCACTCGCCTCACTGGAATCCGCTTTGTGAGGTCACTGTAGATACACGCAGCTGTTTCTCACTGATCGTATCCTAACCCATTCTCAATACATACTCAGGTTTTTGTTCCATAAGTTTCAGGTGTTAGACACCCGGATCGATTTGCCACAGTGCAACGAACAATGCTCGGGTGTCACTCTAGATCCCTCATACACGAGTAAACTGCCGGCAGCAGTTCCACTTTCTTCGTATTTGCATGATGTAGAATAATTTACCGGTAAATATGCATTCAAGCAACATTTTCCGGCGTCATTTGTTGAGCCCGTCAAACTTTCATCCACTTTACAAATTAATACCTAAGTATATCTTGGATCGCGAATATGTGTAACCTTATGAGTGCTCTGATCTGGTTTCTGTTAAAAGTATCTTAAACCATTCGATTACGACTTAAAATATTTCACGGCAGTTATCTCAAATGTTGTCTCTTTTGCTCGACACTCACTCCATCTTATGCCGCATCACCAAAAGTATCAACAACCCACCACTAGTAGTTTTATCGATTTCTGAGCTACACTCAGTGCTCCTGCTCGTAATGTGGCTAGCACTGGTTGATGCAATGCTAGTGAAGCTAATCAAAGCGTAATATTGAGCAATAGGGTCGCGAATTTGTGTGTATGGTGAGGATTCCAAACTTTTAATTTGTGCACAGGCGAGCGTCAGGGATGCGCCTTATTCTCAGTGCTCTTAAGCTTTATTCTTGACAGGATCGTTTAAAACGCACTGTGTGACTACCGCCGTATTCAAATGAGCCTAGATGTTTGGCTTTCCGATCTTGAATACATAAATGAAATCATGCTTTTGTCCTACAAACCGGAAAGTGCGAAAACTGCACTTAATCGGCCGGAGCACTGCCAATCTAATCCGTATTGGAGATCAGTGCCAACAAAATGAATCCTTGAAGCATGGTATTCCCGACGTGAACTTTATTACAGAGGACAAGAAGGCGAGTGTGCTCATCAATTAATATTATTGGAGGCAATAATATAAAAGCACAATGTCAGGCCAAAACATTTCTCTGCTACGAGGATAACAACGGTTCCCAAATGTGAAGTTAACCTACAACTTCCATTCAAAGGTGATGATGTGAATGAACTGTTGAGGAAACGTCTCAGTAGTGCGGTGAGCCGTGTTTACTATGCTGCCGATGTTAGAATCCTATATCATACAAGTAGGATTGCAGTCCCCTCTGTCAAGCTTGCGTCGCCCCTGTTCACAAAATCCCACCTGATTTATGAATTCAAGTGTAGCTGCGAGGCCAGCTACCTCGGGAGAACAGAACGACACTTGGGAGTCAGAGTGGCTGAACATATTCCCGTTTGGATCCGAAAATGTATGATGCAACAAGGAAATTTAACATCGAGCTTCAATCGATCGATTACTTCATCAATAGCCAAACACTTGGTCGATTCACGTCATCGAGTTGACCCAACCAAAGCGTTTCGGTGTATTTTCAGAACACGTAACGCTCGTCTCTTGCGTTTTGCTGAAGCCGTTGCGATCCGGAAGCGCTGTCCACAGCTTTGCGTAATCAAAGACCTGTACGTGACTCTGTCATTGAACTGGTAACTTTGATTTTATTGGACATGTGTGTGTTCGCAATCTTGTCTGTCCATCTTTGCCTTCTCCCGTCTTCCATATAAACATTTATCTGCAGTAAGCACCTGATGATATGCAGAGAAATGTTTTGGCCTGACATTGTGCTTTTATATTATTGCCTCCAATAATATTAATTGATGAGCACACTCGCCTTCTTGTCCTCTGTAATAAAATGAATCCTATTTCCATGCCAGCAACACTAAACATATTCGCTTAAGAAGTGCTGAGTTAAAGCGACCTGAACAGTACAAAAATATTGATTCATCTAACCTCGCAAATAATCATGTTAAAGAAACGTGTGTACGATACAAGCGGGGCCTTCCTTCAATGAAATCGAACAGTGAGGAAGAAGAACAAAATGAATTTGTGAACGAAACTCCTCGTCTTTCACTCAACGGTCCATTGTATCATGTCATATGGATGCAAAGCCTGACCCATACACGCGGATGACGTAAGGAGGCTGGAAGATGTTATCACCGGTGTCTCTGGCATATGCTGGGGGGATCGACCTTATATTCAACAAGCAAATAAAACATCGGTGCCTAGATATACCGCAGCTAACCAAATTTCTACAGTAGCACTGACTACAGTGTTTCAGACACATACTGAGGAAGCCTGAAACTGAATTTAATCGGATTTGCTTATCTCGCTGTATCCAGAATTTGGCACTGCCGAACTGGATGGTGGATCAAAACCTGGTTGACTCCATGAGAAGCGACCTTCAGCTTGTATATGGACTCATACAATCGTCACCGGACTGCCAGCTGGAAGATTTTACTATAGAGCACAAGAGGGAGAGTGTGCACATTAAGTCTTATTATTGTTCACAATAATAAAAACACACAATGTTGGACCAAACATTTCACTGCATCTCATCAGGTGCGTACTGCAGATAAAATGTTTATATAGAAACTTTGAATGAGGTAAAGATGAACAAACAAAATTGCAGACACACGCAAATCAAAGTACACCAATTTAATGACAGAGTTACTTAAAGGTCTTTGATTATGCATAACTCTGGAGAGCGCTTTCGTATTGCGACAGCCTCCGCGAACCGTTAAAGGCGAGTATTGCGTGTACTGAAGACACACTTGAATGCTTTTTCTGGGTCAACTCGATGACGTGACTCAAACAAATGTTTGGCTATCGATGACGTGGTTGATCGATTGACATTGGATGTTAAATTTTCTTGTTGCATCATAAATTTACGTATCCAAACCGGAATATGCTCAGCCACTCTGACTCCCAAGTGTTGTTCCGTTCTCCCAAGGTAGCTGGCCTCGCAGCTACACTTGAATTGATAAATTAGATGGGATTTGGTGAACAAGGGCGACGCAAGTTTGACAGAGGGGATTGCAATCCTGGTTTTATGATACAGGATTCGAACATCATCATCATCGAACTCTGTCATTAAATTGGTGTACTTTGATTTGCGTGTGTTTGCAATTTTGTTTGTTCATCTTTACCTCATTCAAAGTTTCTATATAAACATTTTATCTGCAGTACGCACCTGATGAGATGCAGTGAAATGTTTGGTCCAACATTGTGTGTTTTTATTATTGTGAACAATAATAAACTTAATGTGCACACTCGCCTTCTTGTCCTCTATGGTAAAGTTCACATCGGGAATTCCTTGCTTCAACAGGATGATTATCTGTTCGTAACTCGTTTGCAGCATCAGCAGCCTTGGATCGATTTATCCTTACACAGGAGATGGTCGGAGTGAAAGTTAAAAAAGTGAGTATCTTTTTCATTTATCGCAAACGGCTTTGGTCAGAGTGAACTAAGCTGCTGTTCATCTGGATAGGAACCAAAGTGAATCTCACTCTCACGGATATTCAGATGGAGGTTCCACGATTAGTCCTATGGGATGCTAACATTCATACTCAGGATAATCCCTCGTTCATTCTCAGTGGGTTTTCAAAATAAAATTGCTGTTAGTACATGAAAATCCTGGTACGACACTATGATGAAAAGAACAGCCTTATTCGTTCATTATCCGAAACTAGTACGCAATCAATTGTGTTGTTTTGCGTTTGCAACGTTTTGGTCCGGCGCTCTCGGATCTTGTCAAGCAACGATTAAGCTTGTAGGGAATCCGCCAAGCAACAGCCTTGGTTGGGTCCTCACCTTGTTCCATTTTTACATCTGAGTGGACGTGTGAGGGTGTCTTCACAGTGAGTACCCATTATTGGTCTTGGTGGATTGATCTTCTTACTGAGCAGTCAGAGGTGTCCATGTTCTGTCTCACCCCAAAAAATGAAGCTTACGAATACGAGCAAATTCGTTCTCACCATCATCTTATTGACAAGTGCCCTATGTCTACCCTTGATGTCCAACTATCCTGAGTTCCAAAGAGTACTAAGTGGACGCTCTTTATTCATTTAGCCTGAATGGTTTCGGTTTCCTTTTTTAATTACACACCTTATTCGTTATTTTTTTTACCGATC
>JALGAQ010000009.1:500939-541577 GCA_028829895.1 Sinotaia quadrata | reverse complement strand
TATTCCTGAGACAAGCCGATAAATCAACATACTACTAATTACCTCCCCTATCTTGTCTAGTTGCGCTTACTCCGTCGTTGTTTTAACGTATCGAAGCGGCTGCCACCTAAGGTGACTTGACAACAAGCGATAAGTTAACACCTTTGAAAGATAAATAAGTAGTGCGGATGTATGCGCACCACATGTGCTTACGCGAGTATTGAGGCTATTCTCTGATGGGCACATGTATGGTGCTTAAATTTCCCACATGGAGAGGCGGCGTTTTCAATCTACATCGATGAATTACATCAGGTGATCTAAGAGAATCTTTATTTTAAATAAAAGCATTCTTTTCTTTCCACAACTGATGACCTCAAAACATCAACTATGTAAGGTTTTAGCTTAATCGTTCAGTGGATTCGATTAGAAACCAATTGTCGAAATCATTTTCGATAACTCGATAATGTTATGGAAAATTGCTTCGCGTTTAATAACGATAAAGTATTGATTACAATAACTGTTCGTTCGATCAATCAGTGATAAAGCCATGTACAAAGAACGCAAGCAGCTAACTGAAGATTGGAATCTCGATTGCAAAAGGGCCTCTGAATCAACATCGTAAAATCAGAATTTTCGAGCAGTTAACACTAAAAATAAAAAACTGGATGCGGTTCGTAGTCTTAATAGACGAAAGCTTTAAGCTTGACTTACCCTTCTAGATAGATGAAACATTGTGGCAATGACCACCTGGCAGAGTAACCGTGTATCCATCAGCACAAAAAGCAGCATGATGTGCTTACTTGTCTTCTCGGCCTTCTTATATATAGTCGTGACCCGATGCTGCATTTTACTCCGAAAGAAGAATAAGAACTCTGAATATGAGAGGCTTCCGTCGACTACTCCGTACATCTTACTTAGACCAAGTTACCAACGATAAGATAACTTATTTCAATGGGCCACATTTATTCCTCGTGACATTGGCGACGTAATCTAGAACGGTATGCACCTGTCACTCACTCACCTGAACTTGCTGAGGAAAGATCACGTGATCCTCTTGGTTTTATCCAGGGAAGCCTGGGTGGTTCAACACTACTTGAAAAGTGTACGAACCTACATCGGTCACCGCCCCCCCCACTGGACAGTGAACTCTGTTGCCTTGAAGGTTATTTCAACGAACGAAGTCTCAGAGCAAGGTGAACAACAACCTGTAGTATCTCACTCTCGATTATATGATGAAGTTATGAAACTGCGGAAATTCCGCTGCGTATTTTAACCTCATAAAAATACACTACTCCCAATTTCTCAATAGTGTAATTACGCCTTGGACATTTTAAAACCCATTTAGAACTACCACCTAAAAATGGAGCCCTGTACTATGGTTTCCATTTATTACATCCCATTAGTACAGCTTATCACTCTCTGGTAACATATTTGAGTCTGCAATTTATAAAATATGCGCCAAATGATTGGCTCGTTAGGCCACTTGGTCAGGGCCGCTATGTCAGTTGTTAGCCACTCATAACAAATCTATCTGGTCATTTGTGATTAGTATACGGTGCCCAGCTCTCTGAATTTTTTCGCATTTTTTGTGGAATCGACTATTTTATATCATTCAATTAATGCCAAACCTGTTTTACACTATATATAAGTTATAACACCACTTTTACTGCAGAAATAAGGAATTCTTCTTCCTGAAAAATTGATAAAAAACCTTTTTATCAATCGTGAACAGCGACAGAGAATTTTTGTGTATTAATCTGGTATTAATTTTGAATTTTTGTTTTCGGTAAATTTAAAATTATGTTACAACCAAAAATAATTTATTCGACTTAAAATCTCAATCCAAATGGGAAATCAGTAAATTGGTAATTAGTTTCACATGTCTAGCCAACTTAATTGCGGCGCGAAGATGCGGCTGAAAAAATACTGGTTATTTATTTTATCTAATTCCTTGATATGAATTACTAGATTTGACATGAAAATACGAAGAGCACGTTCATGCACATCGATTTTCGAAACATGTGACCATCTCATCAAAATGTATACATCTTTACACAAGTTCGTATCGGTCATTAGAAAGTGTGGAAATTATGCTGCACGGAATATAACTGCGTTTCAATGGTCAATACGACCAAACAACAAAGAGGCAGCCAATCGTACGCACGATGCGGCTTACTGTAAAGCTAGTGCTTACCGGCCAATCTTTGCTTGCTTCTTGTTCGCGCTCAAATCAGGCCATATGAGTATGTGTGTGGCCGTTCTTATGAGAATCGGATCGTGTGCCTGATATCTTTTATCACCGACGACTTGGATTTTTCTGTTGAATAATTTAATTTACACAGTACAGTTGGAATAGAGCTCGAAGCGATGATAATCCTCCAAGCATATTGATTCACAGTGAACAGAGCATATCAATCCAGATTTATCTTGAAGGATAGTTTGTAACAGGATGTTATAGCGATTTGTATGTCTCAGTTTATGTAAGATATGAAAAACTGGTTTATGATTATCTGAATCTCACTACACTGAAGAAAAGGCACCTTCATTCAAAATTTACTCTTTGAATGAAATAACAAGAAGCTTGCTCAGGCTTTCATTCCTGAAATCCTTTACCTTCTTCGTTATTCCTGACAGCGGTGTCCAAATTCCACTGCCGGATGCTGAATATGAGTTCATTAACGAGTTTTCTCAAGTTGGACTGTCTGAATCATCGACCTTCAAGAATAAAGGTTACACTACTCATGGGATATTCATAGTTTGTCTTCAGCCAACTATTTTACAAACGCATACCAAGAATCCATTCCACAGGGTAGCTCAATAAGATGCGGGTGCTCAGACGGCCGACAAGTCAGATGACATTGCTCATACAACCTTGAAAGAGAAAATGCGTTGTGACATCCTTGTAGATCCGATAAATAGTTTCATTCTTACATTTTCATTAGAAGCTGGGTCCAGTGGACTAATTGGCCCTACTGCTGTGAGTGGAGCATGCATGTCAACAATAGCCTTCGTGTACAAAATATCAAGCGAGACGAGATGTCCACTACTGGTAAATGTAACTTCCAGTAGGTCAATTTAGAGGCAGTCTCTTGGATTACAAATGCCATTATTCGCGGTGAATTGCTGTCACACGGAACAATCTTCCGTGTGCAGTCATTGAGGCATCGGCGTCTTAAATTACTGTTAGATTAACACTTTCGAATGTTCAACATCTTGCAAATGTGTTGTAGTTTCATCACGACTGCTGCGAACTCCCATCTTCTCTTGCTTTGTCTCATGTCAAGCTGACTAGGTATGAGCCTCACAAAGATCCGTATCAACAGAACAGGACGCAAAACATGCCTACTAATAAATATCAATAGCGTATAAACCTCGATGCTTCTGTGTTCTAAATCAACCCCTTAGTATCACACGTATCAAACTGGGAGAAATTTTGATGATTTCGTATCGCAATGCATCTGTATGACTGACCCATTTCATCATAATTTATCAATATTAATAGGATAAAACTATTTACATCTGTAGAGAACCTCATGTTGTTCCTTATCTCAAGGTCATTTTTAACATATAACTTGTAGTGATGTTCAAATTTGTTGTGCTTAATTTCTTGGCGATTGAATTTAATTCAACTTGCTTCTTCGTTCTGCTTTCGCAGTTACGTTGGACTTTGTGAAGCGTTATTATACTCGAATAACTTTGAGCTTTTTATTTACAGATATTCTTTATCTGTCGTGGAACATTATTCCACACAGTTTAACAATTTATAACAGGCTTTTATCGAGTATCTGGAACTGTCACATCTCCGAGCACGCAGACCATTTAGTGAGTTATTTTTATCATTATTTCTACTTGCTCACTTGTACCCCATTCTGTTGAACTCCTGTGGTGACCCAACAAAGCAGATTCCAGTGTGTCAAGTGTGACGAACCCCACGGTCTGCGAGCTCAGCTGTAATTGGACAGGTTCCAACCAATAGTGCTTTGGCTAATCAGCTCACGCTGACGATCCTTATAACCGGACCCGAAAGGCAGCAGACGGACCTCCTCTTCCTGGATTCCTCTTCGCGTTCAGCGCTGGACAGGAGAACGAATCCATGGCCCTTTTCAGGGCCACTCCATTATGATTTTCCTTTATGTCTTTACTCCTCTGGTATCTTAGTGGGTCGGATGGAGAATATGTCGAGATCCTTAGTAATTGAGTCATATAACGGTCTATATGAGAAAAGCCCGTAGAATAGCCCTGCGAAGCAATCGGACAGTTTCACGCCGAACTAGCTGCACTGAGATCCACTATACATCATACACAGTAATATCCTCCATTTCTCAGAGCTCATGTTTTTAGGAGCAGCTGGGCGCAACATCAGTGGAGACTATGTGACTTTACTTTTAAAATTTAACCGAGCGAGAAATTATTTTGGTAGAAGGTAGGCAATCCCGAAAAGGGAAGCCCAGTTAACTAATAATCAAGTAAACGAGCTGCGCCATCCTCAAAGCACATGGCTCAAAATAATGGTATTTGACTCTATCGATTTGCACATAGGTCGCATGTTATTGATTGGGTAGCGCATTGGTGGCTTGTGTTCGTCGGTCTCGATGGATGTTCGTCAGCCTTTCAACCAATATGGTCCTTGTTCTGAATACGCTGCCGCCTATAGTGGCTTAACTAGATGGGCATATACTTCATTAGACAGTGTAGCCCGCTATAAATGTACTTCTAAAATCTCGTTTTATACCTTGACTGACGTTGTCTTTTTCTATGTTTCCAGCTGTCATCTTGATTAGCTTCATTAAACTCCTTCCCTTTATCTGATTACCTGACCTCGGTTGTATACATCATTGCACCTCTGCCAATTATGTCATACAGGACCGTTGCGGTTCTATACAGAAGTAATTCATAATTATGGTGTGGTGGACCTGATTCCTATAATAGAAAGCTCAGATTGCCAATTAACCAATAAGCTGACTTTTGTCGCTTTTCGTCTGCTATCTGGCTATTAGAAGGGAAACTAATGACAGATCATTGCCTTTTTTCCAAAAAGTTGCCCAGACCTGCACAGACCTCTTTACGACTTACCTGAGAACATTTCATGTTACTCTCTGGAAATGCCCATTTTGATTACTTGCCTTCCGTGTTTTTATCTCCTGGAGGTTGTTAAATAGGCTATGAGGAAAAATAAGCGATATTGATGGTCTTTGTGTGAGGCATAAGAGCTCTCCTAGTGGGGTTCCTTATGAAGTAAGAAGTATTCGTCCCACTACTGCGGTGTAGTTCACATACTGACTGGTCAGGAACCGCCCATTTCTTCAATGTATTTCATGTATGGTTGAATGACAACGGATGTAGTCTGTCCGTCTAGATTAACTATAGATTTTCGTTGATCCGGACAGCTTTATCCTTCCCTTTTGTGATACGGAGGTGCGCATTTTTTATAACTTTTTATCAATTAGCTTCACATGAGCGCGAGGTGGAACGAGTATGTATTATGTGCTTAAAAGGAGTCCAAGCCTACTACACATGTGTTCGTGTCCACGTGTTAGTATCAAGAACCGAATGTCGCACGGGCAAAAATGATGGCCCGTGGCCTTTTGGAGTATGATGAACGTATTAAAAATCAAGGATGATGAATAACCGAAAAAAATCGTTAAAATTTTATTCAACATTTGTTGATATGTAATTGGCTGACAATATGTCCCGTTGGATATGAATAAAGCATTATTATTATTATTATTATTATTAGTAGTAGTAGTAGCAGCTGGGCATGGTTAAGTGCAACAATCTCGCGTGTCAACCCCAAGAGTAACTAAGATTATCGATCCTCAATGGTCGACTGCAAGGACCCTAAGCGCTTTCTGAAAGAATTTCTGAACAGTATGAATAGTTTTTCTGATAACCTTCATTCTTTCCTTTTTAAACAATTCCATTCAACGTTTGAAATTGTCGTTAATATCACACATAATTTATCGTTGCATCCAGTCATCCACCGTCACAGGAGGTAAAGGACATCACTCGTGGTCAACGCCTGTGAAAGGTGCACGAGACAGAGAATTCCTCTGGTGTTGATCCGGCCCAGCTGATTGTTTTCATCTGGCCCGTCTGGGCAGCTGTGTTATCATGCCAACTTATACAAACGAAGCCCCTGCTTCGTCCCAAGCTGCCAACCCTAACAATTTGCTGATATGTGAAGTGTGTGAACGTGTATGCAGAAGTAAAGCAGGACTCACTATGCACCGGACGCGCATGCATTCAGATGTCATTCCGCCTGCACCACCAGTGATCCCTCCTCAATTGCCGCATGTTTGCAATATATGTGCTTCGTCATTTGGCACCAAGGTTGGTCTCACTCAACATCGTAGGCGTCGCCATCCTGAAGAGTATAATGCATCTAAGCTTCAAGTCATCAAACAGGTACGCCGAGCACCACGTTCGGCCCCAGTCATGCCTGAAGCAGTAGATGTTCAACGATCTCCTGTGGCAGATTGCCATCCACAACCTTTGCCTGATGATACTTTCCTACCAAACTCAGTTGACTTGCATTCGAACAAAGAGTTGATTGAGACGGCAGTTGGACTGTTTAACCTCCGCCCACAACCTGAACTTGGCAGTGAAGACTTGGTTTCTCTATGTCAGGCAGTGCTTGCTGGTGAAATTGATGAATCCACTGTTCGACTTAGGTTAGAGCTTCATGCCCGTCGTGTCTTACCGCACAAATACAAACCGTCACGAGCGTTGTCAAAACGTTTCCGTCCAGCTACCAACCGGAAGCAGCGCCGTCGTGCCCAGTATGCACATATACAGACACTACTCCATCACCGTGCTAAGGATGCAGCAACCACTGTTCTCAATGGCCGATGGAGGACGGCTTATGAAGCCAATCCTGCGGAATTAGACCCTAGCTTTGATAATTACTGGGAAGCTAAGCTGGCCGCAGAAGCTCATCCGGACTATCGTCCTCCGAGAACACTCCATGAAACCAGGAATGAACTCGTGCAGCCGATCAGTCTAGAAGAAACTTTGGCGGCTTTGAACGAAATGAAAGGTAGTGCAGCTGGTATGGACCGAATTACGCCTGAAGACTTGCTGAGAGGCAAAGTTCAATTCGTCGCAGCTTACGTCAACCTGCTACTAGCATGCGGATATATTCCTCCACACCTGAATGTTGCTCGGGTCACATTTGTTCCAAAGAATGACAATCCTGAGACGCCATCGGATTATCGACCAATCTCAGTGGCCTCAGTTTTTGTAAGGTGCCTTAATAAGATCCTGGCTCGAAGATGGACCCGATGCTTTGAACGCTTGGGGAGGCAGTATGCTTTTCTGCAGCGTGATGGCTGTTTCGAAGCCACAGCAGTGTTGCATGCTATACTGCGGCGAGCACATGTACAATGCCAACCAGTTTCAATCGCGAGTATTGATTTGTCGAAGGCGTTTGACTCGGTTTCTCATGCTACCATCCTACGTGCTGCCACTACATTCGGTGCCCCCCAGTTACTGAAAAGTTACATCGCAAATTCATATCAAACAGCTATGACCGTCATGCCCAACGGAACCACTATCCGTCCAACCAGAGGAGTGAGGCAGGGAGACCCACTCTCCCCACTGCTCTTCATCATGGTCCTTGACGAGATCCTGGAACTGGCGGACCCAAATATTAATCTTCCGCTTGAAGATACTTCGGTTGACGCGATCGCCTACTCAGACGACCTGCTGTTGTTCGCCGGATGTTTGAATGATTTGCAGCACAAAGTGTCGAAGCTGAGGTCTGCCGCCACTCTTGCAGGGGTCAGTATAAACCAGTCCAAAAGTCATTTGATCAACATTGTGAGTAGCAAGTCGAGACAGTTGACAGCTGTCGAACCAGAAAAACTGAGATTTGAAGACGGCACAATTGATCCTTTGGGTGTGAAGGATTGTTTTCGTTACTTGGGAATTGACTTCACCCCACATGGAAAGGCGCCCATGAATTTTCATGCAACTCTTCAATCCTTTTTGGACAACCTGTCGTCTGCGCCACTCAAGCCTCAACAGCGTATGAACATGCTACGACAGAACGCACTCCCAAAACTACTGCATTCACTGTGTCTGGGAGTAGTCCACAAGAAGACCCTACAAGCGCTGGATCAAATTACCCGCCAGTATGTTCGGAAGTGGCTTCGGCTCCCGAAGCAAACTCCCATTTCATACTTCCATGCACCAGTTAGCTCAGGGGGACTAGGGTTGATGCATTTTGCCTCGAAAATTCCCCATCTACGTTGGGAACGCCTTAATCGTCTGTGTACATCTCCATCGCCACTACTGCGCTGGGCAGCCACCGCCACATGCGTTGCCCCGTCTTTGAAAATTGCACAGGCCGCAGTCTCGATCGGGAAACAAAGGACAGTTCTACGCAAGGATGTGAACACTGCTTGGGAGAACGAGCTGTATTCATCAGTTGACGGTGCTCTACTTCGACCTCTCAAGCAATGCCCACCTTCCAGCTCTTGGATGTTGGAGAACTCTCGACTGTTTCCAAGGCTGTATGTTCGCATGACCCAGTTGCGATGCGGTCTTTTGAAAACAAAAGTACGACAAGCTCGATGGGGATGGAACAAAGATGATATCATGTGCCGTGGGCATTGTGGCAAGCCAGAAAGTCTCCGCCATATATTGCAAAACTGTGCTTTAACTCACGATAGTCGATGTAAGCGGCACGACGACGTGTGTAAACTGATTCTTCGTCAGTTGGCGCGTAACAGAATGGACGCCCTTTACGAGCCTCGGATTCCACTAAAGACCAGCTACTGTAAACCAGACTTAATCGTGGTCAAGTGTGGATCTGCTCTCGTTTTGGATGTCACAGTATGTGACCCGGAACTGATCCAATCAGCTTGGGAAAGGAAGATTGCCAAGTACGACACGCCGGAAGTGAACGCTTGCATGAAGACACATCTCAATCGATTGGGTTACAAAGTTGAGCGAGTGGAGCATCATCCAATCGTCGTGTCGTACAACGGATTGTTGTACGGTAGAAGCTCAAAATCGCTTCAACAATGCGGCTTCAGTCGACGAGACCTCGGAGATATCTGCATTGCTACGATGCGTGGGTCACTGCAGACTTATGATATTTACATGCGCGGGACACATACTTTTTGACGCAAATTGTTTTATTTTCCCACCGCGATTTTTTTTTCGCATCCATGGTGGATTGTTGTATGCCTCTTCGGCAATTCACTGTGAAATAAATGTTTATAGCAGTAGTAGTAGTAGTAGTCGATTTAAGCGGCATAACGACGTGTGTAAACTGATTCTTCGTCAGTTGGCGCGTAACAGTATGGACGCCCTTTACGAGCCTCGGATTCCACTAAAGACCAGCTACTGTAAACCAGACTTAATCGTGGTCAAGTGTGGATCTGCTCTCGTTTTGGATGTCACAGTATGTGACCCGGAACTGATCCAATCAGCTTGGGAAAGGAAGATTGCCAAGTACGACACGCCGGAAGTGAACGCTTGCATGAAGACACATCTCAATCGATTGGGTTACAAAGTTGAGCGAGTGGAGCATCATCCAATCGTCGTGTCGTACAACGGATTGTTGTACGGTAGAAGCTCAAAATCGCTTCAACAATGCGGCTTCAGTCGACGAGACCTCGGAGATATCTGCATTGCTACGATGCGTGGGTCACTGCAGATTTATGATATTTACATGCGCGGGACACATACTTTTTGACGCGAATTGTTTTATTTTCCCACCGCGAATTTTTTCGCATCCATGGTGGATTGTTGTATGCCTCTTCGGCAACTCACTGTGAAATAAATGTTTATAGTAGTAGTAGTAGTAGTAGTAGTAGTAGTAGTAGTAGTAGTAGTAGTAGTAGTAGTAGTAGTAGTAGTAGTAGTAGTAGTAGTAGCAAACTCCCGTTTCATACTTCCATGCACCAGTTAGCTCAGGGGGACTAGGATTGATGCATTTTGCTTCGAAAATTCCCCATCTACATTGGGAACGCCTTAATCATCTGTGTACATCTCCATCGCCACTAATGCGCTGGACAGCCACTACCACATGCGTTGCCCCGTCTTTGAAAATTGCACTGGCCGCAGTCTCAATCGGGAAACAAGAACAGTTCTACGCAAGGATGTGAATACTACTTGGGAGAACGAGCTGTATTCATCAGTTGACGGTGCTCTCCTTCGACCTCACAAGCAATGCCCACCTTCCAGCTCTTGGATGTTCGAGAACTCTCGACTGTTTCCAGGGTTGTATGTTCGCATGACCCAGTTGCGATGCGGTCTTTTGAAAACCAAAGTACGACAAGCTCGATGGGGATGGAACAAAGATGACATCATGTGCCGTGGGCATTGTGGCAAGCCAGAAAGTCTCCGCCATATATTGCAAAACTGTGCTTTAACTCACGATAGTCAATGTAAGCGGCACAACGACGTGTGTAAACTGATTCTTCGTCAGTTGGCGCGTAACAGAATGGACGCCCATTACGAGCCTCGGATCCCAATAAAGACCAGCTACTGTAAACTAGACTTAATCGTGGTCAAGTGTGGATCTGCTCTCGTTTTAGATGTCACAGTATGTGACCCGGAACTGATCCAATCAGCTTGGGAAAGGAAGATTGTCAAGTGCGACACGCCGGAAGTGAACGCTTGCATCAAGACGAATCTCAATCGATTGGGTTACAAAGTTGAGCGAGTGGAGCATCATCCAATCGTCGTGTCGTACAACGGATTGTTGTACGGTAGAAGCTCAAAATCGCTTCAACAATGCAGCTTCAGTCGACGAGACCTCGGAGATATCTGCATTGCTACGATGCGTGGGTCACTGCAGACTTATGATATATACATGCGCGGGACACATACATTTTGACACAAATTGTTTTATTTTCCCACCGCGATTTTTTCGCATCCATGGTGGATTGTTGTATGCCTCTTCGGCAATTCACTGTGAAATAAATGTTTATAGTAGCAATTTTATTATTATTTTCATCATTATTATGAATATTATTATTATTGGGTTAGTGTATTATGCTATTTATTTCTGTTGGATTGGCATAGCTCCTGGACTACATATCCGTGCATCTATCGTGTGTTCAGGGTCTATTAGTTATTTCAGTTTTTATAGAATGCGTAGCAGGTATCAGTTTGAGTACGAACTGCACCGCGCAGAGCACATTCGTGCTCAAGCTAACGCAGAATTTCGTTTTCAACCTCGTCGGTAAAGTCTTTGTTCGCGTTGTAAATGCAAGATTACAAATTCTAGTGTCACGCCTCTATCCAGAGTTGGAAGAACAACTATCAATATATTATTTTATTTGAATCAACTGTAGAAAACCACAGTGAGCAATCCAGACCACTTCCGTAACCTATGTCAAGCTTACAGTGGCATTTGGTTTGGTCACTCGAAATGGACTATACGAACTCCCGAAGAAAATCGGCTGCATCCCGAAATTGCTCCAAATGATCGTCACGTTTCGTGAAGATATACAAGGTACGGTCCAGTATGATGGCTGAACATCAAGTAAATTCCCTATCAAAAATTGACTGTAGCATGGTAACGTGCTTGCAGCAGCTTTGTTCGGTATTTTTTCCTCGCTGCTGCTCACATATGCCTGCAAAGATACAAATGATGGAAACACCAGGAGCGACGGTGGTTTGTTCAACCCCGCGCAGCTACGAGGAAAAATCAAAATGTTAAGGAGAAGCTGCTATTTGCGGACGAGGCAGCTCAGTCTGCCTATTCTTAAGGAAGATTTCAGCGACAAAAAAGCTGTTCCGCCAAGATATTTGGGCAAGTTGTACTGACTAACAATTTAAATAAAACCAACGTCATTGGCCAAGGGGTAATAGTGCGATGGAAATTTCGAATTAAGTTCATAAACTAGAGGAAGTAAATGACTTCTCCCCTTTTACACTTTTACCTTGCTACTCTTGCAGTAGCAGACTGAAACGCTGGTAGAGTAAAAAATACGCCAATTATTACCAAGAGACCTTGTATTTTACAATGGGATCCACCATCTCTAATAACCTCTCCACTGATTCCGAAATAAGCAAGCGTATTGGTGAAGCAGAAACAATAAGATCGCGATTGAACAAACGCGTCTGGAGTAGCCCAATACTGACTGTCAATACAAAAATGCAAGTTTACAGATCTTGCGCTCGGAGCACCCTCATGTACGGCTACGAAACCTGGACACTATACTCACATCAACAGCACAGACTCAACGTGTGCCACCTTCGAACTATTCGAAGAACAATACACACAGAATGGTAAGATCATGTCTCGAATAACGCAGTCCAGCAACCAGCCGGACTTCAGAGCAGGTTCGCTCTGCTGGCACACACGTCTGCGTTGGATCAGCCATGTAACACCAATGGATAAAAATTGCATCCCAAATGCCATAGTGAACTTGTCAGTTGTCCAACATCAATTGGAAGACCCCATCTAAGCTACAAGGCATCTGCAAACGGGACAACTTGGCGAACTGGGAAGAAAGCGCAACTGATCGAAGTAGCTGGTAGACTCACATAGAAACAGCAGCTACTAAAGTAGACCGAGGCCACATAAAGTTGCAAGACAATAAAACAATAGGACAAAGCCTGCCTTCTGAAAGCCAAATAACCGTTGACTGTAGCAACTGTGGAGAAATTTGTTTGTCAGGTATAAACTTATACACTCACAAATGGTGATACATAAACAAAATACAAGTTAAAAAAGTGAATGAAAATGAAACTGCTAAGCGATGTGACAATGTAGATAATAATAATAATAATAATAATAATAATAATAATAATAATAATAATAATAATAATAATAATAATAATAATAATAATAATAATAATAATAATAATAATAATAATAATAATAATAATAATAATAATAATATAATTATAATTATAATTATAATAATATAATTATAATATAATTATAATATAATAATAATAATAATAATAATAATAATAATAATAATAATAATAATAATAATAATAATAATAATAATAATATGAAAATAAACAAAAATATTAAATGTTGTTATCATCATTGTCATTGTTCTAAAAATAAAATTAAAGTTCTAATAGTAAAAGGAAAGGATGTCAAATGAATTCAAATGAGATGAAATAGAAATTAAATATATGATGGGACATTAAGAGATGAGTATATAAATCAAAAATGTACAACTAAATACGCTCAACCAGACTGACAAACACAATGGTCTCCCGAGACTGATGGAAGCCAATAGTTCATTAATACAACCTAGTTTAACGTTGTAGACTTGTTGGTAGGCAATATCCAGTAACCGACTGTGAACTGAACACCGTGGATAGGCGAACCTGAACCGTGAGTGTACCTTTAATAGCTTTAAAGGGGGCACTTTATATACTGTACATGACAATTTTCCAATGTTTCACATACTACTAGCGATAATCATAAATCAGTTATGTTACTGCCCCTTTACCGCGAAATGAATGTGTGGTATTCGATCCTCACACACTGAGCATTATTCAGCCACCTAACTTTCTGTCTGCGGTCCCCACCTCAATTTTTGACTCAGCTTTTACTGGAAGACCTGTATCAGCTATAAATCGCGCTTCAGATGGGCATAATCTTACCACGGACAGCGGAAGCCAAAACACTGAGTTTTAGTGAGCAATTCTCACTTTGTTTATGGCATATAAAAACATAAAAAATACCAAGAACAATAATGACTAATAAGAAATAAACGGCATTAGAAAGGTCGTAATAAAGACAGGGGATATAAAACGACCTTACAGGGATATTTTTACGTATACATGTTTCAACAAACTTTTTGAATGTAGTTATGCACTTGTGATAGCTTTTATGTGCCAGGGAACATTTCTCGTTGGAAAAATAAAGTTTGATGTGTGTATCAGAACAGAAACCAGACGTCATATGCACCCTATCGATACGGTAAGTAAAAACAGACAGACTACCAGGTATTGGTGAATACTGTTCTTTCATGTATGAAAGCGTTTGGGTGATGGAACTGAGGGACGTCCTTACACAGGATCTCGTGAAGCCCACTCACTGGCCTTCCTCCGTGGCCAACCTTCCACGGTGTGGCAGACATGTCACCGGCTACTGACTACTTTGTGCCTCGTCTAAAATACTATGCAGAACATTAATAAACTGTACCTGCGAAGCTGAGTAACTTAAGAAACGACATCCTGTCAACAATTAATGATAGCTATGTTCATTGTGTTTTTTTTTCTGAATATTGTACAAACTGTTTTTCATTGATGTGTAGCTTCGAGTTAACGTGACATGAAAGGCGATGTATTTCTGCATGGCCCCTCCATCTGCATTTCACCCATTAACTGTACTACTTCCGTATCATTTATTGTACGTTTATAAAAATCAAATAAAAACTGTTTATCCATCTGCATTGAATTTCATTGATGGTGTCGGCATACGCGTGAAACGGACGCACTTCATTAGCACGTGTCCATTACGCGTTAATGGCGTGCTAGTAACGACATTCTAAAAAATCAATATGTTGAGTCATCCATATATTTCAAATTACTTACGCGGGAGGCCCCCAGTAATTTAACCGTTGATTGGTTTTTCTTTTTGTGATGGAGCAAGAACGTGACCTAAGCTTGATAAAATTCCAACTCATAGGATAGAATATATATCAAATTGCGTGAAAAGTTGTGCCCAAGTTGTCTGGTGGACTTTGAACCCTTAAGTTCATGGTTCGAGTCCCGTCACTGTTTGGGTATTATCAATTTATTTATTTAGAATGGAAAACTACGTTAAATGTTTGGCTTTGAAAGTCCAGAAAATGTGATTCGAAGATAGGTTAAATCAAAGAGGAATTTAAATTTGAAATGTAGTGAAAAGTGCTCTTTCAGAACGATTTAACACCAGAATTCTCATGGAGCAGAAATCGAAATTATTGATGACTGCCTGTAAACCAATCTACCTAGAACTGTCACCCAAGGGAAGGATTGCTACAAAAAGCTTAAACCACCGTCTATATCGCTTACCAAGTCAGTCAGATATCCCGTGGTCGATTTACTCTAAAACCATTGATACCAGTAAATCTCAGGGATAAGATATCAGCCCTCCATTAATCTGTGGTGATAGATTATAGTTTCGCTGTTGTGAAAGAGTGTATGTGTGGCACACGGAGCTAGGAATCAAATTATTTTGACCAAAGCTTTAATTAGTACGATAGAGCTGCATTCACTTCAAACAGATCTTCGAGCATATATGAAGGAAGCATTTCTTGAGTTCCAAGTTAAAAATCGGAGAGCTTGAGGTGTAAACTTCTAATATTTGCAAGAATCACTGTCATTTATCACCGAATAATGATACTTTTCGCTCAGAAAAAATAGCACAAGCGCTTCAAGGCTAACGGGATGGGTCACATCGACACTGACGACATAGGGGCATGCCAGTTTTCAAATTATTCGCCGATACGTAATTTTGACCTCATGACCTACAATATAATTGTTCTATCTAAGCTGATGAGGAAATACAGAATGCGTTTGCACCTCAACTAGCATTGGAATACTTCAATCATTTCGAACACTATGGGTTAATTTTGAATGGACTATGAGCTTTTATAATTGAGAACTTTGAATTTATGTTAAGCAACGCGTTAACGTTTTGAAGCTCGTCCATACCTTATCGCTATATCGCCTCAGTAGGATTTAAGGTATGGTAGATATTTCGGCCTGGTGGGCCGGGCTCATCAGGACAACCTCTTGCTTCACCTTCGAAAACTGGGTAGTACCTCATTTGCGAAGGGTTTTTAGACACATCGGAAAATCGAACTACTCCGGAAGGCGTATGAGCCAACTCACTTATTCACCGGCTTCGAAAAACATCGAAGACCCATTGAGAATCCTTGGCGGTTCAAAACCATCCGAAGGGTGCATTAACCTACTACATTGGCCACCGGCCCTATTGGATAGTGCACTACATAATACATCCATTGAATGCTCATTGGTTAACGAACACAGAATGAAGGTGAAGAAACTTAAGCCAACCTCCAGTCTCGGTAGGGCGCCCGGGTAATATCCCTCCTACAATCAAATCATGATCTAATGCAACTGCGGAAATTCCATCAAATATTTTGGCTTGTTGTACCTATTCTATCAGTCCTTCAATCATACATGATTTGATTATTGTATACAGGAGTGTGTCAATCGAAAAATGAAGATCCAGTTCAAATCTGTATGACAATCGATCTTCAAACCAACTTGGCTTCCAGTGAAAAGAATAAGTTGACTAGCATTTAAGAAGAATCGCTGTTGGCTAAAGACGTGGTTCTAATTGCCAGTCCGAAGAAGTATTGCACTGATAAATACATTGTTTGGCTAATACCTGTAAGAACTAATTGTGATTGTAAACAAAAGGAAAAATTCGGACTAAATGTTAGCAGTGTACCAAAAATATCGACGGAAGGCTCGTATCAGATGAAGCGAACAATTTTACATACCTTGGATCGGCTGTCTCTTGCAACGTCTCTCTGGACTCAGACTCTGGTGCATCAGAACTGCAGCACGTGTTTGAGAAAAGCATATGCTGACTGCCAGTAATTGCTATACGACAGTGAATTCTGGACACAGAAATAAAAAACTCATTGTTTTTTCATCTGCTAAATCTCCTAAAAATCTGGCATTGACAAGACCTCATCACAAACAAAGCAGTCATGCTGGACTCCAGAGTATATTCGTATATTTTGGTGCCGCGAAATAAACAGAAATCAACCGCATGATGAACTTTCAAGCGGTTCTTGATTGATCACATTGACACTACGAGTGCATCGACAAGCAAGATTTGGTGAAAAAAACATCTAATGGGAAAGAATAGCGAATCTAAATTGCTGGGAAACTCCACCAAGATAGCGGCACTGAAAGTAGATGAAGACCAAACGTAGATGGACGCAACAGTCGCAAATCCGAACGGGAACAGAAGTAAGCCCCGCAAGGAAACCGTAACATGCTTAATCTTTGAGGTCCGAAGAAGAATCTCGGCATCTAGAATAAATCCCCAGTCATAGATGACGAAGTGAACAAGCAACTAAAAGCTTTTGCGGCTGTCGGATGCCAATGAGTATCAACATCCGCTGTCAATCGATTCAGTTGGCTAAGCTCATCATCAAGGGTGGACTTATCGATTGAAATTGAATGTACACTTATATTTTGCACCTTCCCCACTATCTTTAGCAGTAATGAGGCTTCTAGACAGAAAGACATCCACTTAGCAAACTGAGAACAAAGGTAGAACTTGGCAGTAGTTGATGAAGGAATACAAAACGGTGGCTACAAAACCAAATCAGGACTACATAAAGTCGCGGGAGAGAAAAATAACCCGTCGTTAGCATTAGCTGTGGAAAAAATGTCCAGCGACCATAGGTCTTCACGATCATGGATAGCTAATGCAATAAATATAAAAATCAAATAACAAGATGATAAAACCTTAACGTGATATTTGTGTGAAAAAATAATATTAACGATAATAAGAATAATCAATTAAAAATTAAATCAAAACTTGCATGGCAAACGCACAATTAAACTTATGAAATTGGTACATAAATTAAGAAAACTATATTAAATTAATTAATCATGGTGACAAACTCCATAGTCCATCACGATTGACGAAAGACAACAACTGTTGATCGTCGAACTCTAAGATTAGCTGGATCAGAGAGACTAGCGGTAGTGGGAATATATAACGAGATAGCTACAGTATAGGGGATAAGTACAACTCAGGAGGAACCAATAAGGATACTTAGGAGGGGATTTCGTACACGCAAGGAACGCATAATTGCGGAAGCCGTAGAGTTAGTGAAATCACGAACAACTATTAACCGAATCGAAGGTGTAGAGTTATCAGACACGTGGAAGGGGTTGCTCAAGTCCGGGCAATAGGACATACTGATCAACGAACCACGAGGGACGGGAGCCATGGATGATAGTCAGAGACACAAGACAGAGGAAAGCGTAGATTAAAACTAAGCGTTATATCAGGATGCGCTTCTTGATGAAGCTTAGGTAGATACGAGTGTTATGGGTACTGAACACGAAAGTTGGTTATGGATGATCCAATATATATAGTATATATACAGTACAATGAACATCATAAAAGAGGATGTTCATACAATAACCTTGAGTCTATAATATCTATGACTTGACACACAATCAGAGCGTTGCGTCTGATCAGGGAGGCTTACAGGTGGGTATAGGGTTTGAGTACCTAAAATTGTTGAAAATATGATTCTGTGGAAAGAAATCATTGGAAATGCTCAAAACTATAGTCCCTAAAGTAAGACGTACTTGTGAGTTCAGACCTATCGGTAGTGAGAATCCTGTTTTTAAAGAGTTGAACAATGGCGTTGATTCTCATGCCAAATCCAAGCCAAGATATTCCACCAACCAAAGGCATGCGGAGGCAAAAATGAAGCGGTCAATCAGGTTATAAACATCATCAGGTGGACCTCAGGTTGGACATCAAAGATGGTTAAGTGAGATCCGGTATATATATTCATACATCGTACATTGGATATCATAAATATACATGTACATACGATAACCGCAAGGGTCCACGGTCTACAACATGGCCTGTAAGATCAGTCATTTGAGTCTGAAGGTCGGCATGTGCAGGAATATAGGTTTTATGCACCCATAAGTGTTTAAATGTGATCCCGGTAATGGAGATCAATGGTGGTGCTTAAAAATATATATCCGGCCAAATCAGGCTGTATTGGTGGAAGCAGGTCGTAAGATTTGGTAGTGAGAATTCTGTCTATAATGAATGAATAGTTAGGTTGACTCAGTATAACCCAAGCCTACACCTGCCATCTACCAAAGACATGCGGGGGGAAAAGTGAGGCGGTGAATCAGGTGATGACATCCGATCACGCTTAGGTGGACCTGAAGGTTATAGGTAATAGACATGTGGTGATGTGAGATCAGGTATATATATTCATTATTAGTACCTTGGATATCATAAACATACATGTACACACGATAACCCCAAGGGTCCAAGGTCTACGACGTGGCCTATAAGATCAGTAATTTGAGTCTGATAGGTCGGCATTTGCAGGAATATAAGTTTTAAGCACCCACAAGTGTTTAAATGTGATTCCAGTGATGGAGATCAAAGGTGGTGCTTAAAAATATATACCCAGCTGAAGTAGACGGCATGTGCGTAGATGGTCAGTAGGTTAGGTGGCTGAGATTCCTGGCTATGACGAATGAATAGCGGAGTTGATTTTCATACCCGTGGTTCTGACAGTGATTATCTATCGGTATTTTCGATGAGTAATAATCATCCTTGACCCGTCTTGAGAGGTGAGTAGATTAAAACACAAGATAGACAAATAGTAATCCCTTAACCTGATCTATAATCATCCGTGAGCTTTGAAGGGGAAAGGAATACTAGCACATTATAAGGCTCATAGTGTGTTGAATATGAAGTCTAATCAACCGTGAACTGCAAGGGGATAGAAAAATAAGGTAGTGGCTCAGGCGGGTGAGATAAGAGCTCGAACCAACCAGAACACTTGATCAGCGCCCCCCTTGGCGAGGCGGAGACGAAAGCCGAAGCAGCCCGGTCAATGGAGTGGAAGACAACGACACCCGTTGTGTCCCAAGAGCAGCAAGAGGCGATCACGATGGTACGAATAATTGTCAACACGAGCACTATATAACTGTAATCACATCACTTTCCTTCCTTCATCCTCCGATAAAAATTCCCGGTAGTGAATTGAAACGTCAGGAAGAAATATAAAAAACCGATTGACTACAAACATTTGTTTTTACAATGTCATTCAAATCGGCCACAAGCGTTTTCCAACTTCTTAAAACTATATTAAATTAAACTAATCATGATGACAAACACCATAGTCCATCACGATTGACGAAAGACAACAACTGTTGACCGTCGAACTCCAAGATTATCTGGTTCAGAGAGACTAGCGGCAGTGGGAATATATAACGAGATAGCTACAGTACAGGGGATAAGTACAATTCAGGAGGAACTAGTAAGGACGGTTGAAGATGCGTTCAAGTCCCGAACTGAAAGTCTTCTTACTTTGGCTCCATTAATACGCTCTAAAGGAAGAAAACGACATCAGTTTGGTTGTAATGAACACCGCTGCATCTGGATATCAGACTTCACACCCACATCCGTATTCTGGATAAGCAACTCTAACAGTCAGATTGGCAATTGGAACTAGGGCCTCTACCATCGGATCTCCATCCGTTAAGATAAGCAATAAACGTTTATTCAGCGGTGGTTGGATCGAGCTTCAAGTGCTTGAAGAACGCTAGTAGAACAAACAGTGCCTCACAATTTCAGCTCGCTAACTAAACAATATCTGGGAGATCTCTGCGTAGCCGTATCATTAACTATCGCGAACTGACCACCGTTTTTGAAATAGAGTCGAAGGAACTTAGTTCTTAGCATATTATACGTTATTCGGCTGTCGCATTACTACTAGCTGAAGAGGGGTTTTCGTCTTAATTATCTTACACCCTCAATAAATAGACAGTTTCCACACTTTCAAAAAGTTTGGGAAAAGCAATTGTGAAAAGTGCTTCTGGTATGGTAAGGCTAGAGAATCAAGAAATGAGCGATATTTGTAGTAATACCACTATCCTCAACACCACCGCAGTTTGAATCAAAATAATAACTGTGCCGTGTGTCTTATATACATCGAAAGCAGGCTATTCTGAAGTTTCCAACTTCATGCCGAAGTCAATTAAAAGCTTAAACAGCATCAAACGATCAGGAGCAGCTATAGTGCTCGTAGTTACTTAATAATTTTTTATCACTATGCTTTTTTTAAAAGGTTCCATTTTTTAATGACTTAACGACAGTCGTCGGTCTTCAAACACTGTAGACGCTGGCCACTTCGCTTCATCCCCCAGATTTGCGTTTTAATGCCGGGTAAAGTTTGCGCAGGCCAACAGATTCAGGTCTATGTTGTGCGCGATTGTTCGTGATCTTTTTTATTGTTGCAGTCGCCATTTTCACGGTGCTTCCTAATCGTTGTGATCCTAATCAAGTTCACTCAGTTCCACGGGTTGATTTGAGATCCCGTTTGCACACACTACTAATGTAGGTGCGGCTTACCCTAATCAGACAATGTAAGCATTATCTCGATAATTCTGGAGTTCCACAATAAAATTTCCGGCTGCTGTGTTAACTTCATCAATCGTTTATTGGCTTTTGCCAACTTGAACAAGACTTCACGTTGTATTTATTCATTTCTGTCTTAACGGTTTAAATCGGTGAGGGTAATCACCGAATTTGCTTTATGGACGGTTCCATTTTCACATGACATTTGCTTTCGTTTAGATTATGCCTTTGTTTGAATTTTATGACGCCAAGGTAGTAGTTCCGGAGCAAGTCCATCGGTTATATGGTACAACCCTTGTACTTGAACTGATCGATCCACAGATTTCTCGACTACTTCGCGATTACCCATGATCACATTCCTCTCTCAATCGATAGTGGTCTTAAAAGTGCCCTTGATGTCAATTCCACGTAGCACATGCGCACATTGTATCTCTTTTGCTTAAAGAGATCCAAAACGACAGCGAATCCTAATTCAGGAAGTAACAAAAGCACGAAAAACATGGGCTATTTTGCCAATGCTGCAAAGAAATTCGCTCTGACTATCAGTTTAACTACAACAAAGGTCATTGGCTAAGGGTTATCGATGCGCGGGAAATTCGGACTGAAGACCACATACTAGAGGTGGTTCACCTGTCTGGTATTCACTATCTAAAGTAACCTCTCTTCAAGCAAGCAAATGTATTGACAAGCCAGCAAAATTATTGTCTCGATAAACAGACGCGTATAGAGCAACCTGTGTAAATAAAATAATACAAGTGTCGAGATCATGTGTGTAGCGAAACGTGGACGCTCTCCACCTGTGAAATTTTCGTAGATATAAAGACGGTATTTTGAACATAGCTGTTTTTCAATCAGTCAGAATGCAAAATGTGTTCGCTCTTCTAGCTCACATTCGTCAACGTTGGTTCGGCCATGTGTAAAGAATGGGTGAAAATCGCATTCAGGAAGCAGTACTGTATCCCGTACTTGACGGTTGTTCAGATCAATTCCAATATCAAAGCCACGCTACAAGGAAGTCTGCAAAGAAGACCTCAAATCAAGCTTACTGGGAAGAAATTTCGATGGATCGCAACAGTTGGCGAAGCACGATAGAGGCGGCGGCAAAAAAACAAGATCTAAAACAAATGAAGTCACGGGACTCGAGAAAATCTAACAAGTTTATCCAGTTGGAAGCCAAATAAACGTTGTTTGGGGCAGTTTTGAATAATAATAATAATATTATTATTATATTTATATATAATATATATAATGTATAAATATGTAATATAATATATATATATATATAAATATATATAATAAAATGTATATTATTATTAGTGGGATGAAGAAGAAAATGATTTGAAAACTACTCACAAGCAATTCGCAGTTAGACAAGTATGTTCATACGCCTTGTTTAATCATGTTCTTATGTCTGAGAAATTGTCAAGCAGCGGATATCTGTTTGCCTCAGCGTTTAGCAAAATATGCCACATATTAAGCAGTGCTTACTCAGTGGGGCTAAATATCAATAAGCAGTGGGTTCACTACGAAATAAAGCTCCATGTGATCGTATTACAGGGACTTTTCGTCGGTCGGATTTATCATCTACATATATTTTCTGCGTCTCCATCAATATTTTTTCTTCATCAAGGTTTTTCAGAGGATTTTATTTGTTATGGTGCACTACTTACAATTTCTCAATAGGATAATTAGGTTTTCGGTATTTCGAGCCAGATTGATCCGCGAACTTAAAATGGTGCTGTAAACTATGGTTGCGATCGCGTTAGATCTCATCATTGTAGCCTATCTAGGCCACACACCTGAACCAGGATGCTCGAATAAATTACTTTCAATTCCGTCTCAGCATCCACCGGTAGATCAAGCCTTCTTCAAACAGATTCGTAACGTGTCGCTGACACGCCAGTCAGCAATTTTAAACAATCAATACCGTGTATTATATAAATCGATCCCATAAATCAATCTATTCGATTACAGCTTCAGTACGCAGATAGTGTGTTCCTGAAACTGAACTAATTTTTGTTGCGTGAATGCGACTATTGTATGAAGAAACGTTTCGTTCGATCGGCCTCAAGAAGGTTCGGTCATAATCACTGGAAGCATTGGATGACGACTAACGAACAATTTAAAATGTATAATATTATTATTATTAGTTATCCTTTATTTTTCCCAAACGGGATGAATTTTCAGCCGATAACATATGTTACGATTCAACGTAAAGTGCAATGTTACCCATCATTTCCTTTTTACTGCCCTTGACAATTCATACGCAAGATACTATATCAAGGCTGCTGGATGGCACTGAGCGAAAATAGAGATCGAAGCAATAATAGATTGCCAGCATTTGTTTTTTGGCTTTCATCAGTATCAAGATATTATGGATATTTTTCATCTCGATTTGCTTTATCTTTTAATTGACGTTTTGATTTATTTCAGTTTATTTATTCTTTTTTTTTCATTTACGTGTTTATGATATATTTCTTCAGTCACTTTACACTTGAGTATTATTATTTGCATTAGTTTCAATGGGTATCCAATACCGAAACCAGAATTTTACATAACATTTTACATAAGGTTCCTCTCTATTGGGTGATCGAGCGTGATGAATAAAGCTCTATTATTATTATTATTATTATTATTATTATTATTATTATTATTATTATTATTATATTATTATTATATTTTCTGGCTGCAAGACAAGTATTCCTGAGTCACCATCTCATGTGAATACAGTTCAATATGTGTTGGAAATAGATGCTGAATATTGGGTGGCTGTTTGTTAAATTTTGTAAAATGGAGCATTTCGAAACTTTTATAGCTAAGTCTAAGGTACATCTACAAATTGACGTCACTGTCAGGATCCTGGATGATAGCTCGCTGAGGTCTCGGACATACATACGCTAAATTTACATATCATCACATCATTTTGCGCATTTGAGCTGGTTGCCGAGACGAACCATGCAACCCTTCTTTAATTTATTTTCGGCATGACTGCTGTCGGTGGAGAAGACTTCCGCTTGTCACCTATTCCACTGGACATATTTCTTGGGCGATTTTTCAGCAATAGGAACCAGTCTTCGGTTTGCATATGACATTCCATTGTTGGCAGCGAGCAAGATCTTAGTGAACATTGGAACATCAGAGCTGCAGCACGCGCACTCAAAAAGCCCCAGTGGCAAACACCCATGGTTCTTTGAAACTGACAGTAGCCAATTCGAAGTTTAATAATTGTCTAATTGAATATATATACACTAAAAGGACCTAACTTTATCTTCCTTAGCAAACCACCATAATTTATTTATTTTGTACTCGAAATGTTGTATGGCAATGCTGCCGAAGCAGTTCGATAGATAAGCTCCTTATATGGAGAGGAGGTCATAATCGAAAGAAATGTGTGAGATGGTTTGGTACAGTTAAAAAAGGGTAACTTGGACCCTCGAGACACAGCTGAACAGCCTACCACATTCAGCGAAGATCATTCACATGCGCTTATGAAGTAAACGATCACATGGAATTTGTCAAGAAGTTGAACAATCTTCCAATGACAATACTCTCAAATACCTTAAATGGATTGGTTTTGATCGAAAAATCTTGGGGTGCGGAAGCCACACATGCTCACTGCAAGGAGGACATGTATCTGCCCTAGGACTGCTACTCAATCTATTGCCCGATATTGAGCAACAACAATTATAACCGGCGACTTTTTGCACAGAGTTTCCACAAGAAACGAGAAATGGTGTCGCCAAAGATATGAGTGGATGGTTTCATAAGGTTCGTCAAACCTCGCGGACTAGGGACAACGCCCGAAAAACTACGATTTGGGTGGACAGACTCATTGATTTAAAAAAACATCAAGATGGAACAGAATCTGTGCGTTTTCCAGTCACGGATGATGCTATCCAAAACAAAAGATCTAATCAACAAGGCTCATTGATATTACAACTCATTATCTAGTTGTAATGGTTTGCGCCAGGGCTATCCACACTCTTCCCAGATTCTGCTCGTCTGTTGACCGTGTCCCAAACTGCACTGTACTGATCTACTTTAGCACGTGATGTTAATAACGCACCTTCTTAACATCGCTGATCTTCACTAAATTGTCCTCTTGACATCAATATAGCTTCAGGGACCTGATACGACTCGTGCCATAAACCTTTTGTTCCTAAACGAATGACTATGTCCTGAACTAACAATTAATTTATTATTAAGTCGACGAAAATGACCATGAACTATGGACATGGATGAACTGTAAATTAACCTACAGAGACATTATTATAAATACGTAAATCCTCATATACTTAAGTACTTATCCAAAATACAACCTTCGATGCCGTTGATTGGTTCAATTGTTTCTGCTGGTGATGCTATCAGTTGGGTTGGAGCGATCAGAGTACTACATCTCTTCTTAAGGAAAGCAGGGTGACCAGAATGCTACTTACAAATGATCAAGTAGATAGTTGTGTATAGGTGGCTAATAACTGACCTGACAACCGAAACTGAGTAGCCCAGTGGACTACGTACTTGGTTTGCATCCAAGAGTTTGCAGATTTAACAAAATATTAGTAAGCTACACTGATGAGATCTAATAAAATCGAAACCACTATTTCTAGCTCCATTTTAGTCTGGCATAGGTCATAATCTGACATAGGGTCATGTAAAATCCCGAATAGATCAAAATACTCATAAGAAATTGTGAGCGGTGTACGTCGTATCAACAGAGAGCTAGTTGAAATACAGTTAACTGCAGAAACTTAATATATATGTTGGTTAGTACATCGAGGAGCATGGGACTTGAGTTGTTGAGTGGTAACTAATTGATAAAACGCAAAAAAGTTTTGGGTTAATAAAGTAAAAATCGTTACCTTCTCGCGATATTCAACAAAATTCCATTCTCCTGCTGTTTTCATCCGTACCGCTTTGACCAATGTGTCCACACACACACTCCAGGGCCAGTCAATCGCATCCGAACAGTAACTCATGTTTGCAGCCCACATTAGTGCGTGCCCAGCTTCCAGACAGTTCAGTTCAACTAATCGAAGGTGTGCCCTTGATCAGCTTGTCTGTCCCCCAGTGGGGATCCACGTCAGTGTGAGGAACTGTGAGAAAAGCGTGTTTGAGGCTTGCCATTCTGTGGGAAAATCTGTGTCAAATAATGGGGACATTGCAAATTGATATGATCACGTGACTTGCTCAGTGTGAACACGGCTTCAGAGAACAATGACAAGGGTTCAATAAGTTTAAAAAAGCTTGTGACCGATTAGGATGTCATTGTAAAAACAAGAGACTTTGTTATTACATTGACAAGGGGCTAATAGATTGATTACCCTCAATTAGAATGCGTCCCAATGCATTGCAAGTCATGAATAACCACCCACTTGTGTGGGCCTTATTGGTAGCGTGTAGGAATAATCAATAAGATGATGCTGAGTGCTAGAACAACAGAGTTACCGTATATGGAACGGACACAAGCGGTAATGAGTCCGAGGTTATGACGAGTAACAGAAACATGACATATCCCACTGAAAATTCAGCCAAATCATGTGGTAAAAAGCTTAGAATACGCTGGAGCGTCACACACGAAATACGGTACAAGTATTGAGAGATGTACTAAGCGCCTCAAAAGCAACGGGCTTGACATGGTGTAGTAGAGCTTCTTTGTATATGGAATATTCCAGTGAAACAGGCGATTTGGGATGCACAAGATTTTTAATCAATGAGTACGCCTCTTTAACCGATGAAACTCAAGAAATAAGCAGTTTTTTGTCATCGTTTGGGTGAGGCACCATATTTCAAATCTTTCACGATAATCTTCAATTTATCTGGCTGAATGATGAATATCCATATGCTCGATAATAGGAGGTGACATTATCCTGATCGCGACGCCAATTGTAGTATTTCTAGAATGTTATGAATAATGGAATACGAATTAGTCCCAAAGAATGATTGAGAATTCGAACCAAACGCAATGGTACTTGTATTTCGAATTACGCGGAATTGTATATAGTGTACATAAAGAATTGTATTAGTATTATCAGTGCATCTAAGATCATCATACGTCCATATAGCGTCGTTGTGGTCTTCCAATCGACCTCGAGCCAAACGTCCAAACATCTAGTGTGTAAGGTAATAACTATTGTTTTTAGTTATTTTTAATAAACTCCTTTGAATAAGAAGTGAGAACTTACGTCTGAATGTCACGGATAAAATATCACGTGATTTGTGTGTGAACTCGCAAGAAAATGTTTACGCGTGTGTGTTGGGATTTTTGAAGTCGTCACCTAGCTTACAAATCCTTGTGCACCGGTGTCCTTATTTTCGGACACCTAATCAGATGATCGCTCCAGGGCTCTATATGATGAATCATCACAGTGCGTGACGCTCACTCGTTGTTGACTCGTTAAAGCGGCCCTTGCACGCTCCATCCCATTATTCACCACGAATGCCTTCGGAGAGAGGCGTAGAATATAAATGAAGAACATTGGATGGGTATGAGCGATAGCACGGTTTCTTCGCTTTCGTTCCTCACTTGGTGGAACAGCTGATGTTGTCAAGTCATTACCTCATGTATCGGGATAGGAAACAATATTGATCAAGGAGAAACAATGCTGACAAAATTAAGATGCTCCTCCATACTCCACAGTGTCATTGCATGCCGTAAACCACGGAGAGCCCACCATCGAACTCCGATTTACTTTCGATCATAAAAGGCGAAGCTGAAGCAACTGAGCTTGAAAACTATTCCTTCAAATGATCAATGTACCCGTTCCGCGTGGAAATCTAAACTGGAAACATTGTCATAAATAAATGAGATTTTGATGAGCACGAATCCGATTTTTGAGTCCATCCAGTAGCTATCAAAAGGATTCTGAATAATGATTTGTTCTATGCATGGCCAGCTGTGTAATGTTTTGAGAAAAAAAAGCAGTAGTGCACTCGGGGCATATGGCTGGGGTGGATCGGGTAATCTTATCGAACTGTGATCCCATAAGTCCATGATTCGAGGCCGGTCGCTGCTGGATACGAAACGTCTGCTCATTTGAGAAAGATCCTGTAGCAAATAATTGCACAAGCTAAAAAACATTAACCGCCGACAGAAAGGGTCTGGTCTCATTTTACAAATATTTCAGCAAACGTATTGACCAAACCATTCACTCATAATCTTCATCTTATCTATGACCTTTCCATGGGCTTCAATATTCCGGCGGTGTCCGTCCCCTCTGCAAGTTTGTGATTACATCAAACAAAGACTAAAAATGAAAACTAACAAAAAATTACGTCTAGCTTAGCACAAATCAGTTTACTAACAAGTATGAATAAAATAAGCAACGGTTTTTTAAACAAAGTCTCTTAGTAACAATCGGCGTATTTTTTATTTATTTTATTGTTACCAAAGAGACTTTGTTTTTACAATGACATTCCAATCGGTCACAAGCATTTTTAAACATATTGAAGCAACCGTTTAATTTATTTTTCCCCATGACCAACGAAGTAACGTAAATCACTGGCAATCGAATACAAGCATTCGCGTTGAATCATGTGTAACTTTCGGCTAGCAGATGTAAACTCACACGACATTCTCCGCAGAGCAAAGAAGAATATCCAGGTTTGTAAGTACAAAAACCTGAGAAAGATCCTCCGTAATACAGCGACGTACACCGTCACAAAACATTTCTTGTCATCGCTAAGAGACGGACGCTACAATGCTTTGTCTTAAATCTGCAGGATGTCCCTAACACAAACTATCCTTCCGGGGACAGTGGACAGGTTGAAGACGAGAAAGACCACCGAAAACCTGGATGGATAACATAAAAGAACGGGCACGTACCAATCAATAGCTGGATGGCTGACCCACAATACCGGACCCGTTGAGATAGAAAATGTAAATGTGAGGGTCAGTCTGATGTGTTCATTGGATGTTTTCTTCGCTTTTTACAAATGTGCCGCTTTTGGAAACTGTCAACTACATTTGTGAATAAATTGAAGAAAATAACATCGAGCTAAGACTACCCCTAAACGTCCAATTCAACGGAAATTTATACTGCCAAATAGACGGTGTGACCATGGGCTTAGCTCTTCGTCCAGTGTTAGCGGAACAGAACGATTCTTACCTGTTCTTACATGTAGCAGTGGTAGTTTACAAAGAACAGTCTACCGGAAAGCCACGTGGATAGGGCAATACACCATTTTCCATAGTTTTTATTCCAATCAAGCAGAAAAGTAATCTCGTAAGATGCTTAGCCTCGAGAGCTCGGAAAATATGCTCTGATGACAGGTCAACTGACGAAAAGCTTCGAATCAGGAATATACTCAAAGATAATGCTCTCCCAGAGAGGTTCATCTCTGAGAATCTGGTGATCTCAGAACGCAAAACGGATGTCCTGACAGTTGAACGTAAACCAGGTTACTTACAATTTCCATTTAAGGGAAACACAGTGGCAGAACGCATACATCGCAGGCTATACCACTCACTGAGTCGAACCTTCCCAGCCGTGACTATATGTAGCTGGTTTACCATCAGACCGATGATACCATTGAGACTCAAAGATAAGATACCCAGTCCTCGACCAAACTGTAGTGATATACTCTTTTCCTTGCTGTTGTACAGCGGAATATGCTGGCCGCACGACAAGGTGTCTATCAAAGTCGATCAAAGAGCGTCACCCGGCCTGGATCGGAACTTGTATGACGAAATCTTGTTACCAACGCCGTTCAACTGCAGTTTACTTGAAAGGAATCATAATGTTTCAGTGAAAGATACAGCTCGCGTCATCTATAGAGTCTCAAATCAGCAATCCGAAGTGCATAAGGTGCAAGCTTCTGTTCCCACCGCCGAAGCAATCGCCATCCGCCATCAATCACCCACGCTCTGAGTGCGAAAAAGACTTATGCAAGTGGTCTAATTGTCCAGGATTGGCCAATCTGATTGACCGCATGTATTTAAACGATCGATTGATTGAAACACGTGAGACCTGTCATGTCATCGAGTTTCTGATACCTCATTTTGTTCGCTTAACTCTTGCTTGCCTGTTGGAAAAAGGACTATTTATAAACTGTGTATTGTATTTGAGCTAACGAAGAAATACCGAATGCAATTGCACCTCAAATTGTTCGGTTCTCAATTTACATGGGAATAATTCAACATAAGAAGTTGTTCAAGTTTACTGCGGACTAATGTTGATAGAGAAACTTAGCTCAATTTTAATAGATTCTCTCAATGTTCTTTTACCCCCTACGATCATTCAAGCAAAGGGACGGAAGAATGGACTAGTCTAACTCTTGACGCTGGTTTGTCGGCGGCACTTCGGCATAGAGACAATATCTTTTTGTTACCGAGGAGAAAGTTTCATTTCTTCTCTATAGAGTCAAGAAGTTGTATCATTTTTTCTTCGGGTATGACGTTTGTGGTACCTTCTTCAGGAACAGGGTTACTGGCAGCTGTTTCCGTTGTTTTTTCATAGTGGTGAAAAGAGTTTTGTAGGTCAATTGCATTTTGAGAATTGCAACGAACGAACCATATGAGGGTCCCCATGACTTGGAAGTCTCTTGTAAATCTTTTGCTTTTGACATTAGTTTCTACCAACCGTGCTAGAGTAAGACCCTCGCAAATTGCATTATTTCTTACAGCATTCATCATCTTAGCGCTTCCACAGAAATTCTTATCTGCATTAGCTATGATTGCTTGTTCACTTTTCTTGATGTAACGCACGGTGGTTTCATCCACACCATAATGGCATCCTACAGCAGCATCACCGTTTCCCTCCTTTATCATATCAAGCAGTTGTACTTTTTCATGTAGTGTCATAACCTTTCTTGAGCGTTTAGCTTCCTTACCAGAAGCCAGAGGTGCAGGGCGCTAGAATGATATTTTAGGTGTAAGTAGTACGGTAAAAACCAAACATTTAAATTGATAGTACGCACAACCAGTTGCGCAGAAATTTGAAGCAGCCAGGCCAATAAACAGCTTGGTTTGTTGTTCGGTGAAGACGACAGTTGAACGCTACTCACAAATAAGACGACGAATCGATAAAAACTGCTTAAGATCGTATATGCAACAGACATCGTGCAGAACCCGCGAATATGCGGGGCTGCGAATGGCGAACCGCGAGTAGGCGAGGAGTCGCACTATATATATATAGAATAATATATAATATATATATTATATATATTATATTATATATATTATATACAATAATAATATATATATATACAATAATATTAATATAATATATAATAATAATATAATAAAATAATAATATATAATAATTTTATACATATTATATATATATACACGATATTGACTTGTGTGAAAGATAGCGTGAACATCAGATGGATTATGCCGGTCTGGGTATAGCATCTCTTCTGAAGAAAAGCTGGACACCGATACTGTTCACTGGTGATCAGATAGTTAGCTTGAGCAAATAATTTCTGATTCAATTGTTAGAGCAAGACAATCATCACTTATGAGATGTAATGAAAGCGAAACCGTGATATATAGCTCCATATTCCACAGTTCTGTTTGGTCCATGAACAACCTCAAAGCTTAATTACACCAACGAGAAGTTGCGATTAGTGTGCTTCGCATATAGAGTATAAGTTTATTCACCACGATTCAGATATTAGATCAAGGGTAATCTAAATTTTGTCGTTAAAGAATTCAGTGATCTTAAGGCAGCTTTTCCCTTGGTCATTGGAACCTTGAGGTAGGATTTGCTGAATCGGTCCAAATTCGTATAGAGCTTAAAGGTTCCTTATCCGATAACCAAATTTATCTATTATTTTATCACTGTGTTGTGAATAGCGGCGCAGTGAATAAGGCATTTTAAATCGAAAACGATCCTTGTTCGAATTCAGCCTCGACACCCACTTCGTCTTGGCCAACCACCCACGAACAACTCACAGAGTTGTTTGGCGCTAGGCCTATCACCAGTCTGGTGAACGTCCTATCCCCGAACTGACCACCTACGTCATCCATCAACACCGAATAATTGCTCGCTTCCGGACATTCGAGGAAAGCAATTTCCACTTGATGCAATTAGTGTGTAAATACCTGAAAATTGTAGGTTGTACAGTCATTGATGGTAATTACCGAAGTAACATTTTTATGCATGCTTCTAATTCGTGGAGCAATTACAGGTACTCTTTGCTTGTTTCTTCTTGACTTAGGCGTGAACTACGGGAGGAATATTAAAAGTACGCTCATGTGGTACGCGTCGCCAATAGGGAGGTATATCTGCTTACACGTAGAGCAGGCGCCTTCGCAAAATGCTACAGGTAGGAATCTAATGTCTGGAGTTGTAACCAGATTAGTGAGCTAATGGATACCCACCTAAGGGAAATGGCAGAATGAAATTCTAAATCAAGTGGAAAATGGAGTTATACTGTCTGAACCCAACTGAAAACATGCTTGGCATCTCTGAGAACCAAAATAATCGGAAGCACATATGGCTGGGGTTGAGAACCGCTAGGTCAACTTCCTGTCACTGTGTGGCAAGGATAGTAGTATCTCGGACATCACTAGAAGAAAGTTTATCAAATATGCCTGGCTTTTTTCAACTTATTCTGTGGTTCCTACTCTTTTACCGGATTTGACTGGCGCCAAGACTTTCATGCAGTGTGGCATATATAATATACAGTTGAGACCCCGCGGGGGTTACGTTCCTTACTCCTCCGGCGAATGGCGAAACACCCGCGAATATTGGATGCATGTTTAAAGCGTATATTTATGATATTAAATACGTTACCAAATGTTTCCCAAACACCAGAAAGATGCTTTCTATTCATTAAATACAGTAATAATTTAACCTTACTGCATGCGGTTATTTATTTCTCCGTAATTGTAATGTAAAAAATTACTTCAATATTATATTTTAATAAAAAGAAACGTAAGAGACAATATCATTTATTACCGAAACACTGGAGGAGAAAGTTCCATTTCTTCTATAGAATCAAGAAGCTTGTATCATTTTTTTCTTCGGTATGACGGTTTGTGGTTCCTTCTTCAGGAACATGGTTACTGGGCAGCTGTTTTCCGTTGTTTTTTCCTAGTGGTGAAAAAGAGTTTTGTAGGTCGACATGGCAAAGTCAATTGCATTTGAGAATTGCAACGAACGAACCATATGAGGGTCCCATGACTTGGCAGTCTCTTGTAAATCTTTTGCTTTTGAACATTAGTTCTACCAACCGTGCTAGAGTAAGACCCTCATATTGCATTATTTCCTACAACATTCATCATCTTAGCGCTTCCAAAGAAATTCTTATCTACATTAGCTCTGATTACTTGTTCATTTTTCTTGATGTAAACGCACGGTGCTTTTATCCAAACCATAATGGCGTCCTACAGCAGCACAACCGTTTCCCTCCTTTATCATATCAAGCAGTTGTACTTTTTCATGTAGTGTCATAACCTTTCTTGAGCGTTTAGGTTTCCTTACCAGAAGCCAGAGGTGCAGGGCGCTTGAATGACATTTTAGGTGTAAGTAATACGGTAAAACCAAACATTTAAATTGATAATACGCACAACCAGTTGCCCAGAAAGCTGAAGCAGCCAGCCAATAACAGCTTGGCCTGTTGTTCGGTGAAGACGACAGTTGAACGCGACTCACAAATAAGACGACAATCGATAAAAACTGCTTAAGATCGTATATGCAACCAGACATCGTGCAGAACCCGCGAATATGTGGGGCCGCGAATGGCGAACCGCGAGTAGGCGAGGTCGAACTGTATATGAAAAGGATTTATTTATAGTACGCATTGCACATACACAAATATATGGGATAAGTTCATTTTTATATTAAATTATTTTATTTAAATAATTGAAAGGAATTTTCAGAATATCGATTTTTTTAAACAATATCTCAGTCCATTAAAAGCGTTCCACTTGCTCGCAGTCCACATGACGTAAACAACTCCTGTGATTACGTGGGTTGACAAAATATCGATAAATTTCTTAAGCATGACTAAGGTGTGGACACATGAAACAGTGAGTCAATGTTCATGTCACCAAATGAGTAGTGCTGACGAATTGAGGTTATTTTTTTCCTGTAGCTTCCTCATATATAATATCTGACTCACAGAACTGGTTATGAATAAGTTAAAATGAGGGTTTAACTAATGTTGACCGAAATAATGCGGTCCAAATTATTATTGAAACTTTACAACAGTTCACATGACCTAATTTTTATCCATAGGTTTTTCACTGCCTTAAATATTTATCGGTTATGTTTCACATGCACCCTCAGGAAGTACAGCAGCGAAACTATGTATTAACAATGGAGACTAATTGTAATTCACTGGGCGAAACCTCCAACGATTCTATACACATAAAAATGGCAAATATATATTTAAAACATTGCCTGCCTTCAGCAAGCCTCACGCTAGAGCATGCTCGTTCTCCTGCACCATATGCGTCTGAGGTTGCTTGAATCATGTTGAAAACGAAGGTCGTGTAAGATATAGAACTTGTCAGTGGCGCCTGACTAACCTGAATTTTCAAGCATACGCTAAAAATAAATAAATAAAATAAATAATAAAATAATTAATAATAATAATAATAATAATAATAATAATAATATTAATAATAATAATAATAATAATAATAATAATAATAATATAATAATAATAAATAATAATTAATAATAATAATAATAATAATAATAATAAAAATAATAATAATAATAAGCTTGTTATTATTATTATAACATTTAAATTAAAATTGAAAAATTTGGGGGAAAAAATAATCAGATAAAACCAATTTGGTCTCAAATACTGCAGTCTCTAGAGACTGATGGAAGTCGTCACTTTATCCTGATCTCATCGACCATGAGTAAGAAACAGAGCTCGAGAGAATCTTTATCCTTTTCATATCATAGAACCGCCTTTAGTTTGCAGCAGATCTGTGCTCAATCTTTTTAGCTGTCCAGTCAGCTATTTTTGTCTTATTTGTCTTTTCTCCCCTCAGTTGTTCCTCAAGGAATTATTTAGATACATGACTACGAGAAGTTTTATGGCTGAATCATTCATGATTTCCGCTTTATCAACGGGGATTATTGGTTACCAAAATGTGGCTGGACCTTTTTAAAATACATGCGTACAATAATTTAATTATTCGTATAAATATTTAATGTGGTAATCAATTTTCAGTATTTTTAACGGTTACTTGTATTTTATTTGGTACACCGTCGTCTTTGGCCATAGTGGTTTATGCTAGACAGACAGTTTTTCCACGGTTACTATAGGCTTTGTTAGCCTGTTCACTTGTTCCGCGACTTTATGTGGTGTTGGTCGACTTTTGTAGTCGCTGCCTTTATGAGTCTTACGTAGCTATTTCGATAAAGCGCATTCTATTCACAGTTTGACATGTCGATGCCTCCATATTTCATATCCCGCTTGCGGACGTCCATGTAGCCTAGATTTGGTCTTCCGATGGACCTAGAGCCACTGGCAAGTTCACCACACAGCACAGCCTTCGGAATGCGTTTTTAATCCATTCATTTTCAGATAGCCGAGCCAAACGTAGATGTTTCTGAAACAGGACGGCGAAGACAATCTGGAGTCCGGCTGATTGCCAGATAGCTTGTTCGAGATGCTATCATGCCAATTTATGCGTAGAATTCTTCTAAGATGTCGACGAATCCCAAACATAAACTGACAAGATTACATATCAGTCTTCCAGTCTTCCAGAAATATAGAGTCCCAGACATCTGTAGTTACTCGATCACATGAAGCTAACGGTTCCAGGTACATCAGAAGCCAAATCAACGCTAAACAGGCAAATTCACGAAGGAACAAGCTATCAACTGGGAGGACATTGAGTCATTAACAATGATTGCTTTCGAGTCCAAATGCGTTATTCACTGCGCCGCTATTCACAACACAGTGGTAAAAGAATAGATAAATTTGGTTATCGGATAAAGAACTTTCAAGCTCTATACGAATTGGACTCAGTCGGCAAATTTGACCTCAAGGTTGCAATGACAAACGAAAAAGCTGCCTTAACATCACTGAATTCTCGGATGACACAATGTAGATGACCCACGATCTCCGAATTTTGAATCGTGATGATGTATATGCGAAGCACACTAATCGCCATTTCTCATTGATGTAATATACTTTGGGGTTCTATGGACCAAATAAAACTGTGGGAAAATGGAGCTATATATCGCGGTTTCGCTTTCATTACATCTCATCAGTGAAGATTGTCAATGTATTGTTCCAACAATTGAATCAGAAATTAATCGCTCAAACTACCTATCTGATCACTGGTGAGTAGTATATCGGTATCCGGCTTTTCTTCAGAATGGACGCTATACCCAGACCAGTATCATCCATCTGATGGCCTTGCTATCTGTCGCACAAGTCAATATCATACATATAATATATAAAATATTATATATACATTTTAATATAAGATAAGTTAAGATAAGAAAAGTGCTTTATTTATCCCAAATGCGGATGAATTTTCAGCCAGTTACGTGCATTCCAATATTACAAAAAAAAACAAAACGTTTGCCATCATTTGCCAACTTGTGCTTGACTCAATACACGCGCGTTATTTTCCCATGGTAAATCTCCATTGTTTTACTTCAGCAAAAACGTCTCCATTCCTCCTTCTATCCGTATCGGAACTACATGCAACTGAAATGGTATTTTGATGTTGTGGCCGAATTGAATATATATAATATATATTTTTCACATAATATATATATCATTCCAAAAGCCATCATTGTTTTAAATCTCACTCGCGGTCTTATATCATCCCATAAGCATTGATTAACGTATCGTTTGTACTCGAGCTCCGCTATTTTGTAATCTCACTCTCGATTTATACACGAGGTTTTATGGGAATCGACAGAAAAATTGTAGTCAATTAACTTTTTTATCTGTCACACTCTATTTCACAATAATGTCTATGCTGAAGGGCCGCCGCCAAACCAGTGTCAAGAGTTAGACTAGTCAAATATTTTTCTAATTCCCTTGTCAGTTGTTTTAGTAATATGAATGGTGGCTGCAAAGCAGACTACGAGTATGTGAAGTTGCCTCTCAAATACTTTCCAGACAACACTGGTGGTAAAGAAAATGTATAATTTAGATCTCCTTATTTACAGTACGCCTTAGTAGTACATAAAATAAGGATTTGATCGGGGAATAACACATTCATAACCTAAATAAGATCAGGATGTTAACCATCCATTACATCTCGGACTGAGGGGAGCCAACACACTAGTTTGCTCAATTTTGAGGTTTTGGTATATATCAACCACCCCCACCCACATCAAACGGCTGTTTTTCTCTCTCCCTCTCTCCAATGAGTCTACTCAATTCATTGAGGTTGCTTCCTTTTCACACCCTGTGACCACGTCCCGTACATCTGATACATGCTTAAACCGAGTGCGAATCCGATTGGTCGGAGCCTAAAAGCTGATTGGTTGAACTTACGAAGTTAATTTTTTTCTCTGATTCGTCCGTTGGGGACACGTCATTCGTATGGCTGTCCTCGTGCTGCGATGCATTCCTACACCGTGTGGGTACTGCTTTCCACAATCTTCGCAAATAAACGCATTTTGAATTCGATTCCCCACAAATCTGCCCCCGTGACAATCAACATTTAGCTCTCCCCCGAACTATGAGAGAAATTACGAAACCCCACTGTCTTCACAAAAACAAGTAGTCAATTTTACCCAACCCCCTTTTTTCGTGCCCGACATTACTGTTTCCATATGGATGACCCTCTGGACGATGTTGCCCCTATTGGGCTCTCCCAATTCTGCCCCACAACCTAGTACGAGTGGAGAATTGACTTTCCGGTCATTTCAGAATTCTCACCCAATTGGACGAACCACCACTATCTCGTCACCTACGTTCATCGACACTGAATGTTCATCGTCTCTGGCGGCATCTCATACGTCAGGTCATACAGATAGTGGATTTTCTTCTTGGATAGGTGCACATGATTCGCAGTATAAATTTCCTCTTTTGTTGCCGAAATCTCAAACAGAGAGACATCATTTACACCCGGTTCAGAACCTTCAGTGAACGTGCACAGATTCGGTCCACACGATACTCCGGCTAGAACAAACTCGGTTTATACATCGCCAATTTTTGAGCAACTTACCCTGTGCAAACGCGGTGAACGAAGAGCTGTCAGACAGAATGTTTGTCCGTGATCCGGAAGAGAGTCAGTTTGCATTCAAGCCTACACTCCTCAAGATCAGGAGAAAAGAATTCGCACCGAATATCCGTGTCTTCAAATGACACAATCGTTTTAATAGAGATTCCATCCGAACAGTGCCGTTAGGCAATGGAGCTTGGCGACAAGTCAACGGGAATCGGTTTTTCGGACCGCTTGACCCTCCACCAGTGTGTTCTTGTGCGTCGAAGTATTCGTAGGTCGCTGAGAATGCCTCCAGTCCTTTGTTCATCGGACACCCTAGGTTGCTAGCTAGCGCTCCACCGACGACTGACTATCCAAGTGTTCAGTTTCACAGATCACATGGCATATTCCTCTAGAGCTGACGGTCGGCTTGCTACCACGAGTGTGCAGGAATCTGTTGATGGCATGGTAGCAGATACCAGTTAGGTCTTCTACATCCTCAGGGAATCCTCAACACCGGAGACCTGGATCCGCCCCGCTTTACAGCACTTCTTCTATTGAGGAAGAACGCGGAGGGGAAGATGATTTGAGTACGGATCAAGAAAGTGAAGATGAGAGTGACCTAGCTCCTGAAGATCAACTAAAGCCAGTTGTGAGTAAGCACCTAGGACATCGACGTTTGAGCTGTGGGTATCGACGACACCAGACGTTACTTCGATCCGAGAATGCAGTTTCGTTGAACGCATATCCAACAAATGAGCCGAGCCGCGGATACTTGAATCGTTCACTGTCACAGTCTACAAGACAACACTGTTTTGTGCGCCGATCTGAGCTCTTAGAATTGAACGAACTGGCATCTTGGCTTTCAGTAAGTTTATGGTAGGGTATTTTCTTGCCCATCATGCATTATTTTTTTATTAATACTATCAATTCTTACAAATGGGCAATTGACTGCATTGGTGAAAGGAAGCAACACAGAACAAATTTTGTTCAGTTCATTATGCATTTCACTTGTCGGTGTTACAGACAAATCCGTTTTGATGAAATCCCACATGGGTATTTTTAGGATTTTCAATACAAAACGTGAATCGATACCCAAGTTCACTTTTTTCAATGTGTTTTTTTAAATCTGCTATTTACTACCGACCATTGTGAACATTTGTGAAACATGGATGTAAAAACAATAACCTGCTAATCTCAGCACTAAATAATTAGTCGTGATACTGCTTAGTTGCCTGAACTGAAGCGGAATTCGAACCGGGATCATCTTATTCACTCTCCAAGGAGCAAGGGTGCTATTCACTCTGTTATACTCCGATGAGTCAATTTGAAAGTAGTCTTTTATGCATATACATGAATTTGGATGACTGCACGCGACATTTGCATTTCGTTCTCAGATCTGTTGTTTCGGAAGTACATTTTTCCAATTTCTCACGCACCACGATTGTCGATTATCACCGCATTCTTAACATTCCGACTTGCTCCTGTGTCCTGATGAGACGTACTCACGAATTCACTCGGATTTTGTTTGAGCGTGTTTCTGATCTTCGCACAGCCAAGGCTACGCTTTGTGGATTGATCCGTCCAGATTCTTTATCTATCCTAGACGAAAAAGTCTTCCGGGGTTATCGCAGCCTGGTCGTTGGTAATTCTCGGAGATCAATCACAGCGGTCTCGGTGCTACTGCGTATTTGCGGCCTTTTTATCTATGAACCAGATGTCTATTATTGAATTGCTGCCTATCTACGCTGACATTTTTTTTCCCACAGTAAACTTCTTAGTTAAGAATGTTCGCCTATCTGCAACTTGCCAGACTATAAAACGCACTTAACTACTAATCATGTTATGAGATATGAATCTGCGTTCGAATCCCACCACTGGCATCAAACATCAATGAGGATAAGGTTGGTATGAGGACAAATGGGAATACGATGAAAGTTCATACTATTTCAACCGCTGGGTCACCAAACTGCCTTCTAATTCCTTCGACCTCAAAGATTGTGAAGGGCAGTGGTGGTCCTACTCCAAGTTCATATTTGTTCATTCCTTGCTATTGTTTATCTGTCTCCTTCCTTGCTTCTCCCACCCTTCATTGTTCCCTGAAACGATAGTTTTTCGTTGGGGGCATCCTAAGGTATAATCGTCATTAGGGCAAAAGCATTAACCACTGTCACTAGTCAGAAGTGGACAACGTGAAGTAGCTCTCTCTCCATTTCATTCCTAAAGGTCTGTCAAGATTCGAGTCTACCGATGAGAAGGTGGGAGACAGTTCTTTAGAATTCATAGTTTCAATTTTAAATGTCAAAGCATGTCATGTCTGAGTTTCCTCTGTTGATCCTTATTTTTTATTCGAAAATATGCACGTGATATATCATGATTAGAAAGATCATTCAGTGATCTGATATCCATGCTGAAATGGATGTATGCTAATCAATTTAAGCTAGCAATCCTCAATGGCTCGAGTCCCACACTGATG
>JALGAQ010000009.1:465223-500839 GCA_028829895.1 Sinotaia quadrata | reverse complement strand
AGTAATTTGTAACCCAAATCACCGATTGCAGTAGGGTTATCACCAATAATCGTTTTGCCTAATATTTTGTGTAGCAGATCGTTATCCATTAATTATCCATTATTCTCTACCTGCGCATCTTGTGATAGACAATCGAGGAGAAAAATTACGACAGGGGCTCGAAAAAAATGAAAACTTTGATCTAGTTTTTGTTATATAATGGCAGTCCCATAATATTCCGTTCCTTTTTACCTTGACTCTGTCTTAAAGCACCAGACCGAAAGGTTGAAGAATAATAGAATACGCTGCCTGTTATCAACATACTTGTTTTACATTGACATCTCAATCGGTTATAAACGCTTTTAAAATTATAAAGTGGTTCTCTCCATAATTTTGTCGAGGGACTGAACAATTGAGATTTTTGGTTATCTCCTGCATCGAACGAGTATGGGTCTGTCAGTTCGTGCTCAGCTTGAGACGAATCTTTGTCAAATACTAAATTTCACGCACAGTTATTAATAAGCCAATTATTCAGCCAGATACCACATCAGTAACCAGATTCAAACACAGATAAACTTGCATAAACGGTGTCACGTGCATATACTGAAAGCAAGATTAACCGCCGTTCAGTAGGTTAAACATACATACAGGTCGGTTCAGTGAGGTAAACAATGTTGTGATCAAAACAGTATTGTGCTCCCTATATTATTCGACTTATCAACCAAATGTAAATGAATTATTACCACTGCTCTTTAGATTCCGAAATAAGCAATCGTTTTGGTTAAGCAGAAAAAATAATATCCGATTGAACAAACGCTTCTGAAACAACTGTCCACTGAGTGTAAACACAAAGATGCATGTTTACAGATCTTCCGCGGTAACACAACATGGATATTGCACTTACACTAGAAAAGCGGGATTAACTTTTCTCACTTGCAAAATCTTCGTAGAATATTACAGATCAAAAGACAAGACCATATCTCGCACAACGCCGCCCTTCGTGGAGCCGGACGTCTGCGTTGGCTAGGCCATGTGAAACGAATAGATAAAAATCGCATTCCGAAGGCCGGGCTAAATAGTGAACCTGCCAGAGGTTCCGATTCGAACGGAAAACAAAATATACGCCATAAGAACATGCAATCAGGAGACCAAATCCGGAGACAGTGACCAAGCGAACTAAGAAGAAAGTGTGGTGCACGGAAACAGATCACAGAATATCACAAAAGCGACAGCTACAGAACTATACCTGGACCACACGAAGTCGCGGCACCAGAGAACAACCAGTAATTATGTAAAAATGTGCCTGATCAGTATAAGCCTCAATCATGCAGTAAATGAAACATAAGCAAAGAAGTTACTGAGAATGAAAATAAAACCGCAACGTGATGAGATGATATAGATACTAATAATAATAATAATAATAATAATAATAATAATAATAATAATAATAATAATAATAATAATAATAATAATAATAATAATAATAATAATAATAATAATAATAATAATAATAATAATAATAATAATAATAATAATAATAATAATAATAATAATAATAATAATAATAATAATAAATAATAATAATAATAATAATAATAATAATAATAATAATAATAACCATTATTATTTCTATTATTCTAATGATAAAAATTGATAAAAGAGAAGAGTTAAAATAAAATAAAGTGAAATAGAAATAGAAATTAAACAATTGATGTAAGATTTAGTAACGAGCATATAAATCAAGGAAATTAAAATGAAATAAAATCAATTGAGATTACAAACACTATAAGCTCCCACACTGATGAAAGCCAACATATCCAACTAATCTTATCGATTTCTGAGTTAATGCTCGTCTTACCCAGGCTTGGAAATCAGGCGATTAAACCCAAGACGTGCTGCATAGATATGATAAAACGGAAAAACCCGGGGAACGAATAGTAATAGTCGATCAATGCGCTTTCATTAACAGATTCAATGAGAATGACTTGCATCTAATTAAGATACTAATAAAACCAAGGTACATTAAAGTGCCATCGGTTGCAACTAAGACCCAACTAACAGCAAGGAACTTCGAAGAGGTTTAGACGGAAATAAGCCTTTGATCTGTTTATCTGTAACTGTTCACGGATTGTATAATTGTCACCTCAGTTTCCGAAACCAACTAAAATCAAGAGATTTTTCACCACTCACAAAATGCTTATAATTACAAGCTTCATCACCTCATCGAAATGACCCGACAATTCAGCCTTGTTTACTAGAACAATTGACCCCCATATACCTGAGCTTAGAACACAGTGGGAAAACTAGGGATCAAGTTGAAACTTGTCACAAGTACTGCGGAAATAAAATATATAATATCCTCATTAGAAAGTCTAGAAATACGACCATCTCTATCAACAGAATGTGAGAAAACAAATATTTCATCGAAACCAGATTTTGGGTGACAATTGTACGATTGATGTCTCAAAGAACCTGGCTTTAGACTTCCAGGATTTACAGCTGGGGCACCTTACATCTCTAATCGAAAACGGTTTGAAGCAAAGATGTGTGCCTACGCCCATACTGCTTGGAATTTTCTTCTCGCTGCTTACGTGTACCCAAACGATGAGTATACCTCCGCAACAGGAGTGATAGTGGATTATTTAATCCGGAAAGCTTCGAGCAAAAACCAAAATTAGGAAATTGTTTATAAGGAAGTTACTGTTTGCATGTGATGCGGTTCTGACTGTCCATTCTGAAAAAAGGATTCCTGTGTGTAATAAGTTGTTTTGCCAATGCTTGAAAGGAATTTGGCCTGGTTATCAGCTTAAACAAAACCAAAGTCAATGGCCAAATGGTTAGCAGTGAGCAGGAAATTCGAATTACAGGCCACACACGAGGTAGTAAATAAGTTCTACTACCTGGAATCCACTATCTTTAGTGACCTCTCCTTGGAATCCGAAATAAACAAGCGTGTTTGCAAAGCAGCAACAATGTCGCGATTGAGAAAACGCGTCTGGAATAACTGTAAACACAAAAAAACAAGTTCATAGATCTTGTGTGATGAGCACTCTCCTCTACGGCAGCGAGAATGTATTCACACCAGCTACATCTTCCATATAAAAAATCTTCGAATAATACTAAGCATAAAATGGATGAAAACGACATTCCAAAGCCCATGCTATATAGTGAACTTGCCAGTGGTTTCGAGATCAATCGGAAGACTAAATCAATGCTCTAAGAACATCTGCAAAAGGGTTGTCAAGTGCGGAGGTGTCGGCCTGGCGAACTGGGAAGAAAGTGCAGCGGGCAGAAGCAGGCAGAGGCTACACAAGTCGACCAAGACCACATGAAGCCGTGGAACAACAGAACAGCCGGACAAAGCCCACGTTTTCGAAATCAAGTGTCCGTTGTTTGTAGTAACTGTGGAAATATCTGGTCGGAAAAGCACTGAGTAATTTCCTGTCTAAGAGATGAAGAACCCAAAATTAATCTTTGATTCGGTTTGAGGATTAAGATTATCCCTAGGCAAATCGTAAAAATTGAACAATTATTCGAATAATTATTCAAATGGTTACACGGCCGCTCATAAACTCTATGGCAAATTTAACCCATCATTCCCCCGGCGATTCACTCTCCTCTACCTCATCCGACTCAGGCAAACGCAAACAAAGACTTCGCGCCAGAAGTATTCAGACATTTGTATGTATCAGACACACACGTGATAGACACACGCCTAAGCGTGGTGCACGCGCGCGTGTAACGACCTCCGTCAAGTGCAGCAGCGCGTCATCCTTAGGCGAGATTGAACGCAGCGTTAAAAATGACAAAAAATGTTGGTTCAGCTTAGGGAAGAAGCAAATAAGATTTCTAGTGTGATGGTGTGTTTGAGAGGATTTACATATGTAAGATTTCCAGTGCCTCAGAAACACACTAGTATTAAAAACTATTAAAAATAGTTCCCATAAATTAGCTACTGTCAGTCCCGAATGACTATCGTCTTTGTCACCTCAGATATTTTTTAATTATCTTTTACCTTAGTCTGTACTTCCAGTTTCTTCCTTTTTCATTTGCACATCTATATTCACATAATGTTTTTCATGATTACTTTCATTTTATTTATTGCACCGTCGTCTGTGGCTGTAGAGGCCTATGCTAGACAGGCATATATATAACACCCAGGCCAACTAATACCCACAGACGCTGGCTTTCGTGCTGCAAAATTACACACCCTGAAACTGCGTTTGTCAAACTTGTAAGAAAATGGATGGTTGCATTCTTCGTCATAATTCGCGATGATCAGTGGGAATAATCTGAAAACTAGAGGCGGTGTTTCACAGCCGACCGTTAGGATTTCTTCTTAATCGTGTTAGAGTCCACAGGGAACTAATATCACAATTGGCATCAACTTGGTTGTAAGGACAGAGTCAAGCTTTGAACCGCGAATTTAATCGAATTTACCCTTCGATTGATTAAAGGCTTGTCGTTCTTCGAAGCATTTAGGCTCATTATGATTGAATCAAAAATCTATACATTGATTGATTCTGATACGTCATTGGTATTATTGTTACAGTAAAATAGCAGCATATATCAATTTGCAGCTTTAAAAATCGTAAGGTGAAAGTATTTGATAAGAAAACATAGGTACAATCCTACGATAAAAGCCTATAAATTGAGAATAACAGACAGATTGTGACGCTCATGTGAAAAAATGTGTGTTGACCTGGGTAGTTCTATGAGATTGAGAATTAAGAGTCGTCAGAACCCTTTTGAAAGTGGTAGCCGAAATCGTCTTTGGTTTTGCAGTGCGAGTCATAAATAGGTGGGTGATGCCTAAGTGTATTTAAATGAGGAATTTGGGCAGAAATAACTCGAGAACGTCTGAGGTCAACATGTACAGTGAATTAATTAATTGGACATAAAATTTACATTTATGTATCCGCCCCGAAGCTATTGCAATGGAATTTATATCTGCCAAGAGCGTACAAGAAATTGTGTAATTGACTACCAATTACTGACATATCATGAATATCAATGTTTACAACACAACAGACGTAACAAAACAGCTGCATTTCTTTCAATGTTCACAGTCTACCCGCTATTCACACCTAAGCTTTCATTAACGCTATAGAGCCAGTCTTAGAAGCAACTAACTATCGTGGACCTGCGAAAAGTTATAAACATAGTTCCATGGCTTGTCTCTGTTTTGTTCCCCTTAACTCTGTTATTCCGTAATACCGATCTTGCCATGTGTCTGACACAGAGGACTGTTAGAAATCAGATGTCATCGTACCACTATACGCATGTACGCCACTTAGTATATATATATATATATATATATATATATATATATATATATATATAATGCTTTATTGATCCCAAGTTACACGATTTTCCAATATTACAAAAAGAAGGTGTTCATCCAGCGTATTCTTTTTCACTGTCGTTACATTTCATAAATCCGCTGTTTTCAAGGCCGCTGTTTTTTCTCAATATATACATATAATCTTTCAAATATATAGGACAGGACAAATACAATGTTTGAATCACATCGTATTACAAAATTACCGATTGAAGTTTTGTTCATATCTCTTTGTACGTAACTGTTTGACTACTATTTGTTTAAAAGTATTTGAAGTTGTTCTGAATCACGAAGAACTTCTGATTTGAGAATCCAGCTCTAGCATCATTAATTGTATTACATCATACCAACACTAGTAAGACGAGGATTCAGGTTGCGCACGTAAACTAGCTTGATACGACGATCGATTTTTAACATTAGTCACGATTACCTGAATGTCACGTGTGACCCGCACAGCCCGTTTCAATCACGAAGCAAAAGTTGAGTTTACGTCCGGTGCCGTAGCATGAGTCATCAGCATTGACAGTCAGGTGACGGCCTGCGCGACTTGATCCATTATCACTAATTGACTCACGGTATGGTAATGTATGTGAAATCGTTTCTGTATAACCATGGTTTAGACGCAGCAACCAGGAATCCTTTGCCATTGTCTGTCTTTGTCTCACTATGTATTTTCCTCTTAACTTCTCGAGTCTTGGAGTTTGGTGAAAAAGTTCGCAAATCTGAGAACAGGCCTGGCACCAAACAAATTCTGAGTTATTTTTTGGGCGGTACTCCTTGGTTGCACAAGACGATGTAGCGTGATTCGAACCTGAGTTGCTTAAGAGCGCGGGTATTTATCCAAGTGCACGTCTTAAGCAAAGAATAATTGTCACGAGATGCTGTTCGAATCTTTGATAGTAGTCGGAAAGGACTAAAGGATAAAACTTCAACTAAGCCCAACAGCGATATACACACGAGGTAAAGTAACTCCCTGAAACTATGTTTAACATTCAGCTAGAGGGATTCTGTTGATCGGACATCTCAGACTTGCGAAATCGACAACAAAATGTCGACGTAACAAAACCAGAAGACCTGGAATCAAGTGAACAGATCTATGTATAACCTCGAGCTTCGTTTGAATGCAAGTCTAGTGCCAATCGATATTCTTAGAACAAATGTAGCTGAATCAATAAAATATTTAGGCACGTGAAGTCACCAGTTGAAGGACATTCATTTACCGAAGATGATCAAAACATGATGGTCTCAAACTGCTAAAAGTGCAACCCACAACACGTGGAAATTTTACGATCATTGTTTTATTATAAGTTGCATGAATATAGAGGAAAGGAACTTTAAATTGGCTAAAATCTATGATTATCTCCGAATTCTTCGAATCCTTGTTAGAGCAGGACACTGGAATCCAATCGAACCACGGTTTGCACGGAACTGACTAAGCCACACACACAGAGTAAACTAATTGTTGGAGGTAAACGACGTGTATGGACAGGAGCTTCCGAACCATGGATTGACACCAGGACAGATGTGAGAAGCAAGCTCTCAGGAGAGGGAGGCGAGAATTAAACATGTAGTGATCTTCATCTTCCAAACAGAAGGAAAGTCGCATTCTGGGTCTCAGTAAACTGGAATATTCCAGGTCTGTGGAATGCATAACAGGGCAAGTGACAGCCCATTCACATGTTGGTCCGGTGCTAGAGCATGATTATCACATGATTCAACTGATCTGTACCACTTGAGAAGATACAGCAAATTGAGTGAAGTTATCGAAACACGGGGTTTGACTGCTCGAGTCGACGTTCAACTGGTTCAGGTATTCTTCACTGCACAAATAACAATTTTCAAGCAAAATAATGCAGCATACTGTTTTAATTACACACACAAGTAGATTACAGAATAACGGAGAACCCACTCAAAAATCCCATGTAAGAATGGCAGAAATCAACCAATAGCAAGGACTAATGTAGATAGGAGCATTAAGCAGTACGATCGTTAGGGTGGACTGTACAGGTAAGCGTTAACACTCTTGAATGTTTGAAGATGTATACTTATGGGAAAATAGAGGGGTAAAGTGTCCTAGAGTCGAGATGTTCTGGAGAAGAATGAGGAGAAAATGAGATCCATCCGACAACTGGAGATAGATATCTAATAAGGATGATTAGCAGTAAAATGACGAATTGAACGATTGACGGAATGGTACAGCAGAGGCAGGATGGGAGGAACATTTACTAAGGTAGCAGTGACAGAATAAAGAGGGACGATACACACGGCGATGAACAAGGGGCTGCATGTTATCGTTCAGTTGCATAGAGGCAATAAGATGCACAGAGAGAGAGAAGAAAAAAGGGCCCGAAACCATACATGACAGCAGTATTCCATGGTGGGGTAAATTTGAGATTTGTAAATAGGTAAGAGTTGAGCAGGAGAAAATTATCTTTCTGGAAGCGTGAGATGCTGATAATGTGACGTGATACGACCAAGAAAGAATGTCAGAAAACGACAAGAAAAGAAGACAACGAAAGGAAGATGGAGGAACGGACAAGGAATCATCTGCAACTAACTATTTAGTCTACAAATGACCCCCTGAAATTAACGAGCGACCCTGCGACCTGAGTGACCGTAATAACATTACAAACTATATTAACGGTGCAAATTCAATATCTAAACCTGAATTTAATCAGTCTTTTGAGGGCCTGTGTCGGGTCACAGATGCTAAGATGACAAAAAAGCCCCAAACCATAGTGTAAGCGAGACTAGAGGAGCACTGCGCGCGGCCAATGACAGAAAATCATGTGATCTCCAGTAACAAGCAAGCCAAGCGCATCAAGTTGTTACGATTTCATATACGTTGTTTTCAACATCGTTGACCATTACGGAATCAAAAATTTGCATTCTCAAAGTTCTTGGAATGACCTGAAGCCGAGAGATGTATCACGGTCTGCCCATTTGAAGGCTGTGCCGATTAAAGGTTACTATGCTTCATGCATCTATGGATTAGGATTGGAGATTCGGTTTTTAGAGCTCAAAATGTCGATTCTACAAATACATGAAACAATTATACGGGCTTCAATCATTGTGTCCGTCAGTTCCCTAGAAGTAATGGTACTATCACAAGCATCTCTTGTGCAACCATCGGTGTTCACTAGCTTGGCTGTGGTGTTCGGTTGATTGCAAGCTGAGGTTCACGCTTATATGCCACCAGGCTACATTGTTTATATCAGCGCAGCTAGGGATTGGATAAAAGATGTCATTATAACCTAATGTGGGGGAATACATTAGAAATAAGATGAAAAAACAGTGAGTGCGCTTTTTTAAAATAGGCCGAATTGGCTAAGATCACAATACTTTACTCCTGCTTCACAATAAGTCTGCTTGGATGAAATATACTCAGGAAATCTAGTGGGAGTTTAGTAATAGCGATGTTCTCAACATCACTTGGATTTTGTTCTCTAGCCTTTATATAACCAAGTACAACTGCAAGGCAGTAAATGTTTCATCCAGATTTTATATTTGAGTTGTTTAGATCGAAAATCCTTAGGAGGCTCCGTCTACCCATGCTTTGGGGCTTACAATCACAGCGGCCTCGACGCAAATACCGGCTGTGGGCGTTTACTGCTTTTTGAAGGGAATCAATCCAGAACCCACGAAGCTTTTGGCGATATTGTCGCTACTTGTTCAAGGCTGCTTATCACAATGTACGATTAATTCATCACAAACTTCTTATGCAAGACGTCTTTCCTGTCAACAACCTGTAGACGCGTCCGGTGGCTTTCTTAATTGAATTGTACTCAGGCCCAAGCGGATCACAATACACACATCACAACCTTGATTTTCATTGAGTGAGCGATTTCTTCCTGGATTTCGAATCAACCTCATGTGGCTCAGAAAAAATGTCAGTCTTCCTACGCGGGTTCGGAGTGCGAATCCCGACAACGGAGTGCACCTTCATTATACACAAAGTTCCGGGTTGAATGAGCTCACTAGTTCACTCCGCATGAGATGTATTTATGTGGTTAAAAGCTTATGTTCATGAATCAAACCACAGAATTAGAAGGAACCTTTAAACGGCTGACTGCAAAAGCACGCACTAACATGCAATAGTGGATTATCCGCAGGTTCAGATATGAAAGAGTGCAGGCCTGTCAAATACCATGCATACCTGGCACACCAACTCAGAAATCAGGCGCATGTCAAGATAGGCTCTTCAAATGAATGGCTAAAATAGTTGATTTAGCATTCTCTCCACCAGGCTTAATGGTTAATGAGCACCGTTACTATTAAATATTAGTTGAGCAGCTCGATATACTACAGAAGTAATTGATTTTGTGGGAATTGACTACATCGATTATATTTAAAGGAACACAGAGTGATAAATATAGTGCTAGTTCGTGTCGGGGCTCGAACCACAAATCAGAACAGATTTTCCTTTAAAAAATAATAATAATACGAACACATATTTACGGAACCCTGAATCAAAAGTAATTGTTATAGCCCACAGTACCATCCATTCATTTGGGCATTTATAAGATAAAATATCATGCATTTATGACAATATAAAAATGTATCAAATATATCTTTATCAAACCTTGTAAAAACCTCCTTTAATATTTAAATTTTAGTTTCTTTCCCTGGGCTGACCACCACAGTTGTCCTGTGTGCATAATCACTAATCTACAGTTAATCCATAGACTGGAGTAAGTGCTGAAAACCGCGTAGGCACTCAGCGGCTTCAAAGGTTTGTTTAATTTACATCAAACTCGATAATTTCTCAAAAAAGGCTGTTTGTCATTCGGTTGCGCGCCTCTCCCCAAAATTGACCTTGTGCGAACAATTGACCTGACGCCTCGTTTTTAGGTCAGGTCGAATCCCCAAGCGTCATGTGTTCGTTTAGTTTGAATTTTGTTTCATATTAACTGGTTCGATAGTACAGTCAAGTGCGAAATACGTTCATCAGCCTTATCATCCATCAAAGCAAAGTAATGCTTTGAAACACTTAAAGACCAAGGCAGAGGCACTTTTGTCTGAAGAACAAGCTGGTTGCAGACACCGACGAAGTACCGTTGAACGTATTTTTAATTGTAGAATAATAATCGAAAAGTTTCTTCAATATCAAAGGGACCTTTATCACAACTTCGTAGACTATAAGAAGGCTTTTGACAGAGTTTGGCACGATGGAGTATGGCATGTACTCAGGGAATTTCATATCGACTCTACTATTGTAAATGTAACACAATCGCTGTATGGTAGAGCGAGTAGTGCCGTCTTCCTAAACCATTATATGGACGAGTTCTTTCACACAACTGTTGGTGTCAGACAAGGCTGTTTTATCACCTATATTGTTCAACTTACTCTTATAGCAAATAATTCAAGAAACTCTAGAAGGACACTTTAATTCTGTTTCAACCGGCGGAAGACCTGTTTCCAACCTTCGGTTCACAGACGACATCGACATGTTAGGGGCGAGCGAAAACGACCTGCAAGATCTTACTGATCGCCTGAACAACAGAGCTACCTCATATGGAATGGAAATAAGTGCAAGCAAGTCGAAAGTAATGGTGAACAGCAGGAGCGTCATAAATGCCAATCTCACAGTCAATGGTCAAACACTACAACAGGTAGAACACTTCAAATGCCTGGGAGCAACACTCACCAAGGACGGCACAAGTACTGATGAAATCTCTATTTGAATAGCCCAAGCAACTTCAGTGATGGCTAGGCTGCAAAGGTAGTGGAATTCCAAGATCCAGTTCAAAACGAGGTACAAACTTTTTAAATCGCTAGTTGTCTCGGTTCTTCTTTATGGCTGTGAGCTTAGACCGTGTTATCAGAGGCATCGAAGCAGATACAGGCTTTCAAAAATCGAAGCCTGAAAACTCCTCGGCATTTCCTGGAGGATCACAAATTGAATGATTATGTTCTTTCGCATGTCCAGCGATATGTGCAACATCACGAACCAATTCTTGTTACAATTAAGAGACGAAAAATACAATGGTTCGGTCATAGAACTCGCCACGATACCCTTTCAAATACTATTCATCAAGAAACAGTGGAGGGGGGTCGAGAACGAGGAAGATGAATGAAAAGTTGGATGGATAACATAAAGGACTGGACGCACACGAGTATGTTCGATTTGTTGCGGACTGCTGTGGACAGAGAAACTTGGAGAAGTGCCATTACCTCCTCAAAAATTTTACTTGAATTCGCTTCTTAGTAAGAACAACGTTGCGGCACAGTTCTGTTTAAACGAACAGATTAGCTGACCGTGTATTTGTTGGGCTATCATATACTATCTACTATCTTTATATTGATCCGTAAAGCAGCTTGACGGTGAGCAAATCGTGTACAGGACTAGAAACGACAACATACAATAGTACAAATGCGCGATGCAATTTCCATTATTTTATTGTGTCCGAGATACCAGCAAGACAGCTATTTTACCTAAGAGACATCTTCACAAACAAGTGACCAATATGGTGAAACGAAAAATTATACGGCAAAATGTGGATTAAATGTGCAATTGAAGATTTGATAACAAGAATATAAAAGTAGTTATAAAAAATGATGGCCATTAGGACCTTCACCTGCCAAACCAGGAAAATGCTGGAATGCAGAGTGCATAATGCAATCGAGCTAGTCACGTATCATGCAATAAAGTTGCCGGATTTAGGCTTGTGGCCGCCACACACAAATACGACTACAGTAAACTGTGCTTGAACCAAATGGAATGAAATCACGAAAAAACATTTACACAAGTGCAACTGCATATGCTTGACTATGATTTCGGAGCAGCCTTGACTTTATTCTGTACCATATAGAAGGTAAAGTCCACGAGATTCCTGATGTACATTGCCACTCTGCTCTCACTGATGCACACCACTGTGGTTTGAAGTGATTGTTTTTCATTCAGTGTAAGACAACAGCCAGCCCAGATTGAAACCTCAGTTGCCCCCTCTCGACATGGTCCAGAAAGCTAAACTAAATAGAAATGATGCAGTTTTTGCGCCATAAACATGGAAGTCACCCGTACACGTATTTCACATAATGAGTCACAGCAACGTTTGTTGTCGATTATTTTCTAATTCGGAAGACAACGATATGAAAAGCTTTAAATATTCGCAGGATGTGATGGGGCAACATTATGATACTACCTGGCTGTCCAAGCTGAAATAGGTACCGGAACGGGATTCGAATCCTGATCGCTTTGTTCAGAATGCGAGTACATTACCCACTGACCGCTCTGATAATCCAAAGAATATGGCATTACTCTTAAGATTAAAGATCCAGTGTAAATCAATCGGTTGTTAACAAGCATCTGATAAATGGTGAACGGAATAGCTTTACAAAGTTGACAAACCAGTGTGGTGAACCATTCAAATAAATAATAAATAATCAAGGTAAATAACATGAACAGAAACGAGCCATCTTGTGAGTAGCTCGCGTTATCACATGATAAACTGAACATTTTTACGCAGATTGACCTAAAAAATTAACATCTAAAAAGGTGTTAATGGCACGTTATTGAGTAACATATTCTACCGTTAATCCTGACTCTGGTAAGCTGAGCGTTGAAAGTGCTAGAAATCTAAACAAAGGTCTGCAACCCGCATCGATTTTCATTGTTTCAATAGGGTTAAGCGGTACGGTCCTTAAGCAACCGAAATTGGGTACAGGCTATAAGCGGATAAGGCAGAAAGGGTTTCTTGGTATAAGCCAATATACTGCATGATTCAATCTACGTTTTGGTCTGTCACAACAAGAGTTTATCGATAATATTATTATTGTTGTTGTGAAACTTTTCACGAGACCTGTGCTAAATTAAGCAAGTGGCAACACCCTGCCAAATCATAGCAGTGCGGAATGGAACCAGTTGTGAGTGAACGAAGCTGGACATAAATGCATACCTTTTCAGGTGATCACCTAAACCATCGATGCAATCAAACAATCTTTCTTTCATCCGAATTAGATTGCAGCTTTATTTGGGTGAAGTTATGCTATTATATCGTTCTTCACAATGCCACTGTTTTTGCATGATCGTTTCAGACGATCACTAACTATCGATTCGAAATCCATAAGACAGCTGTGGAACAGTCCTGTTAATCTCTTCATGACAAGTGGTTGATGGAAGGCTTGGATTTCAATTTTTGTTTCTTAAGGGTTGGTCCATGGTTAGAACCGTGCCGGGGTGGCGGAGTGGATAACGCTCTGAACTTTGAGGAAGACGACCCGGGTTCGAATCCCATCGCGGCACCTACTTCGGTTTGGGCAACCGGGTAGTATCACGCCCACGAACAACTCATAGAGTTGTTTGGCGCTAGACCTGTCATCAGGTTGGCGAATACACACATGGTTAGAACCCGCTCATTACAGTAGCACTGGTACAAATCGTGATGCTTTGCTTCCCTTCAGAAGCTGCGGTTGAGATTAAAGAGGAGATTCTGGCACCTTAGTATCAGCAGCATTCACACCGAGCTTCTCGAGACTGATGAGAGGATTGCAACCAACCAATTCAACCTAATTTCTAACCCCTTCGCAATGCATCATATATAGATAAAAAATAAAAATGTAAATAAAACTCACGGGAGGAAGATGCATATGTTTCTCGCGATAAGGTGTTGTATAAATATCGTTTGCTGAGGGCATACAGTCCACGGGAAAATAAGCCATAAATGATATGAATGATACTGGCGATACATCTCTTGTGGCGATACATCTCTTGTTTTATCATCGGGCAGAAGCGTGGGACTCGATTCGGATGGTGGATCGGGAACAGATACAGAATCTAAACTCTTCCGTATTGTACTCTCATTCTCCTGAATGGTGGTCACGCGTTGGAAAAAGTGGATGGGTACACACAAAGAGATTAATGCCTGACCGTCTGAACAGCCATAGTGATCCGATAAATCTATCGGGACAGGCTGATGAATATTTACACGAATGGTGCGAATGTGTCCCTCTCCAACAACCGGATGAGATATCCTGATAACCATCCTCGCGTAGAACGACTGGGACTGATGTTCACCCAAGTAGCCATCTAATTCCGACGTACAATCCAAACAAGATCTTTCCAGATCGTACATTTCTTTCGGGGTGGATTTGATCTATAAAATTGTTAGGTAAGTGACCACAGTATAACCACACAAAATTAGACAGTTCCGTTTTTTCTGCTCGTGTCGTGGAGTCATCCAACAAGCATACGCGAGTAAACTGCCTAAACGGCTGAACGTCAACCGGTTTGTATGTTTGTGTGCGTGTGCGCAGTCCCGTATGTCTCTGATTGTGTTGTATGTCAGCTATAAGTGCGCGCACACGTGTGCGTTTATTATGCGATCAATACTTCGTTCAACCACCCACCCGCATGATCAAAATAAGTGCGGCCTTTGGAGGAAATAGTAACAGTAGTGAGTTGAGTTCATGCAATGTGTAAAAATCCAAAGCACCAATAGAAAGGTAGCTAAAACAATCACTGAATCGACGAGATTGGAAGGGCCGTGCAACAATAGTCAGTTATTCGTGCTCAACGTTTTGACGCAAATCACTATACTGTTTGAGGGTGCAATGACCCCTTCATCACTTGGTGACTAAACAACATCCATTCCATTGACACGTGACGGAGCTGCAACGACTGACTGTCTGTGGCGATGCCAGATTGTCCTAGCAGTCTGCCGGCCTGCCTGTTGCATGTCTGTATCTCCATCTTCAAGCGATGGTTGGGCGATGCTATCGATCTATCTGTCTATCTCCCCCCTAACCACCCCTTGGTTTATTTGACAGTCGACCAGACCCTGCACTCAGTTGAGGTTAATCTCTCCGGTTGCCTTAACATGAGAGGGGGCGATTTGGGTAGCTGCGGCATAACAGTTAAATTGTGGACTGATCTAAATGATGCATTTTACATGCATTATGGTCAAGCAAACATCTATAACAAATAGATGTAATCAAGGTTCTAAAAGTTTACAGGGATCTATAGCTAATCTACTTGAAGAAGTAGAAGATAAGTGCGTTGGAGTCACATTTTCAGCCAGGAGTAGCATTTTGTAAGTGCTTGCGATGTCGTTCATTTTTGTTTTAATGTTTCAATCGCTCCAAAATCTTCACTTGATCGATTACGCGAGAAATCGGTGTTGTGCGGTATTAGTTACAACGCTCCGAAAGAACATTTTTTGAGTGAAATGATAATGTAAACCGAGAGACCGTAATCCTACGATAATAAATAGACTTCTATTTGGTCTCTCACAATGGTGACTACAGGTGGATTCCTTTTTGATCGAGTGATTGTCATCACATGTGATTCAGTGATTATGCCCACGTGATTCTTTACTAGAAAATTGAAAACCACAGTTGCTCACAAATAAACATTTATAAGGATGAAACATGACTGAAAAATAGTCTAAGTTGAGATGAATAAAGCATAATAATAATAATAATAATAATAATAATAATAATAATAATAATAATAATAATAATAATAATAATAACAATAATAATAATAATAATAATAATAATAATAATAATAATAATAATAATAATAATAATAATAATAATAATAATAATAATAATAATAATAATAATAATAATAATAATTGTTACTATTATAGTTTTGGGATCTCACATGGTCCTTGTTAAAATATCAGAAGGAGGGTGGGAGATTATGTCTCAATCATCATATTTACCCGATTCCTGATCAATAGATTATCACTTTTTTCAATTTCAAGTTGTTCAAAGACCTAAGGCCTACCTGCCCGCAACGAACTGTTGGGCAAGTCAATCCTATTCGTTCTACGGGGTTATTTACAGTCCCCCTAAATTTTGTCATTTTTTACAATACGAACGAAAAAATTCGATTCAGCCACATATCTGTTCAAAACGTGTGATTAATATATTGACAGAGGTTGCCGAGTTTGAAAACAATTATGCTGTTAAGTCCTCGTCAATCCTAAAGATGTGGGGGATATGCATCGATCACTGAAGTTCTTTCAAACATCAAACTACGTATTGTAGGTAGGCTCCGTTGGTCTCGGTATGCTGAGTGATCTTGCACTGCGCCCGTTACATGGAGATAATGAAATGTATGAGTTCCAATAAACAAAACATATACGTTCAGGTGATTCATATGAGCGTTTTGGAAAATACCTGTTGGATGGGAGTAGCATCATCTAGCAACTATCTAACTAATCGTATCATGACTATATATATGTGTGTGGGTATAGAGACATTATAATCTGTACTCGACCTCATCCTAAGGACTTATATCAGTATTTGAACCTAAGACCTTAGGATTATTACCCGAGTTTGATAAGATATTAAGGTTGCTACAGCTTTACATCGTTGTTAAAATGAAAATTGAGAGAAGGATCAATTAAACGCACGCAGTTAATAAGGTCGCTTTATGTATAATTATTTATGTCAATCTATTAACAGACTTAGCGCAAAGCAGATTGAGATACAGACACAGATAAAATAAAGCCATGGTCGAGGAAGTAGTAGGAGAAATAATTCATGCAAATATGCCACTTCAATACTTTAGTTTGCTCAGACTGAAGGTCATTATTTGGAAAATCCAACATACAGGAAAGGAATGCTTTTGGGATGAGAAACATAAATGATCGTTTCGAAATGAGAATGGATATTTGAGTGCAAGTGTTTTGTAGAAGCATAACGCATATGTCTGTAGGTCGTTTCGGAATTAGAAGTTTCGGTTTCAGAATTAATTCTAACAATTTGCAATGAATTCTATTCAAGTAGTTACATACTACTTGCTAAGTAAAATTCTTCAAGTAATCAGTGGAAACACAGGACTGGCTTTTGGCTGTTATCCTCCATCAACCTGACATACTACTTGAAGTTAGACGTTTGGATGACCTCCAATAACCAATAAGATTAAATTTGCACATTTTCTATTGCTTATGTATGATATCGATCTTCAATAAACCAGTGAGATCGTTCCCTGTCTTTAGGGCAACCAAACATAACAATCCAAAAATTTCTCTTCTTCGTCCAGTATTGCTAGTATAATGAGGATCACCGAAATTCGAAACGACTGCTCGTGGCACAATGTACATCGCTATCAGAACTTCCAGTAAACACTCCAAGTGCTCTTTTGTAAATTTGCGAAATTATTGCCCACCCATAACTAGATGCATGGATTTCTGTAAACCGGGTCAAATCTAATAATACTGTACATAACACGGTAAACAATTATGAATCAACATACACTCCGGAGTAAATGAAAGTGGGCCTGAAACTACCAAAGTCACGATGTAAGAGAATACAGAACTGTATGTACTTGATGGTCAGTCGGGAGATAGTTGAAGTTACAAATAGGTTCTTCCTCTTAGTTTTACCCACTTTGTTAAAAAGGAAGAACTTATTTGCAAATTAGGCTATAATGCTCGTTGGCTGACACAATGAAATACAAACAAATAGTGCAACCCTTAATCAGGGTGCAGTCAAATCGCCAAGTCTTATTTACCCCATTTAATGTAGACTCCTTTCAGTATCGGAAGTGTCTTCTGATTACTTAAAAATTAGTGCATAACCAGTAAACATTTATTTTGTAAATCTCATCAGGACATGATTACGTTCAATCATTCAGAAAGATGTTCCTTGAGTTGAGCATCTCCAATCGGCTACATTTAGTGTGACCACAACAGACAGACAATCCTCAGATTGAGCAGGGCTCAGCTGTTTTTGATATAAACATCAAAAGGTTGACCACGGGTTTGTACGATAGATCAGGAAAAATCCCGTATTCTGCAAATGCATAGGTTGAATGGAAAACATTTAAAATGCGGGGTAAAGCAATATCTTCCGAAATTCTTCTTCTATTTTGCCAAATGTGTTCAAACGATTCATTTTTATGGTAAAGTGGTTTACAAAAACCAATGAATGACATATATTGGGCCATAACATATACGTACAAAGGGATCATTTATGTTACATTGTTTTGTTTACTTAATAAGAGCGTTTGATGCGTTTGTCAACACATATACATTTGACCTATCCTTCAATTATGTTTCACAGGAAGCAGTCACAATATTTTCTGGGAGAGAGTTATAGAGAAAGCAAACATGACCAACATAAAAATAACAGCGATAGCCAAGACGTGAATATGGTATTAGTGCGGCTGCGTGAATTTGTGTGGTGCAGGCTAAACGCTGTTGTAACTGATGTCTGAGAATGTGGTTCGGCGTGTGTAAGATCATTATCCAGTCGCCGCGAGTGCGTCTATAACCGAGATTTATAAGGTTCAAACGTGAAAGGCGCTCTACTAACTTGGCTGCACAATTGTGTATTTTTTCGAGGAAGGAAACGACCTTCTCTGACCAAGGTGTACAAGCTTGAGCAACGCCATCTAAAACAGAGAATATGTAGGTATTCGTTATCAATGTTAAGGTCACATTCTTTTTTTAACCCCTTGACCTGGAAGATCTTAGGGGGGAAATAGAATTTAAGGAGGTAATGACACTTCTCCAAGCTTCTCTGTCCTCAGCAGACCGCAACAAATCGATCATACTCATGTGCGTCCAGTCCTTTATGTTATCCATCCAACTTTTCTTTTATCTTCCTCGTTCTCGAACCCCCTCCACTGTTCCTTGATGAATAGTTTTTGAAAGGGTATGGTGGCGAGTTCTATGACCGAACGATTGTATTTTTTCGTCTCTTAATTGTGACAAGAATTGGTTCGTGATGGTGCACATATCGCTGGACATGCGAAATAACATAATCATTCAATTTGTGATCCTCCAGGAAATGCCGAGGAGTTTTCAGGCTTCGATTTTTGAAAGCCTGTATCTGCTTCGCTGCCTCTGACAACACGGTCTATGCCTCACAGCCATAAAGAAGAACTGAGACAACTAGCGATTTAAAAAGTTTCTACTTCGTTTTGAACTGCATCTTGGAATTCCACTACCTTTGCAGCCTAGCCATCACTGAAGTTGCTTGGGCTATTCAAATAGATTTCATCAGTACTTGTGCCGACCTTGGTGAGTGTTGCTCCCAGGTATTTGAAGTGTTCCACCTGTTGTAGTGTTTGACCATTGACTGTGAGATTGGCATTTATGATGCTCCTGCTGTTCACCATTCCTTTCGACTTTTTATAATTCATAATTCATAATTTAATGGTATAAAAATGAATAACTTTACAAGAACCATTGGGTGCGTGTATACAAGATAGTATCGAGCATAAAGTAATAGCATGCATGCGATGTTCACAATAAGTCTATTATGCATCAATATGTAGGTTCGAGATTTGGTGTATTTTTCATGTATGTATGTAAGTGCTGTTTGAATGCATGTTCATTTGGAGCACAAACAATATGTTCCGGTAGATTGTTCCACACAAAACAAACACGAACGGAGAAAAAGTGCCGCTGGCAGTTCAATCGTGTATGAGGTACAACGAAGGATCTGGAGTTACACCTTGTAGTTTGTGCTTCTCTGTGTGAGAACAATGACGCGAGTGGATGTTGAGGATCAGCTAGGATACGGTAAGTGAGAACGAGGTCTGCCAATATCCTATGCTGGTTGAAATCCAGTATACCCGCTGCCTCATTCGTGCTTCGTAAGGTAGATGCTTCAGTTCGCGTATCATCTTGGTAGCTCGATGATTGATTTTGTCAAGAAGCTCGACATCCTTCTTCAACCAAGGAGACCAAACCTGGATAGCGTAATTCATCGAAGGTTTCACATATGTATTCATTATCCTGGGGAAGGTATGAATGGTAAAAATTCGCCTGAGCATTGCTAACACTTGCGATGCACGTTTGTAAACTATTTCACAATGACGAGATGATTTCATGTCACTGCTTACCCATACACCAAGATCCTTTTCCTATGTTACCCATTGCAGTTGGTGCGCACCGAGAAAGTAGTTGAACTTGAATGTTTTTCCAATATTCAGCATCTTACACTTCTCGAAGTTGAAGGGTAACTGGTTTCTCAAGGACCATTGTTGTAGTTGGTCGAGGTCTTTTTGAAGCAGTAGGCAATCATCGGTATTTCGGATGTTCACCCATGCAGTGATATCATCTGCGAACATTGTGATTTTACAACGAAGCAGTGATGGTAAGTCATTCACATAAACGAGGAATAATATTGGACCCAACACTGATCCTTGGGTACCCCACTTATAACTGATATTTGTTTCGAGATGGCTCCATCCACTCGCACTCTTGTGTACCGTTCATATAGGTAGCTAGAAGTCCAGTTAAGCAAGATTCCACCAATACCAATGCTCTCCAGTTTATGAAGTAGGAGCCTGTGATTGACGCGATCGAATGCTTTGGACATGTCTAGGTAACAGGCGTGAACTGTACAGCCATCGTTCACAGTTTTGGTCCAATCGTCTATCGCTACCAGAAGATTCGTGACGCATGAATATTTCCGTCGGAACCCGTGCTGCATGTCTGTCAGCAAATCGTTTCGTTCTAAGTGCCTTGAAATAGCATCTGCTACAAAGCTTTCGAGGATTTTTGATATTGTGGGCAGCAGTGTCACTGGTCTGTAATTAGCAACTTCAGCGCGGTCACCTCCTTTGTAGATTGGTGATATGATTCCACACTTCCATGCGCTAGGAACGACACCGGTACTTAACGAATTGTTGAACAGCTCCGTCAGCGGCTGTGCAAGAAGCAATGCGCTCGACCGCAAGATGAATGGAGATAATTCATCTATTCCGGGAGATTTTCTGATATTCAGTCTGTTTAGTTTCTGAAGTGTATCTCTTTCATGGACTAACAAACAATCGAGCTCTCGGAGATCTTTATGATCTGCTTGGACACTCAATAGAGTAGGCTCACTGGGGTGAAGACCAAGGAGTAAAAATCAGCAAGCACGTTTGCAGTTTCCTCCGCGGTAGTAGCAACACCGTTAACAGTACGTATGGCGGAAATCCCAGGCTTGACCTTGGATGCGTTGTTAACTAATTGGTATAACAGCTTGGGATTCCGCTCCATGCGATCTAACAAGCCACTTTGATGTTTAACTTTATCCTCTCTTATTAGACGCGTTGTTTGATTACGGAGTGTTCTGAAGCGCTCCTAAATCTCTTCGGTCATCAACTGCTTATGAGCTGTCCGCGCGGTGTTCCGAAGTCTCAAGCACTTTTTGGTCTTACTACTCAAATGTAGGGTAGATAAATGCTTTGGGCATTTCTTCACGGTGCGCGAGCAAGCTCCTAACTTCTTTCGAAGGGCTTCGGTCATCAGATTGCAATTTTGATCGACATCAGTCTCATTGCAGTATACAATGTTAGAAACCTGCAAATCATTAAGAAGCATTTTGACATCCGTCTTTTGTATGAACTTTGCTGGTTCTTTCAGCCTGGTACACGTACTCAAAAACAAGAGTCAGGTGATCACTCTTACCGAGTGGTGCAGCATAGTCTATACCCTTAATGGAAGTCTCCTCGTTTGTCAGAATTAGATCGAGCATTGAGGATTGTTGGTGCCCCCGACATCTAGTGAACTGGGTAACATGATTAAAGAGTGCTCCATTATCGATAGTTTCTCTGAAGTTAGAGCACATTGTGTTGGTTTGATGCCCTGGTTGGTGGTATAGCTTAGGCAAGTTGAAATCCCCCATAATTAGCAGATTCGTTTGCTGCAAATTCGCCACCCTTTGCATCATGGTTAATAAATCATTGTTATGTGAGTCCGTAGCTGATGGTGAACGATACACGACGCCTAAGACACGCTTCTCACTGTTTGGTTATCCAAGCGAACACCAGAGTGTGTCCTCCACGTTCCCATCCCTCCACGTCATTTCCGAACATGAGAGACTATGGTGATAGTAGAGAGCAACACCACCACCCCTATCGTTTCGATCTCTCCTCAGTAAACACATCTCTGGTATCGAAATTTCAGAGTCTCTGATGTGTGGCTGAAACCAGGTCTTTGTCAGAGCGATGATATCCAGCTTGTTTTTTAAGATAAGATAAGAAAAGTGCTTTATTTATCCCGAATGGGATGAATTTTCAGCCAGTTACATGCATTCCAATATTACAAAAAACAAAACGCTCGCCATCATTTGCAACTTGTCCTTGAATCAATACACGCGCGTTATTTTCTAATGGAAAACCTCCATCGTTTGATTCAGCAAAAACATCTCCATTCCTACTTTTATCCGTATCGGAACTACATGTAACTGAAATGGTATTTTGACGTGTGGCCGAATTGAAGGCCGCGCTTATTGCTTGCACTTATTTCCATTCATATGAGGTAGCTCTGTTGTTCAGGCGATCAGTAAGATCTTGCAGGTCGTTTTCGCTCGCCCCTAACATGTCGATGTCGTCTGTTGAACCGAAGGTTGGAAACAGGTCTTCCGCCGGTTGAAACAGAATTAAAGTGTCCTTCTAGAGTTTCTTGAATTATTTGCTATAAGAGTAAGTTGAACAATATAGGTGATAAAACAGCCTTGTCTGACACCAACAGTTGTGTGAAAGAACTCGTCCATATAATGGTTTAGGAAGACGGGACTTCTCTCTCTACCATACAGCGATTGTGTTACATTTACAATAGTAGAGTCGATATGAAATTCCCTGAGTACATGCCATACTCCATCGTGCCAAACTCTGTCGATAGCCTTCTCAAAGTCTATGAAGTTGTGATAGAGAAAATTAACTCAATTCGGTCTCATACACTCATATTCTTTGGGACTAATGAAGTCAACCTTTCTGAACGCAAAGACACGATAATGTAGAACACGTTTCTCGCTTTGTTGGTCCTCTCCACTTTTATTTATGGCTATGACGCAAGACAAAGGATTTGAAAACTTTGGAGAATATGAGCCCTGAGATACTCTTTAATCTTTCATGGTGAGAATGATGATCGAACAAACCTGTCCTTTTTCAAATCTAAATGAATCAGCTCCTCTTTCCATTATTAAAAAGCAGATGTTAGAATAGTTTGGCCACACAACTCACCGCGATACCTTGTTGATCCTTTAAAGTACCATGCAGGGAGTTCGAATGTGAAAACAGCTGGATGGACAACAGGAATGGACAAGTATTATAAGATCCATTTATTTGAATTTCTGGAGCCAATCAAGTTGGAGAAGGACCTTCGCTTCCTCGAACATTATTCGCCTACGATATAAGAGATTAGGTGACTCGAAAAAGACTCTTTCACTTCGGACTATGTCAAATCACAGAAGGATCATCACCTAGGAGCAAAATTTACTGTGCACAAATCCGCTTCTTGACATATATATGAGAGCAAATCATTAAAATACTATATTCATCCGACGATGAACATGCTTACCTATTCAAGACGACATACGTATTCGAAACTGGATTTAGAGTTCTCTTGTCAATCACTTTGAAAGAATGGCTTTGCTATGGAGACTAGCATGCGCATTATCACATCCAATAAGGTGATCCACAATAAATATGAAGAATTTTTCAAAGAATGATTTTAAATAACTAGTGTATCTTCATAGGTCCCTGTATGATTTAACTACCAAATATTTGCAGATGAGTGTTCTTCCTTGAGGTACACAAGGTTGGAAGATTTTTCGTGTATAGAATTAGAGAAGTGGGGTGGCGGACATTGAACCCGAATACCAGCAAAAGGTCTCCCGAATTCAGTAATATCTTTTATTTTTTGCGGTTGTACCACATTTAGTTTGCATACAGTTCCTTTCCAATTCTCTCCATTCTTGCTCATATGTCATCAAAAAATTAATGATACAAAATTGTCTCCCTCACGTCCACCCAGTATATTATCTACCTGTGAAATTGTCGGCTGCGATAACAATTCGCAATCATCGAAAAGCAAATCAAAAGCGTGGTAACGATTTAGACCACTGAACTAATTGGTTTGGCGTAAATACGGTGTGTGGCCCAATAATATTCTGGTAACCTTACCATTTTTTGTATGTTTAAAAAGGCCTGTGATCGATTGTGATGTTTTTGTAAGACACGTTTTTCGCCCGAACAATCGGTGTATTGCAGTTGTTCAATTGAAATATACACCATCCACCCCATGATTATCACGAAAACATGTTTAACCATTTTTTAATTTCCGCTGTGCAATCAACACATCTCATAATTTTTGGCATTTGAATAGGTTTCACACCCAATCTGATCAAGCATCCCAATCAATAATTACAAACTATTGTTGCATATGAACCAGGCTCCATACCGAGCTCTGATCATCCTTCCCACAGCTTCGGCCAGGCAGGTCCATGTATGGCCTTGGCTTATATTGGCGTGATCCTCAGTTTGTCCAGTCGACTCATTTTCATGTACTTCCGGAAATGTTAAAATGGTTTTTGAGCTGAAAAACGCTCGAAACCGATGTTTTATTCATTACCAATCGCCTGTATGCGATCGGTTAGTTTTTTAAACCTTCGTAACGCTACAAGTTAGCACTTTTGGATATTCAACAAGCACGGCGCTTGTGCGAAACCTTCCAAAAAATAACCTTGACCAAATCTTCACCATGTTCCAGATGTGTATCTGATTAGGCGTGAAGGGTGTCCTTGTAATATCAGCAATAATTGGTTCTGGTAGATTAATCATATGCTGAGCTCTCAATCGTCTGCTTATTCTGTCTAGCTGCCTGAATTAGGCTCACTTAAAATGCTTTACCCCGTAGAAAATTTATGCCTATTGTCATTGGAATTAGAGCGTATATTCAAAACTAAGATCAAGAAAGACCAAAATGATGAAAAGCATTTTATATAATGGTGGGCGAAATGTACCTGGTTAAAAATCTCTCATTTGAGATGTATAAACTACTACTCCTAATACTATAAACATTTATTTCACAGTGAATTGCCGAAGAGGAATACAACAATCCACCATGGATGCGAGAAAAATCGCGTTGGGAAAATAAAACAATTTGCGTCAAAAAGTATGTGTCCCGCGCATGTAAATATCATAAGTCTGCAGTGACCCACGCATCGTAGCGATGCAGATATCTCCGAGGTCTCGTCGACTGAAGCTGCATTGTTGAAGCGATTTTGAGCTTCTACCGTACAACAATCCGTTGTACGACACGACGATTGGATGATGCTCCCACTCGCTCAACTTTGTAACCCAATCGATTGAGATGCGTCTTGATGCAAGCGTTCACTTCCGGCGTGTCGTACTTGACAATCTTCCTTTCCCAAGCTGATTGGATCAGTTCCGGGTCACATACTGTGACATCCAAAACGAGAGCGGATCCACACTTGACCACGATTAAGTCTGGTTTACAGTAGCTGGTCTTTAGTGGAATCCGAGGCTCGTAAAGGGCGTCCATTCTGTCACGCGCCAACTGACGAAGAATCAGTTTACACACGTCGTTGTGCCGCTTACATCGACTATCGTGAGTTAAAGCACAGTTTTGCAATATATGGCGGAGGCTTTCTGGCTTGCCACAATGCCCACGGCACATGATATCATCTTTGTTCCATCCCCATCGAGCTTGTCGTACTTTGGTTTTCAAAAGACCGCATCGCAACTGGGTCATGCGAACATACAAGCCTGGAAACAGTCGAGAGTTCTCCAACATCCAAGAGCTAGAATGTGGGCATTGCTTGAGAGGTCGAAGTAGAGCACCGTCAACTGATGAATACAGCTCGTTCTCCTAAGCAGTGTTCACATCCTTGCGTAGAACTGTCCTTTGTTTCCCGATCGAGACTGCGGCCTGTGCAATTTTCAAAGACGGGGCAACGCATGTGGCGGTGGCTGCCCAGCGCAGTAGTGGCGATGGAGATGTACACAGACGATTAAGGCGTTCCCAACGTAGATGGGGAATTTTCGAAGCAAAATGCGTCAATCCTAGTCCCCCTGAGCTAACTGGTGCATGGAAGTATGAAACGGGAGTTTGCTTCGGGAGCCGAAGCCACTTCCGAACATACTGGCGGGTAATTTTATCCAGCGCTTGTAGGGTCTTCTTGTGGACTACTCCCAGACACAGTGAATGCAGTAGTTTTGGGAGTGCGTTCTGTCGTAGCATGTTCATACGCTGTTGAGGCTTGAGCGGCGCAGACGTCAGATTGTTCAATAAGGATCGAAGAGTTGCACGAAAATTCATGGGCGCCTTTCCATGTGGGGTGAAGTCAATTCCCAAGTAACGAAAACAATCCTTCACACCCAAAGGATCAATTGTGCCGTCTTCAAATCTCAGTTTTTCTGGTTCGACAGCTGTCAACTGTCTGGACTTGCTAGTCACAATGTTGATCAAGTGACTTTTGGACTGGTTTATACTGAGCCCTGCAAGAGTGGCGGCAGACTTCAGCTTCGACACCTTGTGCTGCAAATCATTCAAACATCCGGCGAACAACAGCAAGTCGTCTGCATAGGCGATCGCGTCGACCGAATTATCTTCAAACGGAAGATTAATATTTGGGTCCGCCAGTTCCAGGATCTCGTCAAGGACCATGATGAAGAGCAGAGGAGAGAGTGGGTCTCCCTGCCTCACTCCTCTGGTTGGACGGATAGTGGTTCCGTTGGGCATGACGGTCATAGCTGTTTGATATGAATTTGCGATGTAACTTTTCAGTAACTTCGGAGCACCGAATGTAGTGGCAGCACGTAGGATGGTAGCATGAGAAACCGAGTCAAACGCCTTCGACAAATCAATACTCGCGATTGAAACTGGTTGGCATTGTACATGTGCTCGCCGCAGTATAGCATGCAACACTGCTGTGGCTTCGAAACAGCCATCACGCTGCAGAAAAGCATACTGCCTCCCCAAGCGTTCAAAGCATCGGGTCCATCTTCGAACCAGGATCTTATTAAGGCACCTTACAAAAACTGAGACCACTGAGATTGGTCGGTAATCCGATGGTGTCTCAGGATTGTCATTCTTTGGAACAAATGTGACCCGAGCAACATTCAGATGTGGAGGAATATATCCGCATGCTAGTAGCAGGTTGACGTAAGCTGCGACGAATTGAACTTTGCCTCTCAGCAAGTCTTCAGGCTTAATTCGGTCCATACGAGCTGCTCTACCTTTCATTTCGTTCAAAGCCGCCAAAGTTTCTTCTAGACTGATCGGCTGCACGAGTTCATTCCTGGTTTCATGGAGTGTTCTCGGAGGACGATAGTCCGGATGAGCTTCTGCGGCCAGCTTAGCTTCCCAGTAACTATCAAAGCTAGGGTCTAATTCCGCAGGATTGGCTTCATAAGCCGTCCTCCATCGGCCATTGAGAACAGTGGTTGCTGCATCCTTAGCACAGTGATGGAGTAGTGTCTGAATATGTGCATCCTGGGCACGACGGCGCTGCTTCCGGTTGGTAGCTGAACGGAAACGTTTTGACAACGCTCGTGACGGTTTGTATTTGTGAGGTAAGACACGACGGGCATGAAGCTCTAACCTAAGTCGAACAGTGGATTCAACAATTTCACCAGCAAGCACTGCCTTACATAGAGAAACGAAGTCTTCACTGCCAAGTTCAGGTTGTGGGCGGAGGTTAAACAGTCCAACTGCCGTCTCAATCAGCTCTTTGTTCGAATGCAAGTCAACTGAGTTTGGTAGGAAACTATCATCAGGCAAAGGTTATTATTATTATTATTATTATTATTATTATTATTATTATTATTATTATTATTATTATTATTAATTTTGTAGCTGCCTAGATGTTCCACGCCAGTGCACTTTTCAAGCACTTTCCCACCAAGCGTGTATTTTATTGACAATTCTTCGCCTAATTAATCTACTCCTATTATAACCCAGAAACTGGTCTTGCGCCCCCCCTGAATTTCAACGAATGCTTTCCTAATTGAACAGTATCACAACCGCATAGCTGACCTAAACCGTGTACACTGACATGTGAGACGGTTTTAGGTAAGACTGTTATATGCTTGTTCGAAAAATGTCTAGTAATTTCAGCCGTTTCATTATGCGATCTTTTCTACTTATCTTCAGTGCACTATGCCTGTACTTTAAGGGAGATAAGCACTGTATAAGGGCAGATTGATGAAATATCGCAAAGCACTAGCCAAGTTACAAAAACAAACGTAGAATATATGGGCTTGCTTCAAGGTGTGAAACAGCTGAACAAAAAGTAAAACACGGGATCTAGGTCATCCTATGGTTCGTAGGTGAGGGGGTGCTTACCAATTCCATCGTATGGCGTGATGACAATGGACATGGATCAACGACAGGACAGGCAAAAAACTCAAGACAGGCCCTTGGACAGACCGAAAAATGAAGACTTCGATCCTACTTCCAGCTTGCTATATATAATGTTAGTCACACTATAATCTGTACACCTTTTTTACCTTGACAAAGGTCTTGCAGTTGCAGACCGAAACGTTGGTTGAATAAAAATACGCCGATTGTTACCAAGAGACCTTGTTTTACAATGACATCCCAATCGGTCACAAGCATTTTTAAACATATTGAAAAGTAAAACAAGTTCGATGAGTTTAAAAATGCTTGTTACTGATTGGACGGTCATTGTAAAAACAAAGTTTCTTGTTAACAATCGGTGTATTGTATTATTTTAGCAACGTTTCGGTCTTCTACTGCAAGACCGAAACGTTGGTAAAATAATACAATACACCGATTGTTAACAAGAAACTTTGTTTTTACAAAAAGTAAAACAATTGAAATGGTCCTGAGCAACAGAACCAGGAACTTGTCGGTCAAAAGATACCCTGCTTTGTGTGGAAAATTTAAGCGAATCCGGTGAACTTCAACTTGGAAAGCAAGGTCAGTGAGCTAGATAACAGCCAAAATACAAAAAGTCGACTTGTGCAGAAACCAGTTCCGATTGTCCCACAGTTAGAGAACCCGGAAGTCATTGCATCATCTCGTAGGTAAATAATGTCAGTAAACATAAATCCAGCAATTCTGAGGCTGTTGGTATAGCGTAACACGTGTCAGTGCGGACACCACAGACTAATGACAATTCTATTACGGTAATCTAGAGTAAGTCAGATGAAGGATTGACAAAACTGGTCTTCCTTATTCCATGCTACTTTGACAGAACGGGAAAGGCGATCGTATATTTGACGATCTTTGAAACCGATATAAAAATTCTCGGAAGGTCTGACAGCGAAGTTTCAAATACGAATGGACCGGTAACCAAAACGGTCCACGACGTCGAATTGTTACTATTTATGGATTCGATGAGAAATAATAAGCTAATGTTGACTCAGCTTAAGTCAGAATTAGGTGCACGTAGTACACTGAGCAGTTTATTGGTAAGCTAACCAGTTCCGTGCGAACCAGGAGGCATGAAGTCGCACTATTTCCTTCGAGCGTCACCTTTACCAACCGGCTGGTTATATTTATCGGATGCAGATGGCATTAAAATTATGGGTTAAAATCCGAAACACCCAGGACGATCTACAGATTTAAAAGGTCCTCAACCAATTAAAACCACGGTCTTCGAGAAACAGGCGGCCCTTAAATTTCAGGAAGTTCAAGATACTTAACATTGCTTAATTGGAATTTAATCCTCGGTAAACGCCACTTGAGATGAGTCAGGGCGAAAAAAAGATCTAGGTGTGCAAATAGCTGGTGAAATGAGATCACCTTGTTATTGTAAAATAGTCTAAAACGTGATTCGAATATATTGGTGATGTATTGGCGGATGTATTTTCTCAAAACTCACTATTCATAATGGCCCTGAAAAATGAAAACATGTGAAGCATTCGATAGATTCCATTGTCCATGTTTAGTCTGCTTTGCTGAAAACGACTTCTTGACAAAATCAATTTACGAACTACCTATATGGTACGAAAGCTGAGGCACACATGCAGCCGGTGGATGCAGTTGAATTCGATCGTCATAAAATATGTACAGACTCGGTTCTCACATATCGTATTTTATCCGAGTTTCAAAACGTACTCCGATTATTTTTCTCCTATAGTGAATCATAAAGTGCAATACATCATTTCAGATTCTTCGTTGCAAGCATACGTGAAGCTGTATTATTATTATTAAAAAACACGACAAACCTTGAACCTTTATGCTATGGATATCGGAGTGCATTTTGATTATGCATATGGGTTACTATTTTTATATCCTGTACTAATTTTTGTACATATATTCCATCATATGGATTTTGTAAAGTTGGTAGCTTTTTTACCACTATATAATGAATTATAAATTCTGGAAAGTTGTCCGACGACTGAGTCGCAACTGAGTGGAATAGGTATTCTGAACACTTCTGCGTATCTCGATTTGACTCTTACAGTCTGGAATATCTAGGAACCGAATTACGTCAAACCAAAATAAAACTGACTGATGATAGAACTACTGTATATAAATGAGTAAAGTAATGGTAAATATCAGGAACATCATAAAAGCCAATACCACACTCAATGGTCAAACTGTATAGAAGGTAGACCACTTTAGATACCTTGGAGCGACACTCATGGCACAAATGCTCAAGCAACAGCAGTGATGATCTGGTCGGCGGGATTTCGGCATGCAAACATTCATTTCAAGAAAAGTAAAAAATTTTCAAATCATTAGTGGTCAGTTCTTCGCTATGGCTTTGAAATATGGATTTTTTCTTCAGGAGGGATAAAGATTCAGGCTTCCGAGAATAAAACCTTAGAAACCTCGTTGGAAAAACCGTAAATCGGATGAATAGATCTTTTCGTAAATCTAGCGGCAAATACATAATCACGAACTCATTCTGAACTACGCTAAGGGGCAGAAGGTTTTTGTATGCAACTCTCTACGATGCTCTATCGATAACAATCCTTCAGTGAATAGTGGAGGGAGTTAAAGATGATGAAAACAAAGGGAAATATGAATGGATAAAATAATGGATTGGACACATTAATAGTTCGGATAAGCCTCTGACTGCTGATAACAGATAGCCCTGGAAAAGTGTAATTTCCCCTTAAACTCTATTTTCACCGCAAGATCGGTAAGGTCAAGGGATTAAAAGAAGCTGAATGCTTCGAAATATTATCTCTTGAAGATGTCATGTACATGAACTCCGGTGTGAAACAGACCACTAGCATCACTTCGACTTGGTGTAAGCCCTCCAGCTATAAGCTGCGACATGGTTAACACCAAATGTTATGACTATGACAATGAATAAGCAGAGATGCAGCAAGCCCGGGCTGTTATAGTGTTTGGTGAAAGTGGTTTACTGTACATGTCTGCACCAAAATGGACTACATCAGGGATACAAAGAAGTGCACTATGATAAAAAAACTCTAACAATCGGATACACACTCAGAACGTTTATCTCCTCACATGATAACGGTCATAAGAAAACACACAAGGCGAAATATCAGATCCCGGCACAGCTTTACCTCATAACATACAAAAAGAAGACTTTGAAAGAATAAATGGTAAACAAAGAAAGCCAAGAAACGAAGGGGAAGAAACCGATTAATCTCGAGTAAAGTGTTTTTGAGTCAAAGAAAGCCGTCAGCAAAACTCTGAGGAACGTCTACGTACTCAGTTGAAACCGTCTGTCAGGGCGCACAAACCATACCAGGCATTGAAGAATTTGAGAAAAAAACGTCTAAGAAATCCAGTGTAGCGAGATATTCCTACATTTCAAAATGTATTGAAATAAGACACAGAACTGTCAAAAATATGTTCTTTTTTAATAGGTTTTCAAGTTGAATGAGAATTGAGAAACCGAAACTCTACAGGACTCACGCGAAAATAATGTTGATAGGTCATTTGCTGCAAATACAGAAGGCCGAGGGTTTCCCGTCATGATCAAGTGAACAAACAGGACCGACGAAACTCGGATTGGTTCACAGCCAGCATCGAAAATCCAGACGAGAGGGATAGCGGACTTCACGACGATGTAAAAACAACTACTGACTAGACATATGCCAAAATATTCAGCTTGCCACCGATTTCGGGAACATCCGCGGCATGTATAAGGGCATAAATAAAGCCCTCGGCCCACGAATTATCAAAACGGCTCCACTGAAATCAGAAAATGGCATCAGCATTACAGCAAAACAAAAGAAACTGGAGAGGTGGGCTGAGTACTACAAAGGACTGTACTCCAACCAACTACAGTATCAGATGCTGCGATGGACGTCATCCCAAACCTGCCGGAAATGACTACACTGGATAATCAACCGATGCTTGGAGAACTGGAAGATGCTCTGAAGAAAATGAAAAATGGGAAAGCCCCTGGTCAAGATGGCATCACAGCTGAGATCCTGAAAGCTGGGCTTCGAACTTCTCTACTTTTGCACCTATACTTCAATGCTGGGAGGAAGGAACTGTTCCACAAGAACTGCGCGACGCAAAAATAATTACATTGTACAAGAACAAAGGAGACCGAAGCGACTGCTCAAACTACCGTGGAATCTCCCTTCTCAGCGTCGTCGGCAAAGTCTTCGGTCGCGTTGTTCTCAAAACACTGCAAATTCTAGCTGAACGAGTGTTTCCAGAAACTCAATGTGGATTCCGCGCTGGAAGATCAACCATAAATATGAAATTTTCTCTCCGTCAACTGCAAGAAAAATGTCGTGAACAAAACAAGCCACTTTATGTAGCCTTTGTTGACCTCACAAAGGCATTTGACATGGTCAGTCGAACTGGATTATATAGACTACTGAAGAAGATCGGCTGCCCTCAAAAATTGCTGCAAATGATTGTCGCCTTCCACGAAGATATGCAAGGCACGGTGCAATGCGATAGCTCAACTTCAAGCGCATTCCCGATCAAGAATGGAGTAAAGCAAGGTTGTGTGCTTGCTCCGACATTGTTCGGCATTTTCTTTTCAATGCTGCTCGCATACGCCTACAGGGATTCAAATGACGGGATATTCCTTCACACCAGGAGCGACGGCGGACTATTCAACCCTGCGCGACTTCGGGCCAAAACTAAAATTCCAAAAGTATTTTTGAGGAAACTGCTGTTTGCGAATGATGCGGCCTTGACAGCCTATTCTGAAGAAGGATTACAGCGACTAATAAGCTGTTTCGCCAGTGCTTGAAAGGAATTCGGCCTAACAATCAGTTTAAACAAAACCAAATTCATTGGCCAAGGGGTTAATAGTGCTTAGGAAATTTCGATTGAAGGCCGCACACTAGAGGTAGTAAATGAATTCCCCTATCTGGGATCCACTACCTCTAGTAACCTCTCTTTAGATTCCGAACTAAGCAAGCGTATTGGTAAAGCAGCAACAATAATGTCGCGACTGCACAAACGCGTCTGAAGAAACCCGAAGCTGACTATCAATACAAAAATGCAGATTTACCGGTCTTGCGTGTTGAGCACTCTGCTCTACGGCAGCGAAACATGGACGCTACGTTCACACCAGCAACGCAAACTAAATGTGTTCCACCTACGCAATCTTCGGAAAATACTACAAATACGATGGCAAGATCACATCTCAAACAACGTCGTCCTTCAACGAGCCGGACTCCAAAGTATGTTCGCAGTCCTGGTTCATAGAGGTCTACGTTGGATTGGACATGTAACACGAATGGATGAAAACCGCATCCCAAAGGCCATGCTCTACGGTGAACTTGCCGCTGGTTCCAGATCAGTCGGAAGACCGAACCTACGCTACAAGGACATAGACAAGCGTGACATCAAATGTGGAGAAATCGACTTGTTGAACTGGGAAAAATTCGCAGCCGATCACAGCAGCTGGCGGAGCATCATAAGGGCAGCAGCTCAAAGAATAGATCAAGACCACAAGAAGTCGCGGGATGAGAAAAAAATCGAAAATAACATGCGTTCTGAATGCAGAACTCCCGTTGTCTGTAGTGGCTGTGGAAAAATGTGCTTGTCTAGTATAGGCCTCTACAGTCACAGACGAAGTTGTGTTAAAATAACATAAAAGTTAGACAAAATACTAAATGTAAAAAATCGTAAATGAAATAAAAAAAAATTCAGATGACAACAGTAGTAATAATAAAGGAATAACAATAATGACAAAAAGTACAGATCAAATTAATTTATCGATATTAAAGATAAAAACACAAATAACAAGATAAGCACAACTATTATTACCCACAATATCATATGAGAGAAATTAAATTTAAAAGTAGATAAGAAGAAGAAATAAAACAAAATCAGAGGAGTAGAAGTAGGGATAAACTAAGTTAGAAAATTAAGACATTATTATACAAAATGAGAAGAATATTAGATAAGTGAAAACGAAGTGACAAATACCATAGTCTCTCGAGACTGACGGTCGCCAAGTGAACGGTCTTCAATTAGACTTACTGGAAAAAACGCCTCCAAATTTACTGATTTTACAACCCAAGATTTTTGAATGTAATGGCTTATTTTGTTTTGATGGGAATATCGTATGGTTAATCGAGTACAGACAATACAGTACATGGTAAAATTACATGCTTTGCGAAAGATATGTAAATGACTAAACATTTACTCCATTCAGGACAGATCAAAAAATTATTTATTCCATCTTACTATTCTTAAAAAGATGCAGCAGTGAGGCATGCCCAAAATGGCGTCCATTTCGTTTACTGTAGAGGACTATTGCCATAGTTCCATGTCACAGCAACACCATCCCTGATGAATGGCCCGAGTCATCTTTGTGTGTTCCCTCTCCGTTTTTCTATTCCACAAGCCAGCTCAGAGTCAGCCAGTATTTCGTCTGATCAATCTGACTCAACACCGGAGACCAAAACAACTAGCGTGTGAAACCAGTTCATCGTCGAGGTTAGTCAATCCTCTTTGCGCTCCCTTTTCTCACTCACTAAGCAGCTGTTCCATTTAATTATCACTTTTAGTTGTTCTTCCCACTAAGCTTGTATCTCACTATGAAGGAGCACATGTTCATGTAGAATACGTACATATTCTAGTCGGAACTTCACTGATACAATAAAATCGATAATGATAAGAATAACAATAATAGTAAGGATGGGACATTTTTAGCGATTTGGCAACAGTAGTATTTTTCTACAACTTTTGAAATGAGATTTGCTGTCCACGCTATTCGTGGGATTGTCAGAATCAGTTAAGAGGAGGACTTTCCTCTACTGACCAATCTAAAGGCTACCATAATTGTCTGTCGATGCTTCGATATTGATCGATGCTGCCGATTTTAATAATCGGCCTTGTTGGATACGCTACGTCGATCGACTGCTTACGTACTGCTCTAAAGGTACCAGCTTACACGCATGTTTGATGTGCTGTTATTTCTAGTTCGCGCTGTCCTTCCACATATTGCCAAGATTAAGAGTAACAGAGAGATTAATTCAATATAAAGAAACTACGGAAAATGAGGAAAACGCCTATATTAGTTTCTAAAGCCGAACACGCTTGGTATAAAAGTGGCTCTGAATAAATCGATAACAGGCCAGTGCTCATATGTTTGCCCTATCAAGGGGTACAGAATTTGCATTCTTTTGGTTGGTCTGCTGTTCAAACAATAGGTATCGGAAT